>JAMPIV010001227.1:102500-486485 GCA_024509875.1 Oreohelix idahoensis | reverse complement strand
CACCGAGTGTCTGATACTGCAGAACCATACTAAACATTACCAAAAAGAGACCAAGGATAATTTTCAGACTAAGAACGGACAACTGCAGATTTAAATACCATGTGTACAACAAATTGAAAATCGGATAGACAGATATGTGCCCATGTGGGGAGGACAGACAGATATGTGCCCATGTGGGGAGGACAGACAGATATGTGCCCATGTGGGGAGGACAGACAGATATGTGCCCATGTGGGAAGGACAAACAAACAGTAGAACATGTACCCCAAAACTGTCAGTTCCAGAAGAGGGGCAGTGTGACCTTCTCTAGCCCAGTTGAGGGAGAAACTGTATGGTGATAAGAGAAGCCTGAGATGGACTGTCAGCTTCTTAATGGAGATGGATGTGGTTATTTGAGAGTAAACCACAAAAGAGAAGTATATTGAACCCTGGATTTCATTCAAAAGTTGCTGAGATGTATTGTATATTGTAACTCGTGACAGTTATTTGCTCATTTCTGTTGTCAGCTTGGTCTGGTGGTGGAAAAATTTGGATAAATAGTTTGACATTTTATATTCTTATTGCTTTCCTGACAAGATGGCAGTACAGCTTGTTTAGTTACCCAAAGGTCTTAAAAATATCAGTCAGCTCTTATGAGACTGCCAAATTCTGCATATTTTATGAACACGCCCTGCATGTACATTTGAGACTGCCAAATTCTGCATATTTTACAAACACAAGCTAAGAAAAAAGAAAAAAAAAATGTGGAAATAAATAGAAGTGATAGTGGAAATAATGGAAGTGATAAAGGAGGTTATAAATAGAAGTGATAGTGGAGATAATGGAAGTGATGAAGGAAGTTATAAAGAGAAATGAAGGTGGAAATAATGGAAGTGATAAAGGAAGTTATAAATAGAAGTGATAGTGGAAATAATAGAAGTGATAAAGGAGGTTATAAATAGAAGTGATAGGGGAAATAATGGACGTTATAAATGGAAGTGAAAGTGGAAGTTATAGTGGAAATTGTGGAAGTGATAATGTAAATAGTGGAAGATATAATGGAAAAAATGGAAGTGATAGTTGAAGTTATAATGGAAGTGATAGTGAAACCTATAAATGGAAGTGATAGGGAAAGTAGTAATGGAACTAGTAAAAGTGTTAAAACAAGAACTTAGAGAAAAACAAGGAACACTAAATTTAAAGTGATGTTAAATAGTGAAGGATGTAGAATGAAGTATATATATATATATATATACATAGTTCTTTATGCTTAAACCTACCTAAAATTGTCTTCAAAGCAAATAAACCTGTAAGACAAGACAGCCCAGGATATGTCTAAGTAGTGTAACTTGCCAAAATAAAAAACTCACACATGCAAACTTTAGTCCGATCACAAACATTGTTGCTAAGAGTGGGCAACAGTTGATTCAGATATGAGAACTGTAAAAAATAACTTCTATAAATGGCAAGAGTAAATAATAATTAGTACTGGAGTTAGAAAACTGGTATCTGCAAGTAAGCTGCACTGATGTTAATGCTGGGAACTGTACATTAAGCAGACATAGATTTAGAATTAGTTACTGTTTGTTTACTGTTAAGATTGGTAACACTATCACTGCAGGTAGAAATGAAGAATTATTCATGGTCATCTGTGTGAAAGTGTAACTTACATAAAACTTCTGCCTTAACCTTCACAAGATGTTCTTTTCAGACACTTGCATGTAACACCTAGAACAGTGAAGTAATGCCTGGTTACAGTAATGGTTTATAGATTACATTAGTTCTGGGAACTGTTTTATCCTTGTAAGAAAAAAATGTTATGTTGATTACGAATTGGGTGTCATCCCAAACACCCCAGGCTTTCCCCATCCTCTTCTCCTTCATTAACAGCATGACAGGTGTGAGAAACTACCATTTTGGGACAAGGGAAAACACACACACACACACCTGTACATCCACACAATTTACCCCTATTTACAGTTATGGGAAAGGCACAATAATATCATAACCAGATACCGATAGTTGTTAATATTATCTGGAATATCACTGTTATATCCTAATTAAAACCCATCAGATGGTGAACGGGATGTTTTTTCTTCATGAATTAAAACAAAAATGTTAAATTGAAAGATTGTGTTTGTTGCTTTTCTAGATTAGTTTTAATATAGACAGTGTTTAAAAAAGGGAAAGAGATTATTTTGTTAACTGTTTTTCTTAGATGCCCTTAAAGTTAGCTAAACATAGATGGCAGTGTATGATTTATTGTACAATGTTGTGGCAGGTAGCTGCATAGCTAGTAAAACTGAATTGGTTTGTTGTACACTTTTTTAAATTGCAGATTATTTTACATAGTGTCAATGTAAAGAGCATCCTAGGTTATCTTCTACACTTCTTTGTGGTGGGGGAATTGAGAGGAGACACAGATCACAGATGGTTGTTTACACAATATACATTTTACTCTGGAAAATATATGTATACTGGCGATCAGTTTACAGTTCAGATAGTTATGTCACTCCATATAGATAATTTGTTAACACTGAAGATAATATGTAATACCTCTTTCAGCTGTTGTTTTTCTCAGCATTAATCATAGTCTTTGATGCTAAAGCAGTTAGTTCTGTGATCTATCAAGTTCAGGGCTTCTTAACCTTTCTCGTGCCATAGTCCTTTGATTGTCCAGCGAATGCTATGGACCCCTTCTTAGAAAAACCCTTGGGAATCATTGGACCACAGGTTAAGAAGCCCTGATCTAGATTATAAACATTTTGCATCATGGTTTAAAGAAAAAAAAGTTTTCATGTTTTATAAATTGCAAATGCTACTGGGACAAAAAAAAAAAGTCGTTTTCTTATTACAAAACAAAACAAATAAACAAACAATGATGTATCTTTTCCTATCAACTTATTCTAAAATGATATGGGAATTTAATAGATGCAGTGCTACAGAACTAGTTTATGACCTGCTGTAATACTTAATAGCTGTCATGTCCTCCCATCCCCTCCCTTTCTATCCCAAATGCATCATTTTTGGAACCCTTACATGAACATTTAGAAAACTTTTTATTAAGCAATGTTAGGAACAGTTGTAGTTAGTAATGTTTGTTTCTTGGAAATTAGCTTTCCTATAAATCAATTGTTCCACCTCTGTCAAGTATTAAGCATGACAACACCAGATTTTTATATATGCAGTGTCTCACAAAGTTTGTGCCAAGTTGCACTTTTGGTGGCCAGTGGCCAGATTGTTGTAACACAGTGTATGAGATATGAGTAGTACTGTAATATGAGATGGGATCATCTGATGATCAGACAACCTTATGCTGTATCACTCCTGTATCATGTTTTCAAACACTGAAATATCATGAGTTAATATACATAGCTTAATGATAAACTGCTCTTATCTGTAATACACTGTAGAAATTAACATTATCTTTCTGTGAAGGTAAAATAGTAATTTATAAAGTAATTCAAATTTTCTGTTACATTGATCACACAGATATAAGTGAATTAAGATTGAATGCCATGAATGTTTTACTATTTTGAAGATTGAGGAAACATTACAACAATATACAAATTTGTTACAATTGTTAAATTACATGTATAAAACAGTGAGGACTGTAGTAAGATGGTATGGTAAACAGTAGGTTACAAACAATAAATTGGTACCATCTTACCAGGACAAAGAAAATTGCCTACAGTGCGGCCACAAGGTCTTTGTCAGGGACAGATTAATAAAGAGAAAGGAAAGAAAGCAAGAGCTAAGTGAGAAACATGAAAACATAAATGACAATTAATACAACTCATTCATTGGCTAGAAATTTGCTGATTCACCTCACAATTCCAACCAATGAGCGGGTTGTATTATTTTCATTTATTTTTCATGTTTCATACATAGTTTTCACTTTCTGTTATTGTTTGTCTGTCCCTGTAGAAAGCCTTCTGGCAGCAACATTGACAATTTTCTTTGTCCTTTATCCTACCTAATAATACTTATTACCAAATTTATTTTGTTTAACCTACTGTTTAGATTGCACAATGTTGCACTGTTGCTTATTTACTCATCAGTGTCATCTCAGATTAGAACACAGTAACTTTTTGAATCAAGTTGTCAAGTTTGGTGTAGTCGAGTCCAAGACTCAGTAGTTTTCAGATTCCATATGACTAGCTTTCATATTTGGTTGGGTTTTTAGAATTCAAATAGGAATCCTTCTTGAATCAAGGTGATGTGGTATCATTGGGAACAAAAAGTTGGATTAAGCATGTACCGCCACTTAACTCTTTCCATACGTAATTATTCTCAGCTCTGGACGGAATTATTTGTAAGCCCCAAAAATTTACACATACATAATTTACGTTTACTGACAATGTGTGTCTAATCATGAGTTAAGTATAACATATTATATATCAAATTAAAGTACATTGGATGAACAATATAAATCCATATGCCTTTCTAGCTAATTTTATGTTATGTTTATGTTATAACAGATAACATGTACACGGAAAAAAGATAACTTGAAATTTTGAACAAAAATTTTCGACTTACGTAAGGCTTGTAACATAAATTGTTATCACAATACAGTTTCACTGCTCTCTTTGTGCAGGTAATCCATTTAGAAACACAGAAAAAGTAAGAAAGTTATGGTTGATCACACAGTTTGTTCACTGTTCACATATTAGTAACATATCCTGTGTGTTTTTAGGCCATTATGGCGATACGACAAAACACGATTAAAGATGAAGATAAATGTGAAAAAATCCGTTCAAACGCAAATAAAAGACGTTGAAGCTTGTTGAAATTTGCTCAGTTTTGTGTTTACTTCCGTTCGAGATAAATTCCGGGCAGTATAAAATATCAGAATAGAAAGAAACAATGAAATAAATCAGCGTCTTTTAAAAGATCTTACGTCTACAGCGTTCGGCCTTTGCTTCTATTATTAGATCTTGCGTACGGAATCAGTTAACCCCACAACCTGCTTCTTCTTTTTTGCTTTCAGGAACTTGGGGATATGGGTTGAATTTGTGTCCTTGCATTTTCAGAGGATGGCTTGATGGTCAAGGATTTTCTTCATGATCATGATCATCATTATCATCATCATCACTGAACTTCCTTTTTGCTCTTATGGAACATGAAGCCACTACTGCACCTGGTCCTGCTGGAAGCCTGCACCACAAATTCACATGCTGATGTAGTGGTGGTGTCTGTAGCAATTTGTTTAATATGTTGAGGTTGCCAGTCTCGTGCACAACCTCATTTTAGTACCTTGTACGACATGCCTGAGGGAGCAGATATCCTATCATTTCTTTTGTCGCCTCAGAGACCTACAGAAACTACACGGGGGCAAGGATTTTCTTCACAAGATTATAACTGTTTTACCACTTGTGTCATACCTCTAATGTTTTTCTTTAAGATGAAATAATTGAAAGTTGTGTAATGATAATGTAAGGTACAAAAACTCATTATTTCCTTTAATTTTCATTGTGTTAAATGTGGTTTCATATAAAAACTTATAAAGTAGCTGTTTAATAAGGTAACAGATTTTTCATTTTTACCATGATCTCTTCGTGAGTAAATTTATGAATTTTTTGTTGTTGTTGATATCCCATTTTTGTCCATATTTTTTTTTATCCGTATCATCTATGTGTCTTTTCTGGGACTATTGCTGCTTTCAATGAAAGTGTGCACTGAAGTACTGCAGAAATATCAAAGTGATATTGCATTACTTGCATTGTTTTTATTTTGGTATGTGTGTCAAGAGACCTGTGAAGTTCCTGGGGGAATCTCTGATGTGACAAAGAATAGGACTACCACTCCTTAACCCATGTTGTACAAGGTGACTAATATGAGGTTGTGTATGAGGTTGGCAACCTCATAATGTAGAACAAATTAGTACAGAAAGAACGACTGTAAGTGCATATGATTGGTGCAGGCTTCCCAAAAGGTGGCCAGGTGTAGTGGTCTCCATGCTCCACATGGAGTGAAATTGAAAGTGATGAATGTCATGGAGTGGATAAATGAAAGTGATAAATGTCATGGAGTGGATAAATGAAAGTGATGAATGTTATGGAGTGGATAAATGTCAAAAAAATTTGTAATTTTCTATTTGTTGAAGAAATGGCTTTCTTGATCCAGTAACTCAAACTTTCATATGATTGAAATCAAACATCCAATAATCCGCTAAAAATAACTGATTATTTTTCCAGACTCCAGAAAATATATCATTGAATTTAACATTGTTGCACAGACCCTTCTAAATACCATTCCTAAACAGCTTTACTTCAGACTCTGCATGGCAGTGAATACAAATTATATTTTAAAAACATGTTTGTATTTTGTGCCATCACAATTAACATATAATTTTTGGTCTTTCTTTCAAATACCTGCTTCAACCTGGATTGATGGAATAAAGGTGAGCATACATGATCAGCATTTTTGTTTAGTTAGTAAATGTGCTTGTGAGCAGGGCCTGTTTTGAGTTTGTGTGACCTGAGCCTTTGTCCATCTATAAAGTTTGCAAGATGGAGGAATGATTAGCAGCCAGCATTGTTAAATTATTTTAGTAAAATGTGGAATAACGTACCGTGGGCATAAAACAAATATTTCCTTATAAGAAAAAGCTAGCGTAGTTCTTGGGGGTCTCTGAAGAGACAAGGAAAGAACAAGACTACTGCACTCTCAGGCATGTCGTACATGGTGACTAATATGAGGTTGTACATGGTGACTAATATGAGGTTGTACATGGTGACTAATATGAGGTTGTACATGGTGACTAATATGAGGTTGTTCATGGTGATGGCAACCTTATCATGTAAATTACCACAGAAACTACTGTTGCAAGAGCATGTGATTGCTTGGAGCAGGCAAGAGCACCAGCTGTAGTGGTGTTTCCTTACTCCATTGGGAGCACAGAGGAAAATAATGATGATATAAGAAAAGACTTTTGGCATATAATATTTAAAATTGATGCCACATGCCACTAAGGCACATTCCTACTCGTTTTCCTTTCTGCTTATACACAAAATCCTGAAGGTTTATTACAAGTGTTATTTCAATAAAATATTTTTACTATTTCCCGTACCTTAAATTTTTAGAAAGGAGTTAGTGAAATACAATTTCTTTCCTATATTATTTTTTGGCTTCTGTTATAAATCTATAAGTGGCCAGGTCATTGTGCAACTCCATAAGGGCCTGTTTGTTAAAGCATGCTTTGTGACACTTTAATCCAGGTAGACCAGACAGCTTTTGTGAAATTCATATTCTTGATATGAAGTGACTCAGTCTTCATACACATCTGTTGTTGTCAGTGTTGTTTTCATTGCAGTCTGATTCCTTCCTGATCATTTAAAAAAAAAAGTTTTTGCTAGTTGATTTGTGATGATTGCAGTGGTTGTAGAACCATATTGTCATATTTCCCATCCTCGTAAAACCATATGTTCGTATATTTTTAGCACTTTATGGTTATTTTTTAAGACATTAACTACCGAATTGAAAAACACAGTGGCCGACTTATATATGTTTTCCCATTTTCATCCTGTAGGTGTTTGCACAAAGTAAGCTGTTAGTTTTCGTAATTGTTTACAGATTTTTATGAATTACACATCATTTTAAAGATAAATGAATGTACTATTACAATAAGCACCATTTGTAACTCTAATAGAGGCTGTTACTATTTAATGGCCCTCCGATGGCTGAGGACTTGCAATATTTTCACAATTATAACTGCTTGCGCCCCATCTCTATCAAAATCACTATTTCAATCCATGTGCACACCGTTTTCACTCTTGTCCTCGTCACTAGATCTATCAGTCAATTGTTGAAACAAGTTTCTAGCCTATTCAGCCGTTAGACGAGATGTACAAGCATTTTTTGTGGTCCTATCACTAGTCGCCACTGTAAACAGTTTTACACGATTTGGTAACTAACCCAAAAACGCTGAAATATATGAACATAATATCAATTTTCCAGTGTTCTACAACAACCATGCTTTGGGAATTTGTTTTCCGGTGGCAATTTAAAATCTCGAACCAGATCAGAAAGTGTTTCAGTACATTTTTCATTCGTTTTATTACTAAAAATGGATTGACGCTCTGAGCGGCTCGTGGTCCAAATGATAGGATTTTAATAGCCGGTCCCACCGGCTCGCGGTAGTTAATATGTTAAATGCTCATTTTTCTCATAAACGTTGCTTATTTTATTTTTCATTTCTCATGAATATCATTTTTCATCATTTTCCCTGTGCTCCTTATGGAGCATGGAGCCACTACTGCCGCTTGTCCCCTTACAGAAATCTTGCACCCAGAAATAACAACATTCTCTTGCAGCTTCGGTTTCTGTGGCAGTTTTGTTGACATAATGAGGTTACCAGCACCATGCAGAGCCTCAGATTATTCACTGTGTATGCCATGCCTGATGGGTCAATGACCCTATTCTGTCTTTGTGTCTTCAGAGACCCCCCCAGAAACTACAACGGCTCTGATGAATATATCTACACAAAAGTGATAAAATGTGGTAGAGCTAGTTCCACAGCAAATACTGCCTTAGGGGAATGAGGTGTTAGAGACTTCACTGTTTTAGGTCTCAGCTTTGTGAGGTGGGGTGACCAGTTGCCTTACTCACTGCCTTTGTCTTCCCTAATTTAACAGCAGAGTCGGATGCCTATTTACAGATGGGTATATTCATTGTTTACAAACAACTGTAGATGATCATCATTTCATAGGAAAAGTATATTTATTTAATGTTTATGTTTCATGATCATTATTAATTTTAAGTACTTCAAATTTCTTATCTTTAAATCAAACCCTCAAGATAATTACTGTAACTTCATAAAATGTAGCCAATGCTTATGTTAGCCTGCACTTAATTTTTGTGGCAGTAAGGGCACTGTAGTCCAAACGTGTAATCAGTACTGGTCTGGCTGAAAGTTAAGATCAGGAGTCTTGTGTATTTATTGTGTTTATTTTCTGCGCTTGTAGACATGTACCATTAAAATGCACAGGGACTAACTGATGCCATACTGCAAAAGCGTGTGTCCTAATTTTTCATGATGTCTGTGTCGGCAGCATTGCTGACACACTGTCTTCAGTATGCCAGATTGTCTTTTTTGTTTTAGGCTGACTCCTGTAGCCTTTCCATTTCCTGATAGTGACTGCAAGGCAGCAGGTTGGTTTGTTTACCGAGGTTTACCTTCCTCATGGCTAGAGCTTGTAGGGGCTCTTTCTCACTTCATGCACCCATCATAGGACGTATGGGGTTTTTAAGTGGGGGTAGCAGTGCCGCCTGTTGCCTTGCTTCATCCTGCTGGTAAACACCTCCATTTGATCAGTGGCTGCTTATTTGTCCAATAACAAATTGGCTTAGTTTGAAGAAGACTTGAAGAATAAGAAGACACGGAAACAACTTAAGCTGATGGTGTGGGACAGGAAGACTTGGCATACATCTGATGAAGGCCAATGCTCCTCAAGAAACAAGATTGCATCTGACATACATATGTGTATGTTGTCCCACTATCCAATCACCTGTGGACATGCCTGGTTGGGGCCGGTCAGCTCTTCTACCAGCACTGGGATTAACAGTTTGTTGTTAAGCTTGGTTTATACGCAAATAGAAAGACAGTGAATCAATGTTTCTTAAACTGCACAGTTTCAGTGCACAACAAGACGTATCAAAGGGGTCTGTTATCATTATCTTTAAAAACATTCTTCTTCAAGTACCATGCCTGGTGATGTAGGAGATCATGTCCCTTCATAACTTCCTGTCTCCAGTAATGTTTACTAGTTCTGATAACTTCTTTTGATGCTATGATTCAAGCTATTCAGTATCTTACTTCTTTGTTGTTCTCTGTTTCCTTCTGTCTTTTCTGTTTGTATGCCAACTTTCTTCTTCTCATAACATGCCCAAAGGAAGTAAACTGCTTTCTTCTATTGTGAGTAATCAGCTTCCTTTTATGCTCTGGCTTCTTTCAGGACATCCTCATTACTCCTTTTTTTCTGTCCTTCAGAGCTTTTCCTGCTTGTTTATTGGTTATCCATGACTCAAAAATATTCTTCAATATACTAGTTGTTGTTGTTGAACTAGGGCTGCTGAGCTTTTTGCTCTTTTGCAGCCAATACCAAGTTCAAGAGTCCTTGGTATTATCTACACTATAGCTCTAGGCTTTTGCCGTGGCTTTTCTGCTATCTGAAACGTGTTGAGTTGAAGTCATGAGCTCCAGTTTCTCCAGCTTGGCTTGCATTTAAAGGATCATCACATCAGGTCCCAAGCCAGAAGGAAGAAGCACATGACATACTGCCATCCAACAGGGCTCTCCAACTATGCAGAGCTAAAATACTGTACTCTGGTTCTGGGCTTTCCCAAGGAATCACCACCTCCTGCACAGAGCCACTTCTCAGCTCCCCCTGCCTATCACTGGGTCCATTGTGAGATCCTCCTGCATGCAGCCAACCAGGTCAAAGCCAAAGAATCATGTCTGGGGCTCAAGTGACTTCTGCAAGCTTAGCGTGCAATGCTGGGTTCTCAACATGTTTCACTACAAGGGGAATCCCTGGAAGTGTGTGGATGATTTCAAAAGTCAGTGAGGATGTAATTAGCCTCACAGACAGAGGTTCACATCGACATCCAAATATTATAGCATTGTGCCTAGCTGGTGGTCATATAAGGATGACTCCAGAAATACCTCCTTGCTCTAATATACCAGTACTGAATGTATTCCTAGACGTGGAAATACCTTAAATGGGTGTGACTAGACAGGAAGGCTTGGCTTGAATTTACTGAAGGCCTGTGCTCCCCAGGGAGCTGAAGAGTAATAAATGAATATATAGCTACTAAAAAATAGTATATGGCTACTAAAAAATAATTTTTAAATATATCTTTATTTGAGTTAGTCTCTATTATTTAGGCCGCTGCCCTGGCAAATTTTAAAATTAAAACTCTACCCACCACAAAAATATTTATAGAATGTGTGATTCCTATTTACACACATTGGGATTCTCGCTGGTGCAATGGAGTTCGTGCACTGTGCTGAGATCCTCCTTGTGTGATCTAATGGAGGAGATCGGAGCACTGATGGAGTTGTCCGTGTGCAATGAAGATAGTCCTTAAAAACCAAAAACCAAAAAAAACATAGTCTCTATTTTCTGGGTGACATCATTTTAAATGAGCGGCCACTGAAGAATGAAGACTTTTTTTGAAGGGCCAGCATTTTTGGAAAAGGGTTGCCAAAAATTTCAGTCATTCATTGCATGGCTTTTTTTAAAACACGTGCCTCATGGTACAAACACTGACTCTGTGCATTAACCTTAATGCTGTCTAAGCTATCTAGTTATATGCATGTGTGTGCTGTAATCAACAAAAGTTACTTTATTAACATTAAGCAACATAGAAAGAATATGTTCTTCTATAATTAATTGACATACTATTAAGGTCTTTGTCTTTTGTTATCTGGCCTGTACTGGTGAATAGGAAGGCTATAGAAGTGAATGCGTCTATAATTAGTTTGGGACCTTCTTCGATCCAATAGTCAATAGTTACATGGAGTGATCATGCTAATGACCACTGTTCACTAAGCACTATTTTTGTGGTGCTTAATTGATGGTGTGGTTAGTCATGATTCACTCCCATAGTGAGGCTCTGGGGCAGTTTGGATAGTCCTGGGTTCAAGTCCCCAGTAAGCCTATCATTTCTGTTGTTTTTTAGTTGTCTGGTCTTCTACTTCTTTATTTTCTTGCAAGTGTGTGCAATATAACCCATTTGTTTGTATAATTTAGATATATTTAACCCTTGATGTTCCTCAGTGACCTCACTCATCTCAAAACTCTAGTGAATAATTGTGTACAATGGACCATGTTTAAACTTTTATTTATTTTTTTATTGTTGTAGCAAGTTCAGGTAAGAACGGCGTCATTGATACAGAAACAATTCTTGCCTTTTTTTTAGTCAACAATTTTTACCTTTTTTTTTATTTTTTGTCTTGCCTAACTATGCATTTTCCCCAGTTCAAAGTGCTATTGCATATATGTGAGGTGATGCACTGAAATCAGTCATTTATTGATTTTTCATAGGTGTTGTTTTATTGAATTATTTTACTTGTTGATGAATTATGAGTCTTATGAGGAAGATTGTTACATTATCTTAGTAATGGTAAAACCAACGGGCTGATCACCCGTTTGCCAGTCACTTCGATTACGGAAACAACAGCAAATGGATTGATTTGCCGTTGCCCTAAAGACGCCAATAGGCATGATGGGAAACAATGGCAAAGAAAACCTGTCTGCTGTTGCCCTAAGACGCCACTAGGCGTAATGGCCACTGACTGCTTTGACGGTCGGTGGCTAAGGACGGAAGAAGAAGAAGAAGAAGAAGTAATGGTAAAAGGGATGTGTTACATTATCTTGAAGTTTTTAAGTTTTTTATGGTTTAAATTTTTTTACAGGATGGGGTAACCGGCCCCATGCCCAACCCTCCTTAGTCGCTTTCTACAACATGCTTGGCAGGGGACAGTTACTATTCTTTGCTCCCCTTTCGGGCCCCGGTAACACACGGGTGTAATTTTATTTTACTTATCTTAGTAATGGTAAAAGGAATGTGTTACATTATCTTCTTCTTCTTCTTCCATCCTTAGCCAACGACCGGCAAAGCAGTCAGTGGCCATTACGCCTAGTGGCGTCTTAAGGGCAACAGCGAATAGATTTTCTTTGCCGTTGTTCCCATCACGCCTAATGGCGTCTTTAGGGCAACGACAAATCAATCCGTTTGTCGTTGTTTCCGTAATCAAAGTGACTGGCAAACGGGTGATCAGCCCGTTGGGACATTATCTTAGTAATGGTAAAAGGGATGTGTTACATTATCTTAGTAATGGTAAAAGGTATGTGTTACATTATCTTAGTAAAGGTAAAAGGGATGTGTTACATTATCTTAGTAATGGTAAAAGGGATGTGTTACATTATCTTAGTAATGGTAAAAGGGATGTGTTACATTATCTTAGTAATGGTAAAAGGAATGTGTTACATTATCTTAGTAATGGTAAAAGGAATGTGTTACATTATCTTAGTAATGGTAAAAGGAATGTGTTACATTATCTTAGTAATGGTAAAAGGAATGTGTTACATTATCTTAGTAATGGTAAAAGGGGTGGTCATATTTGAAGTAGATGTTTTTATAATATCAAGTTCAAAGAAAAACAGAAGTATATGTTGTATTTCATTCTTTCTTCTTTTTTTTTTTTTTTAAGCAGCTAGACTGCAGCAATGTAGTCTGTATAAAATTATGAGCATCTATGAAGGTTATGAGGTAAAGCATATCATAGTATAGCTACTGATAAGTCCTGAGTTTGTGTGAAGGTTGTGAACCAAACCAGTTTCAAATACAAAAAATATTGGCATTTTTCTAATTATTGTGAAGCCAGTGAGGTGTAAAGTTTACATCATGAAAACGTACATTTCTGAGAATCTGTAACATCAGTGAAATATATAAAAATATTCTAGAGCCGTGGACATTTCTGATCTTCTTCAAAGTCCTTGAAGTGTCATCATCATCATTTCATTTTTCGATCCCAATGGAGCCAATCCTCTTTGCAGGAAGCCTGCACCAAGCATTCACATCCTCTTGCAACCATGGTTTCTTTTACGTGATGAGGTTGTCAGCCTCAAATTAGTTGGCTTGTATGACATGCTTGAGTGAGCAGACGTCTTATTCTATCTTTGTGTCATGTGAATCTTTATATGATGATTTGTAACATCAGTGAAATATCCTCAAATGTGACAGAGTAATTAATGCTTCTGATTTTCTTTGAAGTCCTTGAAGTATATTACTTTGTAACATGAAAACAATGTTTATGAAAGTACCAAGATCTTAAAACCCTATTTTTTAATGATTCTTTTTGTTTTGTTATGTTATACATATATTCTGTTTTTGTTCTGACTGATTTTGTTGTGTCACATCATTACTAAAAGATTGATACAAGTCAGGATTTTTATTTTTAAATTGTAGGACATATATTGTAGTCGCAAGGATAGCCAGATTTTAAAACCTTTTTTTATGTATGTCCAAAATTTTACAAAATTTTGGTTTCTGATTCCAGATTTGGCAAAACTGTTAGTGAATAACAGTTTGTTTTTATCCTTTTTAACTGTCAAACTGACTTTTAATATTAATAATATTTAATTTGTTTGGTTTTATTATGAGTGGTTGCTTTTAGCATGCTTGTGTTTTTAAGCTATTGCTGACTAACATTTTAACACAGATGAGCTTTATATATATAAATACATATATATATCCCAACTAACATAATTACCGATGTATGTTACGTCGGTCGGTCTCACTCAAAATAGTAACTCACGCCAGAAAAAAAAGTGCGCATCGCATGGGGTCCATCTTGCGCGGCGTGGGTGTTATATAAAACAAATTAAAAAAAAATTTTTTTTTAATTCTTTCACGAAATTAGTAGCGCTTGACAAAGAAAAAGTGCTTAAAAATTGGTGTTCATGAACCCTCACCCGATGTACAAATCATGAAAACTTGAAAGTTTTTGTTAAAACCACTTATTATCAGGGAACACTCTTTGAAAACAATCCACGCACTTTCACACTAAATGTTGTCATCAAAGAACTTTTAAATTGAATCTAAAATAACATAATTCTCACCGTGTGTATGTTGGTCACAGCTGAGGAATGCAACCGTGTTGAAAAATTGTATTGTTTCCATCATATATACTCTCCCGAAAATAGTTACAATCAACAAAGAAAAGCGTTCAAATGACGGTGTTCATGAACAGTTTGATTACACTGTATAATGTAAAGAAACCAAAAACACTCTAAGAATGTACTTCTATCTGCTCATCCGGGAATGGAAACAGCACACTAAAATTAAAAATCCGTCAAGTTTGACGGGTTATTGCTAGTATATATATATATATATTTGTTCATAAAGAGTTGTTGATTAACATATGAACATTGATAAAACCTCTTTCCATTCCGAGGGTCTCTAAGGAGACAAAGAAAGAATAGGACTACTGAACCTTCAGTCATATCAGATAAGGTGACTAATATGAGGTTGTGCTGGGGAGGGGGGGGGGGGGGGGGGCTGGCAACTTCATTGTGTAAAACTGATTGCAAGAGAAACAACTGCTGCAAGAGTATGCGAATGCTTGATGCTGGCTGCCAGCTGAGGTACCAGTTGCAGTGGTGGCTCCATGCTCTGTAGGGAGTGCAAAGGAAACTGATGATCATCAGCCACCAGAAGTGGAACTGAATAAACTGTAATGAAATACCTCAATGATAATATTACTTGGAGAGAGAGACAGAATAAGATATAATGACATCAGAAAAATGGAGGGAACTATCTTCTTCTTCTTGCTGGAATCTTAGCCCCTGACTGACAAAGCAGTCAGTGGCCATCACACCTAGTGGCGTCTTGTAGGGCAGCAACAAACTGTCCTTGTTGTGCTCAGTCGGTGTCCATCCATCGTGCCGTGCCAAGACTCTGGATGTCCATCCCACTGCAAAATTTGTTCATTTGTTGCCGTTTCCATAACTTTATTTCTTTTTCACACAGACAGGGGTGTTGGCCCTGTGCTAAAGCCCCCAACCTGGAGGACTAAGGTCAGTCTTAGTCTGACTTCTACCCATGCAGACCTGTCCAGCTTGGTAGAACCTGCCAGGAGTAAAACTCCTCTGGGGGTTGTCAGGGTACGCAAATCGCCATACTGCTACAAGGTCTAGAAACCAGTGATGGCAGAAGAGGGAACTATATCTGCATCAAATACATAGAAAGACAGAAAATAAAGTGGTTTGGACATCTCATGAAAATGAAGACTGACGAAGCCTGACCAATTACCAGTGCAGGTCTACAACAGGAAGAGGTCTGGATTTAGGGCATGGGAAAGCCCAAGAGGCAGATGGATAGACAGTAATACTGGAATCCTACAACAACTCTGGCTCATAGCAGTGAATGTGGCTGAAGAACAAAAACGTTAGTTGCTTATAAATCTTCACAGTGGCCTGAAAAATTAAGTAAGTAACTGGCAGTGTATATAAAATCATTACAAGTTGGCTGGAGAACATATTCAAGCATTGTAGTTGTTATATAAAAAAACCGATGTTGTTTTTATTTCGAGTAAAATGCAAACATGAGGAAATCTGACTATAACTAAACAGGTGTACTACGCGGCCCTCGGGAGAACAATGTACTACCTCGTGGCACTCTGGAACAGTTCTCTGGATATAAAGAGTTAATCAAGCCCAGATTCAGCCCCATATAGTTTTCAGGGGTCTCTGAAGAGACAAAGAGTACTGCATCCTTCAGGCGTGTCATACAACTATGAGGTTGTACATGGACAACTATGAGGTTGTACGTGGTGCTGGCAACCTCATCATATAAAATAAATTGCCACATAAACCACGGTTGCAAGAGCATATCAGAGCTTGGAGCAGGCTTCCTGTAAGGGAACCTGCTAATGTGGTGGCTCTGTGCTCTGGTAGGAGTGCAAAAGAAACTGAATGAGGCCCAGGCTGCATGCTTATTAAACTAAAGTGGTTAGCCTACTCATAGATTGTTGATGCATCAAAGCAACATTATATTCAGCATATATGTACCGTGTTAATATCTTTTTCTTTGTTTTGTAAGATGTCTTCCTTTGCAGTTAACATGTACAATTAATTTTTTTCTTCAAATTTTGGGATAAGTTTAATATTTAGGGTTGAAACTTTGTATGACTATGGATTGTAAAATATTAACCTTAACCTATATTAAATGCATGCCATTATCATAAATTATTATAATGACAACACAGCTTTGGCTTCTTGCTCCATTGCTGATTATTGTTGCTTGCTTTTACAATTGGAAAAAAAAAAACAACAACAAAACTCAGCATTATCACACCTTTTAATTCCCAGCTGTACAATATTCATCATCATCATCATCATCATCATCGTTTCCTTTTTACTCCCTATGGAGCATGGGAACACGACTGCAGCTGGCCACCCTTGCAGGAAGCCTGCGTGACTTGCAGTAGTGGTTTCTATAGCAATCTATTTACTGTTGACCTTAAATTATATGAAATCGTTTGTGATTGCTCCAGAGCTAGCTGTCTGTGATGATATGATGCCTCATGTGTTTGAAGCGAGCCCCAATATCTTCATGCCATGACCTGGTTAAGCTCTGCAGCACGTTAATTTTCCTTTAATAATATATGTTGTAGAATTGCAGACAATTTGCTGAGTGAAATGTATTTTATCTTCTCAGCGAAATCGTCATTTCACCATAAATTGTAACTTTTCTCAGGAAACTAACCCATCCTCACGAAAAACAAAAAATCCCCTTTCCCATAAATATGTGTACATCTTAAGCCATTTCTTGTATTTATTTTAGCTTTGCAGAAGCATGTTTCTCTTTCAAATCCATTTGCATGAATTTTTAATCTTTTTAATAAATGACACAGATGCATGGACTGTTATATGTCCAAATGGTAGTTCAAAAGAATAAAACTATCATATCTTTACAAAGTACATTGTAATTAATTCTTAGAGGAAAAGAGGCCAGTATTCAGGTCAATTTTCCCAAGCGCTTGTGACAAGAGGCTAGTTTTTGGGACCCAGTATATGTGAATTAAGTTTTTGTTTCATATTTTCCAAATTTTATGTTTTATTAATCCTAATTTAATTTCCCTTATAACTGTGTAAACCATCACCATACTTTAAACAAATAACCAACACGCTAACTTTATGTGACAACCCAAAGTGACAGAAATTTCCTTGCATCATATGGGGGAAAACTACTGCGTCCTTTGAGAGTTAAAGGACTAGAAGCAAGAGAGGGCTTATTAGGATATAAATTTTCTAATAATCTTGTGAAAGCTTATAGCAATGCCATCTTCCTTGTTTGTTTAAATTTTTTAATATTTTTAGTTTATTGTATGTATATTTATGAAATTATGACATTTTTAAAATTTGATGATTTTAGAATGAAAAAAATGTCTTGCATGTCACATGTGCAGATATGTGCCTCATATACTTCAGTTTGAAAAAGTTATCCAAAATTTGTTTAGATTTCAAAACAGATCTGCAGTTATGTTCACTAGCTTTTTGCATGGCTTTTTGTGTTGCATATACAGAGTCAACGTTATTTTACTAATACTTATTTATTTCTGTGATTCTTATTTGACTTCAGAAACACTGGGCACATAAATATATAGAAAAACTTTTCTCATATTTTAATTAGTTCAAGCCATAATTCTAATAGCACTATATCGGTTATCCTGAAAGAAGTACTTGGCATCAAAACAAACAAGAAAATTGAGATACGCAAATGGTTTTTAATCCATTAATGTAAAACATGTTTTAATGTCATTTTTTTCTTGTTAACTGAAAAAATAAAATGACACATCAAAGCATTCATTCATTCATTCATTCATTCATAACCCTCCACTCCCAAAGGAGCATAGGCCTTCAACAAACACATGCCAAGTCCTCCAGCTAGAAGATGTAGAGAATACAGAAGACTATTGGCAGCAAATCAAAACTGTATGGAATGAGACATGTGAAGAAATACTGGGGAAAAAGGAACGACAACAAAAAGCATGGATAACAACAGAAACCATCAATAAGATAAAAGACAGACATCAAAACATAGTAACATAAAAGTATCGTGACTGTTCAAGTGAAGTTCCTCAAAGTGACCTTTTTATATGAAGTTACTAGCATGTAGGAGCCGCGGTAGCATAGTGGTTAGTGCACTGGCTTCCTAGCGCAGTGGTCTATGGTTCGATCCCCAGATGAGGCGGAAAATTTTTAGGCCACAAACGGCTCCTGGGTCGACCCAGCCCCAAATGGGTACCAGAGCTACTCTGGGAAGGTTAAGGCGGCCGGCGTGATGCCGACCACATCACCCCTAGTGTGCCGACGGTCAAGATAATATGGGCCTAACACCATATTCCCAATATGCCTCAATGGGCGTGTAAGGGGTTCCTTTACCTTTACCTTTACTTACTAGCATGTAGCTATGTCATCTTCATTTTCCATAGAGCTCCTTATGGTGCACAGTCACCACGGCAACTGGTCCCCTTACAGGACACCTGCACCAATCTGTCACATGCGCTTACAGGGGTGGTTTATGTGGTAGTTTGTTTGACATAATGAGGTTGCCAGCCTCCATACACAACCTCATATTAGTCACCTTGTACAACATGCCTGAGGGTGCAGTAGCTTCATTCTTTTTTTGTTGTCTCTTCAGAGATCCCTGGAAACATAAAGTGTCATATCAAAATGTTGTGTTAACTTTCATTTATTTTTTTGCTTTAGTTAGATCTTTATATTACTTTATACAGATTTTTGTTTACTTTTGCTGTTTTACATCTAGAGGCCACAGTGATGTGGTTTTACAGAAGAATGTTAAAAAACCATGGACGTGCCAAAAAGAGTAATGAGGAAGTCCTGAAAAAGGCCAATGAACAAAGGAAACTTAATTCAGTTCACAGGTCTAAAATCAATTCAACTTTTCTGTAATAGTGATTATAACAGTAACAAAAAAAATGGTTTTTTTCATTTACAGAACCTTCATTTTATGAAGAAAATTCCACCTGGTGCAGAGGCAGCAAATATATTTGTTGGGGAAGTCGATTACCTCAACCACCAGATTGTTGCGTTTGTCCGGTTAACCAAAGCCACAATTCTTGGAGATCTAACAGAGGTTCCTGTGCCAACCCGCTTTCTGTTTATGTTGTTAGGCCCAATGGGAAACCAGAACAAGTTTCATGAGATTGGCCGATCTATTGCAACACTAATGTCTGATGAGGTGGGTGGCAATTTGGTTTTTACAAAAATTATCTGAAATTACATTCTTTCTGCACTCTTTAACTTGGTTTTGTTAATAAGTTATTTAGTTCTTCTGTTTGTTATGTCCTGTCTTAGTACATTTTTCAGTTTCTCTACCTCTATTTGTGTGTAATTGTTGCAGACTTTTAGACTTTGATAATTGGGCTGATATTATGTTTCATTTCATGTATTTTAAATTCATCTGTTCTGCCATCACGGAGTATCTTTCCGCTGCAACTTTGGGTTGATCTACGTTATTTTTTTATAATTTTCTTATCAGTGTTTCTTTCATTAAACTTGGTATTAAAGACTGACAGTGTTTATTTCTTGCTATTATTAGCAGCTGGTATTGAAGTGTTCTATTCTGAACCGACCTTGAAGGTTAACGGTCAAAATGCATACAACATTTGAAACTGGAACTGTAGAACGTTTTTCCATTTAACAAGTCTCGTTTTGATGACTTATAATCATTTAATCATCACACAACTTTCCATCATGATTTACCAACACTAATATGTTTCACGTTAAAGAACACAGTCTTAGAGTTCACAGTTTATCAGACATTACACGTCTGTTACTTTGCCGTTTAATTAACATTCAATATCTTGTAACCAAATGCTTGGTATACTTATTATATTTATACAGAATTAATCATTCTGCTAATAGTTCTATTAGGGACACTGCCTAATATACATCTCAAGAACTCTGACATATTATTAATTCACTTTGGCATCCATCACCGGGCTCTATCAGCCTTTCATATTATAACTGCGTTTCGCATTTCACGACTTACGCTACTAATAAATTATTGCGGTTAATATAATACCGACTTATATCTTCGGACTCAATGGTCCTTATACATTATTTATTTATTGCTTTACCAGCTTTACATTACCGTAATATAATTTTACAGTTATACACCATCATACGTTAGTGGCCATGCCACATATTCCAAACACTGCCATATGGCTCGAAGGCCACACAAAGACTCTCAGGTCTTTATCTACATATTATTATATCGGCTTAAAAGCCCGAACACAGACAGTTATACATTTGGATAAGTGGCCATGCCACACATTCGAAACACTTTGGATAAGTGGCCATGCCACACGTTTGAAACACGGCCATCTGCAGGCCACACAAAGACTCTGCATAACTTAGTCTCACGCGTCATACATCGCCACACGCGAACTATTTCATTTCCGTCTAGTGAGGTGTTGCATGGTGCGACCATCTGAATCAAGTTCAAACCAAAAATGCTTGCTGACCATGCAACAATCCTCAACATCATCCCCCTCAATCCCAAACGTGACACTTGTGGCACGTGTGAGAGTGGTGGAGAAGAAGTACTTGTACGCACTTAAAGTGAAGTATATACGTAATGAAGTAAGTATTAAGTAATACTTACTTACTTAGTCGTTCCCCTTCTACCGTGAGGTGTAGAGGTATCATTAAGTAATGATATTAATAATTAATCGAAGTACTTATGAGGAAATTACAAAAATGTCAAACTAGTATCATAATGAATACTAGAACAATCTGAATAAAAGTCATGTGGTACTGTCCATATGTCCTGTATATTTCCTGGACAGAGATCCGCAAGATTATTATCAGTTCCAGAGATCGGCACAATGGTGAAAACGAATTCTTGAAGTAGCAAAAACCAGCGATGGATTCTCGCATTACGCATGATCCAGGACGTGATGTACATTAGTGGACTGTATTAAGCATCCCCCAATGCCGTAAATTTGAAGCATCTGTGTGAATTAAAAAACGGAATGTGTAGGTTTGGTAATAACAAAATAGGTGGAGTCGAAAATAATTCCTTGAGTTTTATCAAAGCACTATCACACTCCGATGTCCGTTTAATTTTATTTGGACTACCCTTGGCAAGCAGTCCAGACAACGGAGCAGAAATTTGTGCGAAGTGAGGAAGGAAATAAAAAATATCATAGGCAAAGAGATATAAGACATTGTATTCTTCTTCTTCGATCCTTAACCACCGACCGTCAAAGCAGTCAGTGGCCATCACGCCTAGTGGCGTCTTGTAGGGCAACAACAAATTGATTCCACTTTGCTCGGTCAGTGGCCATCCTTCGTACAGTGCCCCAACTCTGGTTCATTCTTTGCATCTCAGCCTCCACAGTCCTCCGCCAAGTTGTTTTTGGTCGGCCTCTCTTTCGCTTTCCTTCAGGGGTCCAAAGCATAGCTGTTCTTGTGATGGCATTGGGGTCTCTTCTGAGGACATGACCAACCCAGCTCCAGCGTCTGCCAGCTATGATGGTGTGCATGTCCTCTTGCTTGCTACGAGTAAGCAGATCTTGGTTGGTGATGGTATTCGGCCAAAAGATGCGGTGAATTTTTCTTAGGCATGTTGTGTGAAAAGAGGACAATTTTGACATTTCCTTCTCTGTGACTCTCCAGCATTCCACACCATAGAGAAGCACAGAAAGCACGCAACTCTGGTATAATCTTAATTTTGTGCTTGTGCTGTATTGGGAGGACTTCCAGATGTTATTTAGGCTAAAGAAGGCTGTTCTTGCCTTATTCATTCTGATGTTGATGTCTTTGCCTGCCCCACCGTCTGGTGTTACTATGCTTCCTAGGTATGTGAAGGTATCTGTCTGTACCAATTGCTGATTCCTTACTGATATGGGCTCAGGGTTGCTCACATTGAGCGTCATGACCTCAGACTTCTTTAAATTGATGTTCAAGCCCACCTGCTGGCTAAATTTATTAAGTCTATCCGTTTTTTCCTGGATGTGTTGATGTGAATGTGCCAGCAGTGCAATGTCATCTGCATATTCCAGATCTTCCAATGTAGAAAATGTAGTCCATCTTATTCCTCTTGGACTGCCCTCTGTTGTCTGGCGCATCACCCAGTCTATGACTGTTAAAAAAAGAGTGGTTGATAAGGGGCATCCCTGTCGTACTCCTGTCTTCACCTCGAAGGTTAGGTTGCTCTGCCCAACACTACACGTAAAGTTGGCATAGAGGCTTTTTATGATTGCCACTATGCAGCTTGGAATTCCATAAGCCCTCAGTATTTTCCATAAACTGTCCCTATGTATGCTGTCAAAAGCCTTTTCAAAATCAACAAAATTTATGTAAAGCTGTCTTTGCGATTCTGAGCACTGCTCTATAATGTTCCTGAGAGTGAATATATGGTCTACACATCTTCTGTTCTTTCTAAATCCTGCTTGTTCTTTCCTCAGTTTGTAGTCTACTGCCTTTGAAATTCTCTGTATAATTATCCTGCCTAGTATTTTGCTGGGAACTGAGAGAAGAGTGATTCCTCTCCAATTATTGCAGTCTGCAAGATCTCCCTTTTTGGGCAATTTGACAATTATTCCTTTGTTCCACTCTGATGGTGTTGTCCCCGTTTTCCACACTTGTGCAAATAGTGGTTCTAATAGTTCTGCTGCTAGCTCAGGGTCTGTCTTAAATAGCTCTGCATTTAAGTTATCATGGCCCGGAGCTTTACCGTTCTTTAACCCTTTGATTGCTGTGATGATTTCTTCTTTTCGTGGAATGTCTGTATTTACATCTAGATCGTTTTCAGCCTCAGGAACATTCAATTGTGTCTCTGGTATTTCCTTGTTCAGAGTTTCTCTGAAGTGCTCTGCCCATCTTGTTTCCTGTCCCTCTGCTGTCTTGATGAGATTTCCTTGCTTATCTCTTACTAATGTAATATTGTTTGCACCTTGTTTTCCGCTGATGAATTTAGTTATTTTGTATACTGTGCTTTGTTCATTTCTCAGTGCTGCCTCTTCTGCCTGTTTTGCAAGATCGTCTAGGAAATTCCTTTTGTTGGCTCGGGTTTGGCGTTTAACTTCCCTGTCCAGCTGGCTGTACTGTTCGCTATATAGTTGCTTTAACCTGGGGGACTTCGCTTCTGTTTTCTTTCTTTTCATTTCCTTTCTCATCTTTATGGTTGTTACGCACGGATCATTATTATTTTTCGTTTGTATAAACATTTTTCATATGTATGATCATTTTTTTGACTGAAGTGTGTATTATGTTTTCTATGGTCAAAGGGACATAATCCGAGTTATCGAAACTACAATTTTTTTAGGAGTTTGCCTTCTCTTGTATAGAGACACGTTCGGTCTATAATTTCTTGAACGAAGCGTGACCACATCTCCTTATTTGGTAGTACCAGTCAACTATGGTAGATGTCTGAAACCTTTCTTAACGCTTCTTTTCATGACCATAAAAGGCGCGATTCTATAAGACTTTTATCTCGAATGTTCTTAGAATCGTCTTATTGTGAACGGCAACTCAGAGATTGTCGTTCTGCGCATGTCAAAAGCTGGGAGTTCGTTCTGTGTGTTCCGCCCAGTTCGGCAGTTTAGAAATGGTTTAAGAAGCGAGCAGACGCGACCTGCGTCTTGTGATTCTCTGAGGGAAATACATTGTCGTTGTGAGTTAGTTAGCTAACTAGACTATTTCCCAGTATTATTCACGCCTGCCTGGAGGCATATGTTCATGGTTGATTTTCCGAAATAAGGTAATTCCTCTTGTATCGAACTTTATGCTATCATCTAGAGGTTCGTCATTTTGTCGCCTATTTGCTCGCCTGTGTGATTCAAAATGGAGAGGTACTTTGACTAGGATTAAGTCACCGGTATCTGTATACCTGAACTAGTTAAATATATGGGTCGCTCTAGACCAACAAGACTATTGTCTGTGTTCCAGGATTCGTTATATCAGAGATCACGTCCAAGTCAGATGGTTAGACTTAGGAACATTATAAAGGTCGAGCTGACCTGTAGCCCATGTATGCTATTCACGTGCAGACAGTAAACGGACTGATTGTATACATCTGATCTGCTAGCATCAGGAAGGGAATATTATTATTATTGTCTATGAACAGTGATAACCTGCAGTTGACACTGTTGCAGAAATTATTATTATTTATACAGTTTCACGAACTAGAACTCTATGATTTATGAATTTCTGAATCTATTGAACTGTGCTGTCTTATGACGCATATATACAACAGCTGTCATTGCTGACTACAGAAATTGTTTTCAATGTGCCATATCATCTTGCTGAACTCGTTAACTATGTTGATGTCATAAGTATCATGACTGTTTTGTGGCGTGCAATAAATGAAAGAAACAATGGTGTTTAGTGTTTCTGGTGTTATCCAGTCTTGCTTCTTCCTTTCCTGGAATCCTAAGCATGATTTGCTACTTTCCTTATATACTGTTGAAATAGTGTTGAAATTATGGTCTATATCATCAGTCAATGTCTTTTCCTGGCTTTTGGCAAATTGATATCGTTTCTTAATGTCGGCCACAAAAGCTTTTCTGGTAAGGGGGTCCTTCAATTTGCTGATGTCAAACCTTTTCTGTGTAGTTACAGTTGGTCCAGCCCTTCTTAGTTTCACTTTCAGTTTTGCTACTACTAAATGGTGATCACTTCCCACATCTGCACCTCTTCTTACCTTCACATCTTGTAATGCATGTCTCCATCTACCGTTAACCATGATGTGGTCTATCTGGTTTCTGTCCCGACCATTTGGTGATTCCCATGTTAACTTGTGAATTTCCTTATGTGGGAAAAGTGTTCCTCCAATGACCAGGTTGTTAAAGACATTGTATAATAGATTATAAATGTATAGAAGAACAAAACATCCAAAGAATGAAGAAAAAAATAGACCAACGCAACTACAAAGTTCGTGGTGTAGAATTGCGTGCGAGTTGCACGTCTAAATAATGGTGTGCAAACAAAGAACCATTCTTGAATCTGACAGCCTTACGAGCATCATAGTATCGAGAAAAGCGAACAAATGCGAGTTGGTGAGAGAAGTGCAAACATACAAACAAATTCAACATCTCCGACATGCTGAAAAAATTTTCAAATTGTGTACCAATTCACGCCTGAAAGTAAATTGCACACCAAGATAGTGCGATTTGTTGGTATATGATCTCGGCCAGGTCGAAACTGAGCCCGAGAATCATTAAACCTATTATGTGTCATGCGAGTCAAGCGCACAGAAGTATTCTTATGTTCTTTGCATGTTACAATGATGTGACAATCGTGGTTACACCTGCGATTATCTGGACGAGTATTAACAACTCCCAGTGGAGCAGATGTAGCATGTCAAAACTCATCATCCTGGGATGGAGGCCGATGATCTTGACTAGGACATGTCATATGTGCAGGACAATCATGATTGTCCGCAGAACATGCTCCAACAGCAGTACAGCTAAAAACTGTCAAGTTATTATATTGAGTATTATTGACCAACTCACCCTCATGTGAAACCTGCTGACTATAAACACTATGAGTTTTATTGTCCTTCGTAACAGTTTCTTGTAACTGAAGTCCGTTCAAATCATTCTGTATAACACATGTAACCGCAACAGCAGTTGGAGTATCAACACTAACGCTATGGGAAATAACATTATCTATTACAGGAGTAAGTGGTGTAGCCGTGTCTGTAGCTAACTGTTGTGCTCTAGTTACAACAGCATTTGCCACCAGTAGGTGCGAATCAACTCACATTGCAATCTCCTGTGGAGTGCAATCTTTAACCCCTGGTATATTTCCAACTATTATTTCAGCAACTGGATCCCTCAATCCACAGGCATCCACGGTACCTGTAAAGAATGGTGTATCAATGTGAACCCATGCCACCGGGAACCATTCTACCATACCACCAAAAGTGACACATTTAACAGATTTCCCTGTAAATGCGGAGGCATCAATTAGCGATTTCCAAATTCCAACGGTGGTACATCCCGTGTCCCTCAAAACTGTTACTTTCTGTCCATACAAAAACCCCTGATGCAAGTGTGAGACGTCCCAAGTTCTCACACGAGGACATTGCAGGAATGATGTGACCACAACAAAGTGTAGTATTAGTCTCAGATCCATGTTGTGACTGACACATATAACAAGTGTCATCCCTTACAAAGCATGCATTGGCATGATTAGTTCCATCTTTATCATCATCCTTATTGTCATTACATGCATTAGCATGCCTATGTTTACTTTTATCACTCGAGGGAGCTCGGAAATGAACTGTCTTTTTCTTGAAAGACTTATCCTTACTATAAAAATCTGTAGAATCATCATTCTTGGAGTCCCTACCATATGAAGATCTATCTTTATGACAACCCTGGTGATATGAATCATCATAATCTCTGCCTTTGTGATACCCACGACATGAGGTGAATAACCTCGATAACCTCGTCGGTAAAAATTTGAAGGCGAGCGTTGACGAGGGAAGTTGTAAGACCCCCTACATGATTGACGAAAATTGGGACGATAACGTCCGTCAACGCTTTTCGATCGAGGTCGGTGATCATAAGATCTATGATCGTGGTGAGCCGCGCACGCAGGCATAGGATCCTGAAGAGAAGATCTGTGGATATCCTTATTTGGATGTGCTGTTAGAAATTGTCTACCTAAACATTCATATTCCTGAATGGAATCTGGATGTCTTTCCTGTAAGAATGACTCCAGTTCATGATTACATGCCGAAAGAACCTTATCTTGTAACATGAGATCCATCAACCCATCATATGTTTTATTAATACCAGATAAATCAATCCATCTGCTAAAGAAATGCTTAATAGATGCAATAAATTCACCAACGTCAGCATTCTTACTTGGCTTAGCCGCATGGAAATGATCACGAAATCCAGATTCAGTTAACTGGAAACGTCTGAGAAGTGTTTCTTTTACAACATCAAAATCGTTTCTGCTCTTTTCATCCAGATTCATGAAGTACTGGAGCGAGTCCCCAGTTAAAAAATCAACCAAGAGACTACTCCATCTCTCTTTAGGTACATTCAAACCTGTTACCTTCATGATAAACCTAGACAAGAAGCTGTCTACACAGTCGCGATTCTGATCGAAATGAGGCATCTTCAACTTAGGATAAAATATAGTTGAACCTGCTGAAGTTTTAGAGTGATCAGATTGCAATTTCGCTAATTCTACAGCTTTTTCTTTCTCTGCATTAATCTTAATGATTCAAGCTCCAAAGCATTTCTATGAGCTTGATCTAATGAAGAAGTTCCATTCTTCTTATTTCCATTTCTTTATCCCCTTGAATTATCTTCTCTTTCTCTAACTCTCTTTCTTTATCTTGTTGAATCATTTTCTCTTTCTCTAACTCTCTTTCTTTATCTTTTTGTTCTCTTTCTAATTCTATCTCTTTATTTTTTTGTTCTAAATTTATCCGTTCCAATTCCAATTTTAGAGACATTTCTTTCTCCCTAAGTTCTTTTTCTTGGACCAGTTCAAACTTCCTGAGTTCCTCTGCTTGCTTAACAGCCTTACGCTGTTCAATTCTCTCAGCATGAGCTAAGTGTTTCTCATACTTAGTCTCTGCATATTCCTCAAGTTCAGCTCCTGATTTACCCAAACTCTTACCCATGTTGATACATTCTTCTAAAGTCGACATGGTTATATTTACTAATTATCTTACAATAGTATATTATTTATCCTAAAATATACAACTAATATATATAAACTCTGAAATCAATCAATCTGTGATGTAAATATATTCCTCAATGTAAACTAGAAACGAGCAAAGGTGACAATGAAAGGTACAAGAAAATGAAACACAGTGAAGTGATATCTCCAATTATACTACACCACGTAACGAATATAAAGCAACTAAAAAGAGACTCCGACATATTAATCAGAAAAAAGTAAACACTAAAATAACATTACAAAAATAAACAAGACAAGTCATCGTTAAATATACAAATAGACAAGAGTTTTAGATTAACAACCGTATAAACTTTGACTACACTGAAATTAGGTCATACAAATTAAAAATGACGACCTACATGACATCACAGCTAAGCTAATAAAAATGGAGTTTGTATGGCAAACTGATGCGTATCACTTATATAATGAAACAAATCACTAGACCCTCAGTCAGCATTACAGGCACAAATCCTAACAGTCCTTGAAATCTTCTGAATTTCTCCTAAGACACTCCCAGAAGATGACAAGCCCTTTTACCAACCTCCCACGAAAATATAGATAAATATAGATTGCGAACACATAATGATAGATAGAAAAGTAAAGTGAAGTGACGGTGGACTGAAGGCCAAAGCTGGATCTTTATGAACAGGAATAAAGGATTAGCGCCCTAATGAATACAAGGACTTATCTTTTTTCCACTCCTGTCATCGTGAGGAAAACCCCCTGCACCAAGATGCAAGTCTTTGTTATAATTCATCTTGTCAAGTGAACAGCTGATGTCCGGTTGATAGAAGAAAATTCGTCCAGCCTTGATATTGAACAACGATTCTCGTACTGCGTGCCACAATTGATCTGGAACAACGATTACTGTAGAACAGTTCTACCCTGATTTCTGGTTCAGATCAGGATCGACATTCACAGAGGTAACGGTTAGTTCTACCGCAGGAAATAGCTTTGAAACCGTGGATGCAGAAATGTCTCATCTTGAAGTTAAAAATGCTGACATGCGCACTCGATTTGCCAGCTTGCCTTGGGTGAATTTTCTCACGTTTGACCTTCCACCGACACTTTCATCTTCGTAATGAATGACTCAATTTCTTCGACAGTAGAGTCCTCGAACTTCTTGGATTGTAGATAATTGATACTTTGGCAAAAACGTGTGACAGAAGAGATGATCCCACTTCTGACACCACTCTATGTTGCAGACTTCTAGACTTTGATAATTGGGCTGATATTATGTTTCATTTCATGTATTTTAAATTCAACTGTTCTGCCATCACGGAGTATCTTTCCGCTGCAACTTTGGGTTGATCTACGTTATTTTTTTATAAGTTTCTTATCAGTGTTTCTTTCATTAAACTTGGTATTAAAGACTGACAGTGTTTATTTCTTGCTATTATTAGCAGCTGGTATTGAAGTGTTCTATTCTGAACCGACCTTGAAGGTTAACGGTCAAAATGCATACAACATTTGAAACTGGAACTGTAGAACGTTTTTCCATTTAACAAGTCTCGTTTTGACGACTTATAATCATTTAATCATCACACAACTTTCCATCATGATTTACCAACACTAATATGTTTCACGTTAAAGAACACTTGATATAGCACAGTCTTAGAGTTCACAGTTTATCAGACATTACACGTCTGTTACTTTGCCGTTTAATTAACATTCAATATCTTGTAACCAAATGCTTGGTATACTTATTATATTTATACAGAATTAATCATTCTGCTAATAGTTCTATTAGGGACACTGCCTAATATACATCTCAAGAACTCTGACATATTATTAATTCACTTTGGCATCCATCACCGGGCTCTATCAGCCTTTCATATTATAACTGCGTTTCGCATTTCACGACTTACGCTACTAATAAATTATTGCGGTTAATATAATACCGACTTATATCTTCGGACTCAATGGTCCTTACACATTATTTATTTATTGCTTTACCAGCTTTACATTACCGTAATATAATTTTACAGTTATACACCATCATACGTTAGTGGCCATGCCACATATTCCAACACTGCCATACGGCTGGAAGGCCACACAAAGACTCTCAGGTCTTTATCCACATATTATTATATCGGCTTAAAAACCTGAACACAGACAGTTATACACTTGGATAAGTGGCCATGCCACACATTCGAAACACCTTGGATAAGTGGCCATGCCACACGTTTGAAACACGGCCATCTGAAGGCCACACAAAGACTCTGCATAACTTAGTCTCACGCGTCATAAATAGCCACACGCGAACTATTTCATTTCCGTCTAGTGAGGTGTTGCATGGTGCGACCATCTGAATCAAGTTCTAACCAAAAATGCTCGCTGACCATGCAACAATCCTCAACAGTAATCAACATCATCAGCTGCTGTCTCCACATCGATGTTCAACTGCAATGGATCTCCAACACCTTCTGACTCTTGCCTTGATGGTGCACTCTGAAAGACTCTTTTCAGTTCATCTCTTGATGTTATCTTGCCACTTATAAACACTATCTTGCTCTTGCATGTTTGCCTTCAACTCTTCCTTCTGTTTATGGTCTTCGGTAAGGTATGTCTTTTTACATGGCCAAAATATTTTAGCTGTCTAAGTTTTGATCTCCTTCATTAATTCTGTATGCAATAAGCTTCTTTAAAAAGGCCAGTGGGAAAATAACACTTAATGGACATATCAAATGGTTGCAGTCAACTCTTATTAGGCACATTATGAGAAGATGAAAGTAAAAATACAATGTGATCATCGTCATCATCATTAGCTCTGTCTTATTTCCTGTGGGACATGGGACTACAATAGTTGCTGACCACAGATTTCTATTTTGGATCACCTTTTTTTAGCATTGTCTGTGAAATTCTGTCCAGTGTAGATCCCGCGGATTTCTGAGGAGAAAAAGAAAGAATTATTTTAACTGCTTCCTCAGGCTAGCCATAAGAGGCAACTAATATTAGGTTGTGCTTGAGGTTGGCAACCTCATCATGTCAAACAGATTGTTACAGAAACCACTGCTACAAGAGTATGTGAATGCTTTGGTGGCTCCATGCTCCATGGGCAGCAAATAGAAAAATGATGATGATAAGATTCTGGTAGTTTTGGCTTTCTCTTACTTACTTAGTCGTTCATCTTCTACCATGAGGTAGATGGCTTCCATTTTGCTCTTCTGTAGATTTTGTTTGAGGCATATACATGTACGTATACTCATATGAGGCATATACATGTATGTATACTCATATGAGGCATATACATGTACATATATTCATATGAGGCATATACATGTACATATACTCGTATGAGGCATATACATGTACATATACTTGTATGAGGCATGTACATGTACATATACTCGTATGAGGCATATACATGTACATATACTCATATGAGGCATATACGTGTACATATACTCGTATGAGGCATATACATGTACATATACTCATATGAGGCATATACATGTACGTATACTCATATGAGGCATATACATGTATGTATACTCATATGAGGCATATACATGTATGTATACTCATATGAGGCATATACATGTACATATACTCGTATGAGGCATATACATGTACATATACTCGTATGAGGCATATACATGTACATATACTTGTATGAGGCATATACATGTACACATACTCATATGAGGCATATACATGTACATATACTTGTATGAGGCATATGCATGTACATATACTCATATGAGGCATATGCATGTATGTATACTTGTATGAGGCATATACATGTACATATACTTGTATGAGGCATATACATGTACATATACTTGTTTGAGGCATATACATGTACATATACTTGTATGAGGCATATACATGTACATATACTCATATGAGGCATATACATGTACATATACTTGTATGAGGCATATACATGTAGATATACTCATATGAGGCATATACATGTACATATACTCATATGAGGCATATACATGTACTTATACTTGTATGAGGCATATACATGTACATATACTCATATGAGGCATATACATGTACATATACTCGTATGAGGCATATACATGTATGTATACTCATATGAGGCATATACATGTACATATACTCATATGAGGCATATACATGTACATATACTCATATGAGGCATATACATGTACATATACTTGTATGAGGCATATACATGTATGTATACTCATATGAGGCATATACATGTACATATACTTGTATGAGGCATATACATGTATGTATACTCATATGAGGCATATACATGTATGTATACTCATATGAGGCATATACATGTACGTATACTCATATGAGGCATATACATGTATGTATACTTGTATGAGGCATATACATGTATGTATACTTGTATGAGGCATATACATGTACATATACTCATATGAGGCATATACATGTATGTATACTCATATGAGGCATATACATGTACGTATACTTGTATGAGGCATATAATAATAATAAATTCTTTAAGCGCCAAACACGGCGCATAAGGCAGAAACCAGTGCTCTCCAGGTTGTTCGTTGTGACGCCACTCCTCTTAGCTCTTGCACATTATTTATTCCCAACGTTCTTCCTTCTCTTATTATTGTTCTTCTGAGTGTTTCTTTTGGTCTTCCTTTTTTCCGCTTACCCTCAGGAACCCAAGTGAGCGCCTGTAGTGGTATTCTGTTGTTTTGCATTCGTAGGACATGACCGATATATGACCATCGTCTTTTCCTTATATAGTCGGAGACATATTTCTGCCTAGAGTCTTCTCTTATTTGTCGATTAGTCTTGAATTCTTTCCAACTGATGTTCATGAGTTTTCTAAGACATTTGTTCTCGAATGTATTCATCTTGTTCTCCAATGATTTTGTTATTTTCCAACTCTCACAGCCGTATGTTAACACTGAGATAACATTTGAATTAAACAGACGAAGCTTGGTATGTATATTCAATGATCGTAATTTCCAAATGTTAGATAATCTATTGAAGGCGCTAGCTGCCAAAGCAATTCTAGTATGGATTTCTCTTGTTGTGTCACCATCCTGAGTCATTTTACTGCCTAAATAATTGAAACTTTCAACTTTCTGTAGTTTTTCCCCGTTCAAGATGATATCAAAGGTCTCATTAGAAAAGTTCATAGCTTTAGTTTTAGAGGCATTTATTTGGAGACCAATTTTAACCGAGAGATGACACAAATTATTTATTGCTTCTTGGGATTGTCTTGGTGTTGAACTTAAGAATGCTACATCATCTGCGAAATCCAGGTCCCCCAGGAATTTTCCATTTGTCCATTTTATACCTAATTGTTCATTGTGGGTATAGTTTCTCATAACCCAATCAATAGCTATTCCAAAAAGTAGTGGTGACATAATACAGCCTTGTTTCACCCCTGTTTCTACTGTAAACCATTCTGTATTCCCTTTATTTTTTCTAACACAACATCTTGCATTGTCATATAGCGCTTTGATTATATTCACATATTTTGTTGGAAAACCATAGATTGTAAGTATCTTCCACAATGATGGGCGGTGTAGACTATCAAAGGCTTTTTGAAAATCGACGAAGGTGATAATAAGTGGCGATTGCCTTTCCACTGATTCTTCTATAATTGTTCTTAGTGTGAATATTTGATCAATACATGATCGTTTCGGCCTGAAACCCGCTTGTTCTTCTCTGATCTTTTCGTCAGCATGCAATTTAAGTCTTTCTAACATCATGCAACATAATAATTTTCCAGGTACTGATAATAGAGATATACCACGCCAGTTATTACAGTCTGATAGATCACCTTTCTTCGGTAACTTTACAATAATACTGTCTTTCCATTGTTGTGGTGGTTGTTCTTCTCTCCATACTTCATTTATAATATCTAAAATTCTCAAGAGGTTGTTGTCATTAACTGCTTTAATCATTTCCCCTGAAATTTCGTCAACTCCAGCAGCTTTAAAATTTTTTAATCTTTTAACGGCTTGTTTGATCTCGTCCAGCGTGAATTCATCGCAAGTTATTGGCAAGGTGGTTGTGGATGTTTCATTATTAAAATCAGGTGTTACTGTTGGTGGTGGTCTGTTTAGCACCTCCATGAAGTGCTCAGCCCATCTCTTCATTTGTTCTTTTTCTGTTGGTATTGAATTCCCTAATTTACCTTTAACAGGTGTTTCCATAGCAGTAGGCTGGTGACATAGTTGTTTTGTAATTTGATAAAGGCACCTACTATTACCAGTTCTTGCAGCATTTTCAGCTTCTACGGCCAGTTCATTGATGAAATGTCTTTTATCTCTTCGAGTTTTTTGTCTTCACTTCTTTATTTAACAAGTTATAAGTTAGTTTGCAAGATTCAACTGCATTATGTGTACTTGCCGCTAGTAGTTTAAGTTTTGCTGTTTTCCTTTCTTGTATTTTATCCCAAGTATCTTCTCTCATCCATTTTTTCTTTTTATGTACTAGGTATCCGGTGGTCGCTACAGCTGCTTCTGTCATTGCTGTTCTCAGTTGTTCCCATTTAGTATCGATTGTCTTGGTGGTGATATTTTTCAAGCTCTCAATTGTACAATGTTATGCACCAACTAACGACGCTCTTGATACCACAAAAGATGACTTCTATGAAGCACTTCTAAGTACCATCAACACAATACCCAAGCATGACATAATAGCAGTCATGGGTGATTTTAACGCCAAAGTAGATGACAACAACGATGGAGTACAAAGATATCTCGGTACTCATGGCATAGGCTGTATGAATCAAAATGGCGAAAGACTTCTAGAACTTTGTGAAATATCAAACCTCGTTGTGGCAGACACCATCTTTCCACATAAGAATATCCACAAGATAACATGGAATTCACCTGATGGCAGAACTAAGAACCAGATAGATCACTTCTGCATAAGCGCTAAATTTCGCTCATCAGTTCAAGACGTCAGAGCATACAGAGGTGCAGAGATCGGAAGCGATCATAACCTCTGCATAGCTAAAATGAGAATTAAACTGAAGAAGTTATACCAACCGAATAAAAATAGAAGAATTGATGTACACAGACTGCAATCAAATGATATAAAGAAGGAATATAATGTCAAAATGAACAACTATTTCGATGCTTTAGGCAAAATTGACAACGATGAGGCATATACATGTATGTATACTTGTATGAGGCATATACATGTACATATACTTGTATGAGGCATATACATGTATGTATACTTGTATGAGGCGTGTACATATACTCGTATGAGGCATATACATGTATGTATACTCGTATGAGGCATATACATGTACATATACTCATATGAGGCATATACATGTATGTATACTCATATGAGGCATATACATGTACGTATACTCATATGAGGCATATACATGTACATATACTCGTATGAGGCATATGCATGTACATATACTCATATGAGGCATATACATGTACATATACTCATATGAGGCATATACATGTACGTATACTCGTATGAGGCATATACATGTACATATACTTGTATGAGGCATATACATGTACATATACTTGTATGAGGCATATGCATGTACATATACTCATATGAGGCATATGCATGTACGTATACTTGTATGAGGCATATACATGTACATATACTTGTATGAGGCATATACATGTTCATATACTCGTTTGAGGCATATACATGTACATATACTCATATGAGGCATATACATGTACATATACTCGTATGAGGCATATACATGTACGTATACTTGTGTGAGGCATATACATGTAGATATACTCATATGAGGCATATACATGTACACATACTCATGAGGCATATACATGTACATATACTTGTGTGAGGCATATGCATGTACATATACTCATATGAGGCATATGCATGTATGTATACTTGTATGAGGCATATACATGTACATATACTTGTATGAGGCATATACATGTACATATACTTGTTTGAGGCATATACATGTACATATACTTGTATGAGGCATATACATGTACATATACTTGTATGAGGCATATACATGTACATACTTGTATGAGGCATATACATGTAGATATACTCATATGAGGCATATACATGTACATATACTCATATGAGGCATATACATGTACTTATACTCGTATGAGGCATATACATGTACGTATACTCATATGAGGCATATACATGTACATATACTCGTATGAGGCATATACATGTACATATACTCGTATGAGGCATATACATGTACGTATACTCATATGAGGCATATACATGTACGTATACTCATATGAGGCATATACATGTACGTATACTCATATGAGGCATATACATGTACGTATACTTGTATGAGGCATATACATGTATGTATACTTGTATGAGGCATATACATGTACGTATACTCGTATGAGGCATATACATGTACGTATTCTCGTATGAGGCATATACATGTACATATACTTGTATGAGGCATATACATGTATGTATACTCGTATGAGGCACATACATGTACGTATACTCATATGAGGCATATACATGTACGTATATTCATATGAGGTATATACATGTATGTATACTCGTATGAGGCATTTACATGTACATATACTCGTATGAGGCATATACATGTACGTATACTCGTATGAGGCATATACATGTACATATACTCGTATTTATGTTGATAGCAGCTATTGAATATTTAGCTAAGCATGGAGCCACAACGGCAGCTGGTCCCTTTGCAGAAAGCCAGCATCAAAACATCCAAGTGCTCTTGTACTAGTAGTCTCTGTAGCTATCAGCACACATAAAGCTATCAGCTTACATATTCAGTTACTACTGTTAGCTTATGGCATTGTCCCGTCTCATCATTTATTGTGAATAGGGTACATGAAAACTTATTATTGTTTGTGTTTTTTTCTCTCCATAAAATGGTCGATTCTTCACACTTTTTGTGTTGATTAGTTTTGGTAGTAACAAGAAACGAGGGAGAAGGGGGTGAAAGGTGGTGGATATGTAGGTTTATATTTAATTTTATGTTCTTGATACATACCTTCATCACAGCTTGTCAGTGTCTGTACCATTACTTTTTAAAATTGGTAACATGTTTAATCATTTACGGGTTAGCTATGGAAGCCACCACATTATTGTGTTTCAAAATTTATGATTATCGCCATTTACCTTCAGCCCCCCCCCCCCCCTCCCCCCCCCATATGAAGCCAGGCCTTTAAACGAATACATTTCAAGCCCTCCTGTCCATTGCTATCTGATCCTGACTGATGATTTTGTGTCTTCTTATCTTTTTCATTGCTGTCTCCAGCTCTCTTCTGCATGTACTTTTTTGTTGTTGGGGTCTCCCTCAACCTCTGTTACCCTGGAGATTCCAGAACAACAACTGCCTTGTAATGCTAATTTCAAAATGTATAACTAACCAAATTAATCTAAAATTTATAACTTACCAAATTAATCTAAAATGTATAACTAACCAAATTAATCTAAAATGTATAACTTACTAAATTAATCCAGAATTTGTTACTAGTCACAGTATAATAGCTCAGAACCGATTGCTGATTGCAGAATTTTATTCCAGAAACTATCACTAAACTACAGTATAACATTCCACAGTCCTTCTTCAGCCATAGTTCTATATCACAGATCAGTAACCACTGTCTTGGTGTGAAATCACCATTATCATGAGTCTTGACCCTTCCAACCTCATCAGGTAAAACAGATTGCTACAGGAACCACTGCTGCAAGAGCATATGACTGATTGGTTCAGACTACCTGCAAGGGGACCAGCTGCAGTGGTGGCTCTATGCTCCGTGTGGAGCACGAAGGAAAGTGATCACTTCAGTTGACAATGCTGCTGTTGCCCTCCTCACACATACTCTGTCTGTTACAGTTCACTATCCCCTGTTATCATTATCAAAATTGTCCACACCAGATCTTCCATGATGTTGCCTACCATGCCCACAACCGTGAAGATCTCCTGGCTGGAATTGACGAATTCTTGGACCAGGTTACTGTGCTGCCCCCTGGTGAATGGGATCCATCAATTCGAATTGAACCACCTCATTCTGTACCTTCACAAGTAAGACCTCAAAATGCTTCTTTGCAAATTTTTTGTTTTAATTCACTTTAGCAGAACAGCAATTCTCTGCATGAATCAGCACATTTGTGTTAAGGCCCAAAAGCACTTGAGGGAGGGCGTGAAGAAAAAACTTCTAGTCAAATGGTGAATGCAGGAGTGGTTCCTACATCATGACAATTGCGCAGGGGATTTAGGCCAGAAACAACATGGCACTGGTCTCTCACCCCTCTGCTTTCCTGATTTAGTCCCCTGTGACCATAAAACCTTGCATTGCAGAGATAGCAGCTGATGATGATGATGATGACCATAAAATGAAGATTTAGTTGAAGGGACGAAGATTCAAGAACGTTGATGGGGATTCAGACAAAATTGCATGTGCTACTGAACAACATCCTAAAATCGAGTTCCAGAGGTGCTTCCGGCAGTGGGAAAGGTGCTGAGATCATTCTTTCATCTCCCAAGGGAACTACTTTGAAGGTGGCAGCAGCAATTAGAACCTCCTGTAAGACAAAAGTTTCTTATGGTTACAGTTTGGGAACTTATGGAAAGTACCTTGTATGTGTCAGTTGGTATACTATAATTAGATCTCAGCAGGACTAGATCTCTGTTCCTGACAGCATCTCACCTTAGCACTGCTTTATTACGTCTCCACTTCAGCTTGTTTTGAGACAAATCGCGTTTAAAGTTTTTGCGTTACTAGTTGAAAAGAAGGATATATCACATTAAAATGAAATTTTTCATGATAATCCAAACTGTTAACTGTAAGAAATTGTGTAGAATGATAGACTGAACTATAAGATGTTGTTTGATGACCTCAGGTCAGTTTTGGACAAAAGAGGAGATGGGATAAAGCAGTACTAAGGTGATGAGTGGTGTTATATGTCTTTTTTTAAAATTATATATACACATGCACATAATACATATACATGCAGTATTCAAAAAGGCAGCTTAACACACCATGAATTATTAACAAATATAAATAGTTATACTTTTTTTTAAGCAACAAGCTAGAATGCATAAGGTTGGTACTGCCAGTAATGACAAAGCTCAGCAACTCATAACTTCTTGAGACTTTCACAGAAATAGTAACTTCACATTTTGTGACCTCCTTTTGCTCAACTAATCAAACTATATCTTTCACATCATGTGATTCAAATATCAGTTTATACATTCTTGCCTTGCACTTACTCCATACTTATCATCACAAGACCACTTTGTAGTACTTCATGTATTGCATTTACAAACGACGAAAAGGGATATCAATCTTAATTTACCTGTATCTAATATTATCTCCCTTTTTATTCATACATAATTTATGGCTCATGAAAAACTGTAAACTCTTCTACAAAAATATAACCATTTAATCTTCATCCATGTGCAGGAAGGCAGAAAGACTGCTTCATCTGGTCCTCCACAGCCCAATGGAAAGTTGATGATGCTGGATGACTTAGAGGACCACATGGACCCAACTCTTGTACGGACTGGGAGGTTAATATATTTGATGTATACATAGACATAACGTTCCCTCTGTGTTCCTATATTATCTGTTACTCCCTGAGTACCATTTAATTTTGGTATCTCACCTTTGTCGGCATCTGTGGCCTAATGGATATGAACGCAGTTTCATAATCCAGATATACCAGGTTCAAAACCTGCTGCAGGCGGTTTGGTAGCAGATCGCTTTGTGTGGATTTTTAACAATGGTATAAGCGCCGTACCGTTCAGAAAGCAATGGCAAACTACTGAATGAAAAAATTGCCTAGAAAAATCACAAACAGCCAATAAAAGCTGGGGTTGATTGCCACGTCCTGTAAAGGATAAGCAACTAACAACTATCTCACCTTTATTTCTTCTAAAACGTAGCCAACATCTTCAAACTGTTTCTTATTCTCCTCACCTCCTCTTTTTTTCTCCATCACATGAATACTCTCCTACAGCATCTGCTGTCTCCTCTACATCACCTCACTACACTTCTACATAATCTCATTCATCATCAGCTTCTCATTCTTACCATTTGTCTTCATTCTTCATCACCTTCTCATAGTTATCATCTTTTCATTCTTACTTATCATCATCATCAATACCTATTAGCTACCTGTAAAACATGTGAAGCCTTCCATCCTGTGCCATCCATTCCAGATCTTTCCATGACTTCTTTATCCCTTTCATGTCTATCTCCAGTTGTCTTCTCTGAGTGTGTTTTAGTCTCCCCTATTTATCTTACCCAGGCATTCCAGAACAAGGACTGCCTTATGATGCTATCAGTTAGTTTTCATAATGTGTGTCCTATCCAACACCAACGTCTTCTCTTCACCTCTTGTTCCACTGATATTTGTCTGGAACTTTTCGTCAGTTCCACAAGAGTGATCTTGTCATACCACTTCAGTCTTCTATTCTGTGCATGAACTCATTTATGAATGTTGGTTGACTTGTTCATATCGTTGTGTGAGGTTTCTGTGGGGCTAAAAGTTTGTACATGATCGCGTGGTCGCCCCATGGTCAGCCCTCCTTAATCATCTTTTACAACATGCTTGGGAAGTTAACAGCTTTACTTTTCTTTGCTCCCCTTCCATGCCCACTAAACTTACTGTTATAGGGTGGGCAAAGATGTGTGACGAGATGTGTTATCTATGTTATGGACTTGCTGCCAATTCACACACGCACCAGACCCATACACTAATAAAAATCTGGATTATAAGGCAGGGATTGTATTTATTGATACAGCCCATTCAGCGACACAAATCAACAAAGCAAACAAACTAACGAACAAACAAACACCCAGCTAGTGCTCATGGTTTAACATATCCACTTGTCTTTGTTTACCCTTCTACCAGTAATGAGTGTCCAGTTTGGCCTCTTGTTTCTGCAGCCGTTCGAGCAATAATCTCTTTCACAAGTTTGCCAATCTCTTAATATCAGTGCCCTGACCTCATCACACTGAACATGGGATTGCAGAAGACTACGTTTACCCATGTGGGGACTACTTGCCAGTGTTCTTTGTATACGGTGACGGTGTAAACCCAAAACAAGGAGATTGTCGCACTTGTAATGAGCAAAAACACACAAATATGAACTTCAGTGAGACTTTGGAGTGCTATTTATGGCTCATATTATGACCCAGTCACATTACTCTTACTGTCTTTCACCATTCTTCATCACCTCCCCACTCTTTCTTACCGCCTTCGCTTTTCTCCATTCTTCTTTATAATTTACTTATTAATTATTATCTTGAATTAGTGACACTATATAGTAGTAGTATTAGCCCCGTTCAGTAATAACTGACTATGAGAATGCGCCCCTGAGGTGATTGCCCACAGCTGCTTTTTTCTCCATGGTGTTCCTTTTGGCAAGCTCTTTTCTCTTCTGCTTGTTGTGAGAGCTTCTTTTCACCTAATCTGAGGTGGCGCCATCAGGAACATCGCCACTTGGCACAATTAACAGCTTCATTATCCTACTATATATCAGCTATAGCAACACTATTTATCCTAATTATTACCCCTTTGAGGTTGAACGAGATATTTTTTTGCTTCATTTTAAAAAAAATGTATCCCAAATGATTTCCTCATACTCCTCTACAATAATCATACTCTTACTTGGGACCCAAGATGCATCAAAAGTGAGGAATGCAGTAAGCGACCCATAGCTTGACTGCTTGCGTCAGGGTCAGCGAACCAGAGCTGACCAAGACCCTACTCCACCTCCACGTGGTGGTCCTGGAAACAGGCTGCATCACTGCAGTCTGGCTGAGAGAGTAGGGATCGAAGAGGGAAGGCAAACCCAATCCCAAAAAATGCCGTGCGGATGTCGGATGTGTCGGCCAAAAAGCGCAAATACCTCAGCTTTGCTATAAGTGGACACAACGCAACCAACGTCCTTTTCAGGACGAACGAGGAAGAAAGAAGAAGATACTCTTACTTTGGACAACTTTTTCATATTCATTGTAGTGAACTGGAGACAGAGATCAAATGGTTAATGAAGAAATAGAACAATCTTGAGCAAATGGCACAGGAAAGGAGGATGTGACATGAATTTGTTGAAGCCCTGTACTCATAGGATACCTCAGCTGAAGTTGAGAGATGTGTGCAAGAGAGACATGAAGGCACTGGACATAAATCTATCATCCTGGGAGAACAAAGCTGCTGATCTCTACCATGTGGTAATGCTCACTATGGCACTACCTTAGATTGGGTGAAAAGAAGATCTTACAACAAGCAGAAGAGAAAAGAACACGTCATAAGGAACACTAAGCTTAAAAATAAAGCAGCTGAAGGCAGCCACCTGAAGGTCACACCATCCCTATGGTCAGTTATTACAGGAGGAGGCTACTAAACTCCTTAGAGAGTTGAAGGGTAGTGCTTGAACAATCTTACTCACCTCGACCACCTTCTTACTATTCTCTAATACTTGCTTATGCTTCTCCATCACATTCTTATACCTTTGTACCATTTTGTTTCCTCTAACACCCCTCCACTCTTTTTTAGAATTCTCTTCCTCTCCATTACCATCTTCTCACTGCCCATCAAGATGACAAGTGACAGGGGATTTTAGGTCAAAATGGAAAAAAATGTCAGAGTTGAGATTTTCTGTTTTCCAATAATTTGGAATCCCCATAATTTCTCTAAATGTATGAATATTAATTGTTAGAGGGCATTGTTAACTCTTTCAGTCCCAAGCAAAAAAGTGGGTTTGGCCCAAGCAAAAATGGCCACCCCAGTGCGTTTTTATTGTTGTTGCTTGGAAATAATTTTTAAAAATGTTCATATGCATAAATAACTTTGTTGTTGTATATGAAACTGAAGGTAATTGGATGTACTTTACTCTTGTGCTACAAGTATAAAAGCTTTCATTGAAAAATGATTAGTTATTCAAGGTAAAATGGAGGATATACGCTTAAAAAAATGATTAGTTATTCAAGGTAAAATAGAGGATATGCGCTTAAAAAAAAGATTAGTTATTCAAGGTAAATTGGAGGATATGCGCTTAAAAAAATATAAAATAAACAGAAACACGTTCACTCTTAAACACGTGCAGTGTTTAAAAGAATGTACTTGCAGTCGGAAATGAGGTTTTGATTGATTTGTGGGTAGTTATAATTAGAAACAGTCTCAAACAGAGGCACATATACTAAAGGCTTTTTAAAGTCGATTGGGCCAAGCGCGTCTAACCCCTGAGCCCTTATAAAGTTGATTGGGACTTAAAGAGTTAACAGGTGTTTTTGGCCTTGTGTTGTTAGTGTGTTTTATTTCATTTATTATTAAATTGTTTTCTTTCAAAGAAAAACAGTAATTTCTCTAACTTCATTTATTGTTACTATTTGTTCTTATAATTTGCTGATTTATCCATCTCATATTTGAGGCTTGGCACATGATTTTTCTATTGCTTTGTAAATCTTTTGCCAAAAGAGTTTCTTTTGTATCTCATCAAAATTTTCATTTATTGCCAAACATCTTGTGAAATTTGGCAACTCTTAATGCTCTATTTAACCAATGGGCTGATCACCCGTTTGCCAGTCACTTCGATTACGGAAACAACGACAAATGGATTGATTTGCCGTTGCCCTAAAGACGCCAATAGGCATGATGGGAAACAATGGCAAAGAAAACCTATCTGCTGTTGCCCTAAGACGCCACTAGGCGTAATGGCCACTGACTGCTTTGACGGTCGGTGGCTAAGGACGGAAGAAGAAGAAGAATGCTCTATTTATAGACAAACTTTGAATCCTATAGCTCAGGTTCTACTAAAACATACAAAATCTGTTTAGGCAAGAGTTTTAAAGTGGAATGATCAACTTCCTTTTCAAAGTTGGTCTCTATACTTCTTGTACATTTGGTTTGATTTGGTTTGGTTTGGTTTGGTTTTAAGGACCATCTTTATTGCACATAGACAACTCCATCAGTGCTCTAATCTCTTCCCTTAGATCACACAAGGAGGATCTCAGAACAGTGCACAAACTCTGTAGCACTGGCGAGGATCCCAATGTGTATTTACAGGATTCACACATTCTATAAATATTTTTTGTGGTTGGTTGGTTTCCTAATTTAAACATTTTTGCCAGGGCAGTGACTGTATGGCCTACTCTTTACGATTTCCAACTGCCATGGGATTTTTAACCTGCACATGGGACCTTCTATCTTTTTTGCCCTTTTCTGAGAAGGCTAGGCATCTAATCAGACTACCCTGTAGATCAGGGGGGAGTATGACATCATTAGGACTCACTGGTTCTGAAAAAAATTGACATGAAATATATTCTGTAGACTGGGAACCAAAGGGTACCTTAGAATTAGAGGCGGATGCCATACCTCTTAACCACTCCGACCCCCTATCTATACCTCTACAAATAAAAAAACTGTAATGAAATTAAATGTACCATGCAAATTCCATAAGGTCACTATTTCCATAGCAGAAAATACCATCAGATACTTTGTTACACATAACTAATATTGTTGTTGGTTAAACTTACGCAGTTTAATTGGAATCCTGCCGTTAGTTTTGAAAATGCCTTTGCCGTGTAGCTCATTTCCTTTACTATCTTCTAATCTTCTTCATCACCATTACAGACTTCTTGTTCTCTTCTATCATAGCATCTTAAATGACCATCTCCTAATTGTCCTGCAAAATATCCTGATTTTTCACTATCATTCCTTCACTTTCCTTCATGCTTTCTCAGAACTGTAGGTTTTATTTTTTTAAATAGCTTTATAATAAACTGTAGTTTTTATTACTATTTATAGTGTTATTGTGAGGTGATTTCTCCTTAAAAGTGCCCCTGGAACATGATTTCAGTTTGGTTTTTTGTTTTATTTTAGGTAGACAGACAAGGCTTTTAAAAACTGTGTTATGTTTTTGTTCTTCTTTTTTTCTTTTAATGGGGCAAACAGTGTGTTACCAGGGCCCAAAAGGGGAGAAAAGAATAGTAACACTGTAATCCACCATGCTTGTCATAAGAAGCCACTAAAGAGGGTTGAGCATGAGGCCAGCTACCCCATCCAGTAGAAAATGTTAAACTTCAAAAACTTCAACAAATAACGTGGACAAGTCAGTGAAGTCAATCAGCCATCCAAGACAGAAGGAAGTCATCCAGTAACAATGCTCATGACGCTAACAGCATAAATATTTAAAAAACAGACAGCAGATAACTAAAAGCACATCTAAATATCACATTTTATATTTTCCAGTTTTTGTTTTTCTCTCAAACGTCACCAAAACTCTGTGCTTGTGCTGATATGCACTTTCATATAAATAATGCCATCTAATGTTTATATTATCTCCTGCTCTAATTTTTACTATTTTGCTTTCTTTTACAAAGGCTGTTTGGAGGATTGATAGCAGACATCAAACGAAAAGTTAAATGGTACGCTAGTGATTTCACAGATGCTCTGTCAGTGCAAGTCATAGCTTCATTTGTGTTCCTGTACTTTGCCTGTTTGACTCCAATAATTACATTTGGTGGTTTGCTAGGGGAAGCAACTGACATGAATATGGTAAGGGAAGAAACTGCAGCATAGCATCAGATTATGTTATATCTGTAATTGTTCATTAATATACTTTATGTTGCTGATGTTTAATGAAATGTTGAGTAATGCACATTTTACTAAGTTTTTTTTCATTAGGTAATCAGTAATGCTTTAAAATTGTTGCTGTGATAAAGGTAAAAGAACAGATAGCGTATATAAAATGTCTTAATCAAGCTGACAAAAATCCATAAAAGGTGATAGTTGTTCTCTTCAGAAAGCAAAAAAAAAAAAAAAAAAAAATTTCTTCTTCATGTACCATGCCTAGTGGCATAGGTGATCATGTCTCTCCACAACTTCATGTCTCCATTACTATTTATCAGTTAAGTTGCTGACAACTTTCCGTGTCATGATGCCAAACTGTTCAGTATCTTTTCTGTTTATTCATCCTCTATCTGTTTTTCCTACAATCTTTCCTGTTGTCATGCTATTTTCCACCTTTGTCCTTCTCATAACATGCCTGAAGAAAGTGAACTACTTCTTTCTAATGTGAGTAATTAGCATCCTTTGTGCCTTGGCCTCTTCTCAGGACATCCTCATTTATCTTATAAGCTGTCTATCATAACTTTAACATGCTGCTGTAAAACCACATCTCTGTGGCTCCTTGTACTTTTCCTACTTGTTTAATAATTGTCCATGACTGACTTCTATATATAAGGATTAGTTCTCTGTAACACTAAAGAACTTTTTTCTTATTTCCTTTGACAAAAACAAAGAATAGCCGATAATTTGTGTGGGTAGGTATGGGCCTACATGACTGGTGTGCCTCTGGTTGTGAATCTGTTCACCATTCATCATCATAATTATCTTCATTTTCCTTTGAGCTTGTTCAGAACCAGATTTATATTTCTCTTTTAATGTCTAGGATTATTCTCAATTTCTCATTCTGATCAAATATTGGCTCAATGAATGAATATTACCTTTGAATTGCTATTCGTGTTTGAGTGTTTCTTTCCAACTTTCCTGTTTAAATCTGGCTTAGCCATTCCAATATAATCGTTTGAATTTGGAAATGTATTTGTGTCTATTACTGTGAAGAACTCTCAACTTGATATAACGAATACAAATGATGAATCTGAAATCTTATATAGATTCTTCAATGATGTTGTTTATAACGACTTTCTTTTATTCCACACATATAACTGTCATGAATCACAACATGCTCCAATGAACTTACTATTAGGTACTCAGTAGTACAAATCGACTTCTTATATTTATATATATCCTTTCTACACACTTTTGCTATTTCAATAACTTTGATGATACTTGTAATACCATTGTTCCTGTGTATTTCTTATACATAATTTTCTGTGTCCACTACTCTCTTCTGGTTGGGGTCATTCTCGACCCATTACATTGTTCTTTTACTACACGTAGTAATATATATCATGTGCCTTTCTTGCACATATATTTCTGTGTGCATTAATTTCTTCTCATTTTGGTCATTATCGACCTAATAAACTATTCCATCACTTCGTAATATTCTGCATATATTAATACAGGTGCTAATGACCTTGGAAACATCTTGAATTTCTTGAGAAAATCATCAATCTTTATAGTCATAGCCATTTCGGCAAAATTAACTCAGCGAGTAATACACTTACTTTAGAGTCAAATCCAGACTCATGAAATACACATAGAAGTAGACTATGCTACACTTTAGGTGGACTTAGCCACATATTCTGACACATCTGTATGCTGTAAGGCATGGACACAATCCCTCCTCGTCATCCCTAGATGCCCCCCTTTGTCATAGCTACTAATTCGAATTGTATGCGTTTTGGTGAGGAACATCATGGTGCACAGCAATCCATCTAAATATATCTGCCCCATGATGTGCTCTCAACAGAGCTCCTTACCAAGTATGAAGCCACCACTGCAGCTAGTCCCCCTTGCAAGAAGCCTACACCAAGTAGTCACATGATCTTGCAGAGGTGGTTTCTGTAGCAATTAGTTTGACATAATGAAGTTGCCAGCCCCATGCACACCCTTATATTAGTTGCCTTGTAGGACATGCTTGAGGGTGAAGTAGATCTTTCTTTGTCTTTTCACTGACCTTGAGAACTACATGGGATCCATATAATAGTTCTTCTTCTTTGATCCTTAGCTGCCGACCGTCAAAGCAGTCAGTGGCCATCACGCCTAGTGGCGTCTTGTAGGGCAACAACAAATTGATTCCACTTTGCTCGGTTGGTGGCCATCCTTCGTACAGTGCCCCAACTCTAATAGTTGGTGGTAGGAAATTCAAAACCATAGTTACGAAAAATTATACCCTATGATAGCCAAAATATTTTGTGAGGATAGTTGAAACTATTGTGAGCAGAATCTGTGATTGTCAATGGATTGTTTTATGGAAGACATTTGTCCTAACATTACAAGTTTATGTATGGATGGAGGCATATCTGGAGTCATCTTTATATGACCACAAGCTATGCACAATGCTACAATATACGTACGTGGAAGTGAACCTCTGTCTGTGAGGCTAATTACACCCTCATTGACTCTTGAAACCATCCACACACTTCCAGGCATTCCCCCTGTGGTGAAACTTGTTGAAAACCAGCTTTGCACACTAAGCTTGGAGGAGTCACTTGAGCCCCAGATGTAACTCTGGCTTTGACCTGGTTGACTGCATGCAGGAGGATCTCACTATGGACCCAGTGATAAGCAGGGGGAGCTGAGAAGTAGCTCTGTGCAGGACGTGACAATTCCTTGGGAGAGCCCAGAACCAGAGCACAGTATTTCAGCTCTGCATAGTTGGAGAGCCCCCTTGGATGGCAGGGAATGCACAGTATGCTACGTACTCCTTACTCTTAGCATGGGACCAGATGTGACAGTCCTTTAAATGCAAGCCAAGCTGGAGAAACTGGATCTCATGACTTCAACTCAACACATTTCAGAATGACAGAAAAGCCGCAGGAAAATTTTAAATCTATAGTGTACATAATACCAAGGAGTCTTCAACTTAGTATTGGCGGCAAATGAGCGAGAAGCTCAGCAGCTCTTGTTAAACAACAACAACAAGTTTATGTTGTTGTATCTGGGTTGTACAGGGTGTGCCATTTCAAACTTAAAAAAAAAAAAAATACAAACAGAAAGAAAAGAAAAAGCTTTTGTAAGTTATTCAGTTGTTATACATAAACAACAAACCTGTTGTGATTTATTTAGCACAGTTTTTATACAACACACCCTTAATATCATCATCATCATCATCTCTTTGTTGCTGCTTATACAGTATGGAGTCACCACCACAGCTGGTCCTCTTGCAGGAAGCCTGCACTAAAGCATTAATGTGCCCTTGTAGTGGTAGTTTATTTTACTTGATGAGGTTGCCAGCTCCCATGCATTTCAATAGCCTCTTGCAGCATGCCAGAGGGTCAATCAATCAATACTCCCTGAGGAGCATAGGCCTTCAACAAACACATGCCAAGTCTTCCTGTCCTGTGCCATCTGCTCAAGTTCTTTCCATATTTTCCTCATCATTTTCACCTCTATTTCCAGTTCTCTTCTCCATGTGTTTTTTGGTCTACCTCTGCCTCTCTTTCCCTGTGGATTCCAGAACAAGGACTGCCTTGTAATGCTATCAACAGGTTTCCTCAATGTGTGTCCTATCCATCGCCAGCGTCTTCTTCTCAATTCTTGTTCCACTGGCACTTGTCTGGTTCTTGTCATCAATTCCACTTTTGCGACTTTGTCATACCATTTCAGTCCTTCTATTAATTTTTTTTTGGCATTAAAATGTCAATAGCGTTTACATTTTATTTGCTGATGCAGGATTATACAAAATAATCATCAAATGGACCACTATCTTTAAAAATTGATTTATATTTTTCCCAATAGAAGGTGTCAGTATCATCAAAACTGTAAATAATTACTCTCAGTATCCACAAAATTGTAAATAACTGCTCACAATATCCACACAAATGTAAATAATTACTGTATCTACAAAACTATAAATAATTACTGTATTAACAAAAGTATAAATAACTACTCACGGAATCCACAAAGCTGTAAATAATTACTCACAGTATCCACACTGTAAATAATGACAGTATCCACAAAATTTTAAAGAATTATCCACAAAACGGGGAATAATTACTCACAGTATCCACAGGAAGACTTGTCATAAGCCTATGCTCCTTAGGAAGCTAAAGGATGATGATGATGATTGTGAAAGTATTAGCTCCCTGACAACATTTAACTTTAGTGTGCCATTTAGGGCACTAAGACCTCTTGGGTGCATAATTTCTCAAAACCTGGTGTAATGGTGCAAGAAGCAGAAAAAGGGTGAAGACCACTGGTTTAGAACACTGCTATGGTTAAAAAGCCTGCAGTGATGTTGTTTGCAGTACTTTTCATGAACAGTGAAGTAAATAATTTATTTCCTCCACATAACAGGCAGCCTTGGAGTCCATCATGTCTGGCGCTATTTGTGGAATAATCTACTCTCTGTTTGCTGGACAGCCTCTGACAATTTTAGGTAGCACAGGCCCAGTCTTGGTCTTTGAGACAATTCTCAATCATTTCTGCAAGTAAGAGATGAATAGATTGTTTCCCTTTATTCTGATCAATTAGTTACATTTTTTAAATTATTGTAATTGTTTTTGCTGTTAGAATCACCATCATTTCACTCTGGGCAAACCCCTAGGTGCTCAGTTTCCCCAGAAAATGTCAGAGACTATTAATGCTAACTGTAGCTATAGCGTGCTGGTTGTATACACACCAGACCTTGCCTCTCATACAACTATCCCTGCTAGTCTTACATTTGATGCCAAATTCCTGCAGTCTTAGCCTTGTTGATTAATCTATAGCAGTTTTGTTCTCTAACAGGCAATCATTTGTCAGCTCCCTCATTGCTGCATACCCCTGCATGGCCAGGACATTAGATCCCCACCAGTTTTTGAAGATTTGTGGCTGCTGGGTACTGGGAGCATTAATTTAATTTCTAGTGGCCTCATGTCAGATGAACTCTTTCATAATCTCTTTATGTCATATTTAGTGTATTCATTAATAATCTCTGTCATAGAGTAATGTCATATTTAATGCATATTTTCATAACGTCTGTAATAGAGTAATATTATATTTGATGTGTGCTATCTGTCTTAGCCTCGTATAGTTCTTTGGGAACTCTGAGGAGTCAAAGAAAGAAAATGCCTACTGATTCTTCAGGTGACTAATATGCGGTTGTGCATGGGGCTGGCAACCTTATCATGTAAAACCTATTGCTACAGAAGCCACTGCTGCAAGAGTTTGTACTTTAGTGTAGGCTTCATTAAGGAGGCCATATGCAGTAGAGGCTGCATGCTCCATAAAAAGGGATGATGATGACGATACATGTCACACTTATTGTATTCTGTCATCCCTCTTGTAGAGAAAATGGACTCAACTACCTGGAGATGCGGCTTTGGATTGGACTATGGACAGGGGCCATATTGCTTATCATGGTGGCCTTTGATCTGAGTGCTCTTGTTCGTTACATTACCCGCTTTACAGAGGAAAGTTTTGCTGCCCTGATATCTCTCATCTTCATTGTGGAGGCCATACAGAAGGTAGAATGATTGTGGTTTTTGATATCTCCCTTGTAGTTTATTTATGTTATCCAAAAATATATTTTTGAGTAGACTCTGTGGATGCAAGGGATCAAGGAAGCATTCCACTTACTTTGGGCATGTTATGAGAAGAAGTTGGAACATATCGTGACAACAGGAAAGATTGAAGGGGAAAAAAAAAAGAGGATGACAAAGAATATACTGGACAGTTTGGCATCATTGAATGGGAAGACGTCCAAGCATAATTGATAGATTGTACTGGGAACAGGAAGTTGTGCAGAAACATGAAAAAAATGTTCCCACCTTCGCATCCTACCAAGCATTCTGAAATGGTGACTAAATAGGGTTAGGCTTGAGGATGGCAAACTAATCATGTCAAAGATATGGCTGCAAAAATTAGCACTGCAAGAGCGCATGAAATGCTTTGATTCTCTCTTCCTGCAACAGGATAAGCTGCAGTGGTGGTCTCGTGTTCTTAAAGGAGAAAAAAAGTAGACGAGAAGCAGCAGATGAACGTTTTTATCCTTGACATGTAGTTCTTACAAAGGGAGATGAGAAGACGCTGATGAACTTATTCTGCTAGAAAGCATATCTCATTTGCAGTTTTCTGGTGTGCATGATATCACATTGTTATTGTGGTTCAGAATCGATATCAATGCACTCCAGGCAAACCCATAGGTGATCAGTCTCCTTCAGCAAGTGTCGAAGGGTATGACAGCTAATTATTCCTATTGTGCACTGGTGGTTGTATTCACGCTTAACCCTAATTTCTGATACCTTTGACATTGTAACACAGAAATGCAAGAACAGACAGTAATAAAGTATGTCAGTTCCATCCTGAGGGCCTCACATTAAAGTGGCATTTTTATGCATTCATGATGCCATGAGTTAAATTAATTGGGTCCTTGTGCTTCTGGCCAGGGTCGGCCATAGGCAAGTGTGACCTGTTTGACCCAGTCAAGCCCTGCGTCTTATTCTTTTATTGTCTCCTCAGAACCCTTTGGAAACTACAAACTTAACTGACTCTTCCTGCCAATCTTAATGGAACGATAAAGTAATACATAAAGTGAAGTAAAATATTGCATTTATTATTTTCACCTCAGACACCTGTTGAAAAATATCTTGATTATCTAATACTGCAACATTTTTGTTTTCTTTTCAGCTGTTCAAAATAGCAGCCGATGACCCACCAAACCTTAACCCCAATAGAGTTCTTAATTACAACTGCTCCTGCATCATTATGGGCAATTTCACCTTCATTGATGGCATGACAGTGCCCTACAATGAGTCACTAAATGGTACCTTCCAAAACTACACAGAGTACGATTCCAGTACAAAAGAAGGTCGCATGGCTTGCCTGAAAATTGAGGGAATATTGTTTGGCACAGGGTGTGGCACACCATTCTATGTTCCTGATGTGTTCTTTTTCTCCTGTCTGCTTTTTATTGGGACTTTTACGATGTCCATGTCACTGAAGCTGTCCAGAAATGCTGCCTTTTTCCCAACAGTGGTAAGTTGAGAACTTCCTGGAATGTTTTAGATTCTTACCATAATGTCATGAGCCCTGTGGTAGTTCCCGGGGGTCTCTGAAGAGACAACAACAGAATAGGACTACTACACCCTCAGGTATATCAGACAAGACAACCAGTATGAGGTAGGGCAAGGGGCTGGCAATGTCATCATGTAAAATAAATAGCCACAGAAACCACAGCTGCATGAGTGTGTAAATGCTGGGTGCAGGCTTCCTGCAAGGGGGCCATTTACAATGGTGGCTCCATGCTGCATTAGGAGCACAAAGGAATATGAATATGTTGATAATGTCATGAGAGTATTTTTACCTGAATTAGTGTAAAGATATTACAACTTACTGAGCCCTTTGAAATAAGAACTAGAGTGTGGCAGATATTTCTCCAGTCACCATTTCTCTTCTTACTGGCTATTGATTGGATTATGAAAACATCATTATCAGCTAGTAGAAATTAATTCAGTGGACACTGATAGACAACCTTGGTGATCTAGATTTTGCCATTGTCCTGGCTCTTCTGTGTTATAACCATAACCAGATGTAAGACAAAACGAAAATACTTAATGAGAGAAAAAACTGGCAAAAGAAAAAATAATAATGAGAATCAATACAACAATAGTCAAATTACACTGGTAGATGCGTCACTACAAGATGTGGAATTGTAAATATACCATGGCAGCAATATAGACAAATTTGGAGGAACAGATAATGATATCAAAATAAGAATATGAAAGACAAGAGGAACTTTTATTGCATTGGGAAATATATTCAAATTTTTAAAAAAATGTAGTCACATAAATAATAATCTTCAACTCAAATGTCATGTCAGTCTTATTGTATGGCTCCCAGGACCCAAAGATGCAGCAATAGAGAATGCAGTCAGCGACCCATAGTTTGACTGCTTGCGTCAGGGTCAGCAAACCAGAGCTGACCAAGACCCTACTCCACCTCCACGTGGTGGTCCTGGAAACAGGCTGCATCACTGCAGTCTGGCTGAGAGAGTAGAGATCGAAGAGGGAAGGCAAACCCTGTCCCAGAAAATGCTGTGCTGAAGTCGGATGTGTCGGCCGAAAGGCGCAGATATCACAGCTCCGGCGTAAACAGACACAACGCAACCAAAATCCTTTTCAGGACGAACGAGGAAGAAGAAGAAGTATGGCTCCCAAATATGGAGAATATAAAAATGTAAACAAGAAAGATACACTTTCACAAAGAAGTGCTTGCACAGAATAGAAGGATTGAAACTGTAGGACAAGAAAACAAATGTGGAACTGATGGAAACAACCAAATATCAGGGGAACAAGGATGTGAAGAGACAATGCTGACATTAGATAGGGCACACATCAGCTGATAGCATTACCAGGCTGTCGTTATTCCGAATTACCTAGGGTAAGAGAAAATAGCGGATGACCAAAATTCTCATGGAGAAGGGAATTAATTACAAAGAAGACATGGAAGACCTTGAACAAATAGCACAGGAGAGAAAGACTTTCCGTGACTTTGTTGAAGTTTTGTGCACCACATGGAGCAGAAGGATAATGATTAAATGAAAATGTATTTTAAGATTTGTTTTCAGTTAACTTACCAGTTCCATTTGGTAAACAAAAAAAAACAAAGTTGCACTGATATTTTTGTTTTTAATGTAAGGAAAAAAAAACTTCAAAAAAATGTTTAATGTAAGGGAAATAACTTCAAAATAAGATAATAAATAACTATAAATCCAGTGTGTTACTGGGGCCTGAGATGGCAGCAAAGATTAATAACACTGTAATCTACTAGGCATATCATAGAAGGCTATTAACACATTAACTACCGAATTGAAAAACACACTGTGGCCGAATTACATTTTGTTCCCATTTTCATTCTGTAGGTGTATGAAGGATTTAATCTGTAGTTTTCTTAATTTTAAACAGATTTTTATGAATTATATGTCATTTTGATGATAAATGAATGTACTATTGCCTAAAGCTGGTAAGAAGAAAGTTTACTTAATATGGTAGATATTATTAGTAATGTAAAATGATTGATGTACTTTTACAACAAGCTGAAAAAAATTATCTTTACAAGTATGGTAAATATTATTAATAATATTAATTGATTGAAAGACAAACAAAGTTTCAAATTTTTTTTAAATTATCAACTTACCAACAAATCTCAAACCAGATCAGAAAGTGTTTCTGTACATTTTTCATTCGTTTTATTACTAAACATAGATCGACGCTCTGAGCGGCTTGCGGTCCAAATGATAGGATTTCATAAGCCGGTCCCACCGGCTTGCGGTAGTTAATGTGTTAAGGAGAGTTGGATATGGAGCTCACTACCGTTTTCTCTAGAAACTTTCCCTTTTTTTTTACAAAACCAAAAAAAACCTCAGATCCAATTTAAATGCAGGTATAAAAAACACTGTAATTATCCCACTTCACTATAACACTATATATAAAAAATAGAAGTTTCAACTCTCTGTATCTAGAAAAGCTATTTCCATATTGTCTTGATGGTTTTGTTTTTATACTTTGCTGCTTTGTTTTCAGTCTTCATATAGGTGCTTTTAAATGAGTTTTGTAAATTAATATTTGCTTGAACTGAATCATATTAAGAAATTTGAAAATATACAAGCATCTTAAGGCAAATCTGCCCACAACATTCAGTTTGTGTGAAAATCATTAGTCTTTGCCAAAACTGTTCAAAGATCACTTTAAAATTGGTTTTTATCAGTTTTGCCTTTAAATTGTTTTCAAATGTCTTTAATATTATTTTTAAATTGTAGTTATTTTTGGGCATATCTCTGTGCACAACATTTTTGTTTTTTGTTTGTTATTTTTATTGTTATCAGCTTTTTCAGGATGAGATTTGCCCACAAGGCCTTTTATATTTGGACATATGCCATAATATAACTGATGAATCTTGTGTCTCGGTTGCGTGATGTACACCTCGCCAAAATGAGACAAAACTTTTTAATTAAAAAATTTTTTTTTTATTTTCCATGAGCCAGTTATCATATGTACTTATGTCCTGGCTATTATTCTCCAGGTGAGAGGAGTCATGAGTGACTTTGCTGTGTTGATTGCCATTCTCAGCATGGTATTGCTGGACTATCTAGTGGGCATTAACACTCCTAAGCTGCACGTACCTGAGAAATTTTCCGTAAGTCTTACTTTCAGAGGTATCATGTGGATATGACAGATTATAAAGTAGCAGGAGTTATTAGTGTAGCAGTAGTAGTAATAGCCATAACATAACTTATAGTAGTGCAGCAACAGTAGCAGCAGCAGTAGTAGTAATAGCCATAACATAACTTATACTAGTGCAGCAATAGTAGCAGTAGTAGTAATAGCCATAACATAACTTATAGTAGTGCAGCAACAGTAGCAGCAGCAGTAGTAGTAATAGCCATAACATAACTTATAGTAGTGCAGCAATAGTAGCAGTAGTAGTAATAGCCATAACATAACTTATAGTAGTGCAGCAACAGTAGCAGCAGTAGTAGTAATAGCCATAACATAACTTATAGTAGTGCAGCAACAGTAGCAGCAGTAGTAGTAATAGCCATAACATAACTTATAATAGTGCAGCAATAGTAGCAGCGGCAGTAGTTGTATGAGTCTTGCTGATCCTCTAAATTAATACCCTGCAATGCATTTTTTATTTAAAGTTATTTTTCAATATTTAAAAAAAAATAAAGATGGCATTTATTTTTTTTACAAGTTATGATTTATTGACATATAAATTGTACTGTTGACTGTATATTTTACATTAATTCTAGCAGTAGTGTTCTGAAAAATGTAAGCTTTAAAACTGTTATTCTGATTTACATATAGTCTAAAGTTAAATAATATAGCACATAAATTCTAATATTGCCTATTAGCATTACATCTATTTCAAAGTTTTCAGTACAAACAGTTTTAAAAAATCTGGTCTAAGGTTAACACTTTGTAAAATGTTATTCTTTTTCTGACTTTCTTTAGTAAATACATTTTGTAATTATTTTTATATCGGCAGTTTTTCATATTATTTGGAATTGAAAACAATATATATCCTAATTATAACCCATCAGAGGTTGAACGGGATATTTTTCTTCATTAAAAAAAAAAAAAAAATTCTACAATGCAGATTTTTCCTCCCGTGTGGTTTCTGGAGGTCTCTGAAGAGGCAAAGAAAGAAAAGAATTACTGTATGCTCCAGGCATGTCATCCAAGACATATGAGGTTGTGTATGAGGCTGGCAACGTCTTCATATAAAAACAGATTGCTACAGAAACCACTGCTGCAAAAGCCTGTTAATGCTTGGTGTAGGCTTCAATGCAAGGGGACCAACTGAAGTGGTCATTGCATGTTCCATAAGGAAAGAAAGGAAAGTGATGATGATTATGAATGCAGGTTGTTCACTCTACAGAGTAGCTCTTTTCATTATAAGGTAGTCCCATAGCATATAGTGCTGTAGAGGAGTGAAGTGTTAGAGACTTCACTATACTAGGCCCAGCATCGAGAGGTGGGGTGACCAGTTCACTTCCTCGCTGCCTTTTCCTTCCCTAACTCAAGTGCAAAGTCAAGTATCCATTTACAGCTGGGTAGACTGAAGAATGTCAATACCATGAATTGAACCCGGCGCCTGTGCCTCGAGAAGCCAGCGCTCTAACCACAGTGTCATTCAGACACTCCTTTCATTACAGCACTTCTAAATGTCAGTGCTTACAGTCTATATGCTGTTGTTTGCATTTTATACTACAGCCAACAAATCCAAAACGTGAGTGGTTTGTCAATCCATTTGGCTACAACCCCTGGTGGACATCATTGGCTGCTCTTATACCAGCATTACTGTGTACCATATTGGTTTTCATGGACCAGCAGATTACAACAGTTATTGTCAACAGGAAGGAAAATAAATTTAAGGTAAACAACTCTGTGAGGGAATGTGTGTGTGTGTGTGTTCATGCATGCATGCTTTGATATGTATGCACTTCTTATTTTGTGACAGTATGCACTGTTTCAGTTTACCAGCATCTTTAAAAGGTAGACCTAAATTTTCACATTTTTATAATTGTGCAATCCATTATTACATTTCTGCACTTTTATAAACAATTTCTAAAATATTCTACAGCTTAAGTTTAGCCTACAATGTTGAAAAATTTGCCCAGCTGCATGGTGCACATATTTTATTCCCTGTATCATAGGGAATGACATCAAAACATCCAAAACAACCTATTGGCAAGTGGAATTTTGGAGTTTTTCAATTTTCCTAGTTTAGATCAGTTTAAAAAGTTGCCATCTTCCAGTTTTCAGCTTTCAAGCTTATTCAGAAATTGGGTGATAATTTACATCTGTTTATTTATATCTGATATGTATCAGAAAGGATACAGCTTTTATTTGGACTTGTTTATTTGTCTTTTATGTTTCATCACCTGCCATCACTGGTGTCAATACCTTGTCGAGGTATGGCGGCTTGCGTACCCTGATTACCCCCAGAGCTACGCCAGCGGGAGTTTTACTCCTGGAAGGTTCTACCAAGTTGGACACGTTTGCGCGGGCAGGGGTCAGACTAAAGCAGACACCCTGGTCCTCCAGGTTGGGGGTTTTAGCATAGGCTGATACCCCTGTCTTATGTAAAAAGAAATGAAGTTACGGAAACGACAACAAATGAACAAACTTTGCTGCGGGATGGACATCCGGAGTCTGAGGCTCGTATGACTGTCAGTGGTGAAAGCCGAAAGGAAGCCACTGACACAAAAATGAATGTCCTGACTGCAAAACATGAAACAAGAATAGGATTTTGGAATGTTAGGACAATGAACGAGACATGTAAGCTAAAACAGGTCACAGCAGAAATGAGAAACTATAGGTTACATATTCTAGGGATAAGCGAGAGCACATGGACACGGGCAGGAAAAGTTAAAACAGCAACAGGAGAAACAGTACTTTACTCTGGAAAAGAGGATGGACAGCACAATGAAGGTGTAGCCATTATTCTACAGAAAGGAATAGAAAGGACATTACTGGAATGGAAACCCATCAACAACAGACTGATAAGATTAAGATTGAAAGGGAGATTCACTAATACTACAATAATACAATGCTACGCACCAACAAATGACAGCGATGAAGAGGTCAAGGATGAATTCTATCAACAACTGCAGAAATAAAAGGAAGACACACCTAGATATGATCTTATCATAGTAATGGGAGACCTCAATGCGAAAGTTGGAACACACAATACATATAATGAAAGAGTAATGGGGAAATGTGGCAGCGGAACAGCAAACGAAAATGGGGATAAATTAATAAGTTTCTGTAGCATTAACAACCTGGTCATTGGAGGAACACTTTTCCCACACAAAGAAATTCACAAATTAACATGGGAATCACCAAATGGTCGGGACAGAAACCAGATAGACCACATCATGATTAATGGTAGATGGAGACATGCATTACAAGATGTGAAGGTAAGAAGAGGTGCAGATGTGGGAAGTGATCACCATTTAGTAGTAGCAAAACTGAAAGTGAAACTAAGAAGGGCTGGACCAACTGTAACTACACAGAAAAGATTTGACATCAACAAATTGAAGGACCCCCTTACCAGAAAAGCTTTTGCGGCTGACATAAAGAAACGACATCAATTTGCCAAAAGTTAGGAAAAGACATTGACAGATGATATAGACCAGAAATTCAACACCATTTCAACAATATATGAGGAAAGCAGCAAATCATGCTTGGGATTCCAGGAAAGGAAGAAGCAAGACAGGATAACACCAGAAACATTAAACACCATAATGATGAGAAAGGAAATGAAAAGAAAGAAAACAGAAGCGAAGTCCCCCAGGTTAAAGCAATTATATAGCGAACAGTACAGTCAGCTGGACAAGGAAGTTAAACGCCAAACCTGAGCCAACAAAAGGTATTTCCTAGACGATCTTGCAAGACAGGCAGAAGAGGCAGCACTGAGAAATGAACAAAGCACAGTATACAAATAAACTAAATTCATCAGCGGAAAACGAGGTGCAAACAATATTACATTAGTAAGAGATAAGCAAGGAAATCTCATCACGACAGCAGAGAGACAGGAAACAAGATGGGCAGAGCATTTCAGAGAAACTCTGAACAAGGAACCACCAGAGACACAATTGAATGTTCCTGAGGCTGAAAACGATCTAGATGTTAATACAGACATTCCACGAAAAGAAGACATCATCACAGCAATCAAAGGGTTAAAGAATGGAAAAGCTCCTGACCATGATTACTTAAATGCAGAGCTATTTAAAACAGACCCTGAGCTAGCAGCAGAACTATTAGAACCACTATTTGCACAAGTCTGGAAAACAATGACAACACCAACAGAGTGGAACAAAGGAATAATTGTCAAATTGCCCAAGAAGGGAGATCTTGCAGACTGCAATAATTGGAGAGGAATCACTCTTCTCTCAGTTCCCAGCAAAATACTAGGCAGGATAATTATACAGAGAATTTCAAAAGCAGTAGACCACAAACTGAGGAAAGAACAAGCAGAATTTAGAAAGAACAGAAGATGTGTAGATCATATATTTACCCTCAGGAACATTATAGAGCAGTGCTCAGAATGGCAAAGACAGCTGTACATTAATTTTGTTGATTTTTAAAAGGATTTTGACAGTATACATAGGGACAGTTGATGGAAAATACTGAGGGCTTATGGAATTCCAAGCTGTATAGCGTCAATCATAAAAAAGCCTCTATGCCAACTTTACATGTAGCGTTGGGCAGAGCAACCTAACCTTTGAGGTGAAGACAGGAGTACGACAGGGATGCCCCTTATCAACCACTCTATTTTTAACAGTCATAGACTGGGTGATGCGCCAGACAACAGAAGGCAGTCCAAGAGGAATAAGATGGACTACATTTTCTATATTGGAAGATCTGGAATATGCAGATGACATTGTACTACTAGCACATTCACATCAACACATCCAGGAAAAAAATGGATAGACTTAACTCTTGCAGGCCGGAATTTTTTCATCAGTTTTGCCAGAATTATTTTTTACCTTAAAGCAGTACCTTTATAAATTCTAAAGTTTCTGAGTTATTACACAACAAAGACACACATATTATACATCACAGTAAAGATAAATGAATGTAGAATTAGAATATGAAGGACTTTTAGTGATATTCTACATATAGTATTCAGTTATGAGTCATAATATAGACCACTTTCAAGAAAAGACTCATTTTAGTGAATGAAAAATGTACTCACCAACCCATGCATAAACACTGAAATATTATCCAGAGAGCTCCAGCATCTTTTAAAATATCACTAATCCATATATAAATATTATTTACAAGTATCAGCTTCCTGTGATATTTAGTTAATGTTTTACAGACCATCCAGCGAACCATATAAACATTTGGAAAGAAAAAGGACATTAGAGGCCGCGTGAAGCTTTTAAATTAAATCATACATTGTATTGTTATTATACAACAAAGACACACATATTATACATCACAGTAAAGATAAATGAATGTAGAGTTAGAATATGAAGGACTTTTAGTGAAATTCCACATATAGTAATCAGTGATGAGTAATAATATAGACCACTTTCAAGAAAAAAATAATTTTAGTCTATTAAAAATGTATTTACCAACCCATGCAATAGACTGAAATATTATCCAGAGAGCTCCAGCATCTTTTAAAATATCACTAATCCATATATGAATATTATTTACAAGTGTCAGCTTCCTGTGATATTTTGTTAATGTTTTACAGACCATCCAGTGAACCATATAAACATTATAGACATTTGGAAAGAAAAAGGACATTAGAGGCCGCGTGAAGCTTTTAAATTAAATCATACATTGTATTGTTATTATACAACAAAGACACACATATTATACATCACAGTAAAGATAAATGAATGTAGAGTTAGAATATGAAGGACTTTTAGTGATATTCTACATAAGTATTCAGTTATGAGTCATAATATAGACCACTTTCAAGAAAAGACTCATTTTAGTGAATGAAAAAAATGTACTCACCAACCCATGCATAAACACTGAAATATTATCCAGAGAGCTCCAGCATCTTTTAAAATATCACTAATCCATATATGAATATTATTTACAAGTGTCAGCTTCCTGTGATATTTTGTTTATGTTTTACAGACCATCCAGTGAACCATATAAACATTATAGACATTTGGAAAGAAAAAGGACATTAGAGGCCGCGTGAAGCTTTTAAATTAAATCATACATTGTATTGTTATTATACAACAAATACACACATATTATACATCACAGTAAAGATAAATGAATGTAGAGTTAGAATATGAAGGACTTTTAGTGAAATTCCACATATAGTAATCAGTGATGAGTAATAATATAGACCACTTTCAAGAAAAAAATAATTTTAGTCTATTAAAAATGTATTTACCAACCCATGCAATAGACTGAAATATTATCCAGAGTGCTCTAGGGTCTTTTAAAATATCACTAATCCATATATGAATATTATTTACAAGTGTCAGCTCCCTGTGATATCTAGTTAATGTTTTACAGACCATCCAGCGAACCATATAAACATTATAGACATTTGGAAAGAAAAAGGACATTAGAGGCCGCGTGAAGCTGTTAAATTAAATCATACATTGTATTGTTGTTATACAACAAAGACACACATATTATACATCACAGTAAAGATAAATGAATGTAGAATTAGTATATGAAGGACTTTTAGTGATATTCTACTTATAGTAATCAGTTATGAGTAATAATATAGAAAACTTTCAAGAAAAAAATAATTTTAGTCTATCAAAAATGTATTTACCAACCCATGCAATAGACTGAAATATTATCCAGAGTGCTCTAGGGTCTTTTAAAATATCACTAATCCATACATGAATATTACTTACAAGTGTCAGCTTTCTGTGATATTTTGTTAATGTTTTACAGATCATCCAGCGAACCATAAAAACATTATAGACATTTGGAAAGAAATAGGACATTATAGGCCGCGTGAAGCTTTTAAATTAAATCATATATTGTATTGTTTTTATACAACAAAGACACACATATTATACATCACAGTAAAGATAAATGAGTCTAGAATTAGAATATGAAGGATGTTAGTGATATTCTACATATTTTATAGACTACTTTTTAATAAAAACTCATTTTAGTTAATGAAAAATGTACTCACCAACCCATGCATAAAAACTGAAACATTATCCAGAGTGCTCCAGCATATTTTAGAATAACACTAATCCATATATGAATATTATTTACAAGTGTCAGCTTTCTGTGATATTTTGTTAAATTTGTACAGACCATCCAGCAGACCGTACCATCATCATTAAAATAAAAAAGAAGATATTCAAGGCCGCGTGAACTTTTAAATTAAATCATATATTGTGTTGATATTACACAACAAAAGACACACAAATTATGTTTCACAGTAAAGATAAATATATTTAGAATTATAATATTGGGGCTTTTAAGTGCTATTCTTCATATTATATTTAATTATCAGTAATAATGTAAACAATTTTTTTTTTTTTAATTCATTTTAGTGAATGAAAAATGTACCCACCAACAGATGCATAAAGACTGAAATATTATCCAAAGTGCTCCATGGTTTTTTTTAAATAACACTAATCCATATATGAATATTAATTACAAGTTTCAGCTTTCTGTGATGTTTTGTTAATGTTTAAGAGACTCTCCAGCGGACCGTACTATCATTATTAAAATTTGGAAACAAAAAGGTCATATTCAAAGTAAATCATATATTGTATTGTACTTACATTATTATGCATAAACAATATGTACACAATTTTATCTGAAAGGATATTTACATTTTAGTCAATGGTGGCTTGCGTATGCCATATCTTGAAGCAGTGTTTTGGGTGGAGGTGAGGATAATCATCGCAACCCTCGCAAATAAAATTTGTTCTTTTTGGAGAATCTGGTTTGCTGCAGACTCTACATCTTCTGTCTTTTTCTGTGTAAGCTATCATATGCTTAGCTCCTTCAAGCCTCTGAATTGGGTTGGCTGTCCTTGGTCTTCCCGGGGTTGTCTTGATACTCTTCTGTGGCTCGGGCATTAGATCTGCGGCCCACTGAAGCAAAGCATCAATCAGAGATATTTTGAACTGTTTTAATGTCATTTTTCTACTGCCTGTGAGCCTATAGAGGATGAAAGCATTGGTACAAGTAATTTCCATTATCCAGTAGAATATTTTTTTCCACCACTTGTTGCTGCGTCGTTTGTGAATGCCATAATACCCAAGCATTTGATCAGCACGGTCGCATCCATTCATGCTCTGATTATAGTCATGGACTGTTATTGGCTTTGGTTTTGTCGTGGTAGTCATTCCTGTATTTGTTTTGGTGGAAACAATGATTACTGGCTTTTTTGCTTTCTTATCCCTCCATCCAATACAAAGCAAAGATGAATCTTTAGTTTGCCAGCATTTCCGTTCCATGTGTGGTATGGAAAGTGCTTTTATTTCTAATGGAAAGCCAATTCGGTTTGACTGGAGGGTGCCAGTATAGTATTGCTTTTGCTGAAGCAAATAGTCAATGAGTGCCCTGGTGGTGTAGAACCTGTCTGCAAATATATGATAACCAGTTCCAATTTGCTGTAATAGAGTTCCAAAGACTTTTATTGCCATCCCACTATTGGTGTCTGTGCTTGGATCATATGAGGTATTCGCTCCATAATACGTAAGCAGGGATAAAACATACCCAGTGGTACTGTCAACAAGACCAAAACTCTTTATATGATACTTACTAGGCTTAGTTGCATTAAATTGCTTGTATTTCCATCTCCCTTTAAATCCTACAATCATTTCATCAACCGAAACATTTTCAAAGGGCGTAAAGGCATTATTGAAATTTTCAATCAAAGAGTTGATGAATGGCTCCACTTTACTTTTTCCCTCAGCATCAGGCTGTCCCACATGCAACATTGTTTGATAGATAGACAAAAAATCTATCTCTTTCAAAGTTTTTGTGATAAAATGGAGCATAAAGGCAATCAGTTTCTGATGAATAATAGTCTCTAATAGAAGGTCTGGGATCAATGCCCATAGCATTTATTGTAGCCATAAATTTTAACAACTCATAGTTTGATAGTGCTGTCCAGCTGGAAAATCTAGATCTTTTTAGGGATGGATTATTTTTAAGAACTTTAAGATTTGCATACTCATTTACAGAATGTACTATTGAATTTGCAATGTCATCAGTAAACAATGTCCTATAGCAGTCAAAAGGAGTTGATGCCTCACTAAGACCTAAGTCATCGTGTACTCCTGGTTTACGACCATATTTGGGAAGAAATCTGAATGCGTTTTGGGTCTCTGTAATACTGATGTTTGGTACTGAAATCCATTCATTACTAATTGCCCCTTGTTGCTCCTTGGTACTAATGCTTTTCCCCCTTTTTGTCGATGATTTGGTCAAAACTTTTTGTCGTTTTGTAGCACTAGGGCCTGGCTGTGACCACGCCCCCTCCTCATTAGAACTAGCTTCTTCGTTAAGTTCTAATTCGAAATCATCATTTTGACTTTCAAAATCATCATTATCGCTAAATTCGTCAAAGATACACAGTTCCCTAGCTTTTTCTACAGATAAAAAAGACTTACGTTTTGATAAACATGATGTGGTTGGTTCGCTAGACATTGTCTGTATAAACAACAATAATCGCTGATCGAAAGCTGACAGATTTACCGTTTTTTCACAGTGAAATTAGCTAGAACAAGCGTGTTTCCGAATCACAACTCAAAGATAGCGCTCTTCTGAATAAAAAAATAGTAACTTCCGTTATGTTAAAATACCAAATTACTAAAATACGGAACACATTTCACAGAACACAAAAACGACGCTGGGATCGTCGTTTTGGCTTCTACGGGATTTGCGGATGTACGCTGGTAGCGTCGTTTCGGCCTGTAAGAGTTAATAAGGATAGCCAGCTGGTGGGCTTGAACATCAATCTAAAGAAGTCAGAGGTCATGACGCTCAATGTGAGCAGCCCTGAGCCCATATCAGTAAGGAATCAGCAACTGGTACAGACAGACACCTTCACATACCTAGGATGCATAGTAACACCAGACGGTGGAGCAAGCAAAGACATCAACAACAGCCTAAACAACATCTGGAAGTCCTCTCAATACAGCACAAGCACAAAATTAAGATTATATCAGAGCTGTGTGCTTTCTGTGCTTCTCTATGGTGCAGAATGCTTGAGAATTACAGAGAAGGAAGTGTCAAAATTGTCCTCTTTTCACACAACATGCCTAAGAAAAATTCACCGAATCTTTTGGCCGAATACCATCACCAACCAAGATCTGCTTACTCGTAGCAAGCAAGAGGACATGCACACCATCATAGCTGGCAGACGCTGGAGCTGGGTTGGTCATGTCCTCAGAAGAGACCCCAATGCCATCACAAGAACAGCTATGCTTTGGACCCCTGAAGGAAAGCGAAAGAGAGGCCGACCAAAAACAACTTGGCGGAGGACTGTGGAGGCTGAGATGCAAAGAATGAACCAGAGTTGGGGCACTGTACGAAGGATGGCCACTGACCAAGCAAAGTGGAATCAATTTGTTGTTGCCCTACAAGACGCCACTAGGCGGGATGGCCACTGACTGCTTTGAGGGTCGGCGGCTAAGGATCAAAGAAGAAAAGAAGATGTTTCATCATAATTAAACTATATTTTAGCTATGTTTATATTATCTGTTGTATTACAGAAAGACTTGGGCTGTCATTGAAGTCTATTTATATTTGTCTGATATATTTTAGGAAGGACCAGACAATCACTTTAAATTATTTATATTTGTCTGTAATATTTCAGAGAGGACGAGACTGTCACGTCAGTCTTTTTATATTTATCTGTAAAATTTTAGAAAGGATCAGACCTTTGCCTTAGTCTATTTTTATTTGTCTGTAGTGTTTCAGAAAGGACCAGATCATCACCTCATTCTTTTGTTTTTAAATACAATTTAGCCTTGTTTTGGCGAGGCACAATCTGTTCAGCCTAGACACATGGAGAGTCGGTTACATTAGAGCGCGTCCAAATATAAAAGACCATCTGGTCTGGTTTGTTATCATTACTTCAGGTTATTTGTTTATCTGTAATGTTTCAGAAAGAACTAGACCAGGGTTTCTCAACCTGGGTTCCACAGTACCCTCGAGTTCTGCCAGTGATCACTAGGGGTTCCACAAAAGATGGTGATTGAAAAAACTGAAACATTTTTTTTTTAAATTATGCATGCCAGGTGATGTTAGCACATGTAGTGGTGGGAAGTGACTGAGCAGGCTATATTTTTTACTCATATTGCTTTTTGTCCTATGGTTTTTAGTAGCTTTACTATTAAACATTGTCAATAAATTTATTTAGTGTTGAACATAATAAAATTATTATATGCAGGGTTTAAATTTATTTGTTTAAATCAATAAATTTTCATGTTATAAATAACATTAATTAAAATCAATTTACAACCTGTATTCAAATAAAAACTACAGAGCCTACCTTAAAAAAAAAAAATCCTATTTTGGCTTAAGCCAATTATTTAACATCAATATAATATATTTACCTTATCAGCTTATGCATGAAGGCATATCTGGAGTCATCCTTATAAGCACCAGATAAGCACAATGCCATAGTACACAGATGTGGATATGAACCTCTGTCTGTGAGGTTAATTACACCCTCATCGACTCTTGAAATCATCCACACATTTCCAGGGATCCCCCCTGTAGTGAAACGTGTTGAGAACTGAGCATTGCACAATAGGCTTGTGGGAATCACTTGAACCCCAGACATAACTATGGCTTTTTGCCTGGTTTCTGCATGCAGGAGGATCTCACTATAGACCAATGATAGGCAGTGGGAGCTGAAAGGTGGTTCTGTGCAGAACGTGACAATTCCTTGGGAAGCCCAGAACCAGAGCACAGTATTTTAGCTCTGCATATTTAGAGAGCCCCCTTGGATGGCGCGGAGTGCACAGTATGCCATGAGCATCTTCCTCCTATCTTGGGACCAGATGTAATGATCCTTTAAATGCGAGCCATGCTAGAGAAACTGGAGCTCATGACTTCAGCTCAACACATTTCACAATGGCAGAAAAGTCACAGGAAAAGCCTAGATCTACAGTGTAGATAATACCAAGTTTTCAACTTGGTTTGGTTGCAAAAGAGAGAGAAGCTCAGCAGCCATAGTTCAACAACAACAAAAACCTTGAGTTTTTAAAATTTCTGAAAGGGAAAAAAAGAGATTAATTTCAAGAAAGGTAAGCTAAGCGTAACTACCTTTTTTTTCAAGAAAGTTTGGCTAAAATGTCATTTTTATTTTTAAATAGGGAAGAAAACTACCCTTGCACATGCCACGTCTTTTAGCATCTTGCAGGGTAGAAATGTGCGATAAGACTTTTATGCCTACTTGAATAAGGTTAAAACAATCAAGTAGGAAATTTAAAAAAGAAAAAAAACTGAAGTTTCTTCTAACCTATACTACAAATTTGCATTATAGTTGATATCCTTTGTGTGTGTGTGTGTGTAAGAGGGGGGGGGGGGAAGCACACAAACCTAGTAGGCCAATAAGTTGGCCAAAAAATCAACAGATCCACAGAAAAAATCATTCTCTACTCAAATAAACATGGACAATGATTATTGGATAATTATACAGGTATTTACAACTTAACTGATCATGCTAATGTACCGTGAGCTGTAGATATAATAATTTTTATGCAGGGGTTCCCTGCGACGTGAAAATTAATTCAAGGATTCCTCCAGGATTAACAGGTTGAAAAATACTGGACTAGACCATCACTTCAGTCTATTTTTATTTGTCTCTAACATTGTAGAAAGGAACAGTCTGTCATTTCATTTTATTTATATTTGTCTGTAATGTTTATGAAAGGACCAGACTATCACTTTAGTCTATTTATATTTGTAGTGTTTGTAGCATATGGCAACAACCCACTTCTGTCAACGAAAAACTGTTTGGAGATGTCGGGAACCTTGAGTTGACTGCTGCCTTTATTAGAGTCATAAATGTGGAGGTCTGAGGGCGAACGAGGAAGAAGAAGAAGAATTTGTAGTGTTTCATAAAGTACCGGAATATCACTTCAATCTATTGACAGGGTTTAAAGGTCACTTCCTTTTTTTAAATTCTTATTTCTTCACTCCTATCTAACTAATTTATATGAAAAAATTGTCAAGAAAAGAGCAACTGACTGCCATTTTACTATGTATAATGCTATGTCATATTAGCACAACAGTTCAATCATCGCCGAACATAACGGGGCTTGCAAGATAACAACTTCCAGCATGAGAATGGAGGTAGAGGCAGCTACTGCAGCCTTAAGGTAGCTGACTGAAACTTCATTATCAAAGGCAGTCATTGGGTCAGACTCTCAGTCCATGCTTCGAAAGGTTCAAAATGGTTGGCTACGGCATGAATGGAAAACATTCATAGAAGCTTCGAATCTGCAGGAACTGGTGTGGATCTACTGTCCTGGTCATGCAGGGGTACACGGTAATGAGAGAGCTGACAGACTAGCATCAAGAGCACCCACAGTGGGGACACTTGATATGAATAAGGGAGAGATACTGAGAAAAATAAATGATCGCCTGTTAGAGAATGACACTGCAATAGATGAATCATCAAGGTTAAGACTGTTGGAATTTGGCATCAAACATAAGTTCAGCAGGGATGGATGTATGAGAGGATGCATCCGTCGTGTATACAACCAACGAGCTACAGGAACAGTTAGTATTCACACTCTTCAACATATACTGAGGGAGAGTGAGCACCTATGAGTTTGCACGGAGTGGAATGATGTCAATTCTGTTCAACACTAACAATAACTCAGTGTGCAATCTGGCATGTTCAATACATGACCACACAGAGGGCAGCAAATTTTCCTGTCTCTTGTAACGTTCGGTTATTGGTCATTTTAGATTTTATTATTTTGTTTTTGGAGCAAAAATCTTTTAAATAAAACTTATTAGTCAATGGCAACTTTCACTCTGTGTTTTTACATTTAGTTTGATGTATATACAATAGATACAAGTAAGGATATAAACATTAAAAACTAGGAAGGGACTTTTCAGTTATCCTGTTTATTTGACTGTGATGTTTCAGAAAGGGTCAGGTTATCACTTGGATCTGTTTATTGTGGCCATACTGATTGTGGTCTGTTCATTCATGGGCTTGCCTTGGTTTTTGGCTGCCACTGTCCTGTCAATCAACCATGTCAACAGCTTGAAGAAAGAGTCTCAGTGTTCGGCTCCAGGAGAGAGACCCAAGTTTCTGGGAGTGAGGTGAGTTACACTATGTCACAGTTTAGGTAAATTGAGATGTTAACAGAAGTGGTTTCTGTAACAATTTATTTTACATGATGAGTTAACCAGCCTCATACACAACCTCTTATTAGCTTAGACCTTGCGCTGCAGGTTGTAAATTATGTAAAATGAACAACAAATGAACAACAAATGAACAACAAATGAACAAATAAACTTTATTTTAAAAGGGCTGAGAATTGGGCACGCAGGTCCATCTAAGATTCTGCTCTTTGTGTTAACTGTAACGCTGTATACTGATACTCACTAAAATATTGTAAACAATTAATTTGTGCATTTTTGCACAACCTCAAATTAGCCACATTGTATGACAAGCCTGAAGTAGCAGTATTCCTATATACTAAACATGTTTCTCAATTAATTAATTTAACATATTTTAACCGATTAATTAATCATTAAAGATCCCAGCCCTAAATAATGCTACATAATGATAATAAAAATAATGTACACAGAAAAACAAGAGTTTCTACTGGAGCTTAAGTGACTCCTCCAAGCTTAGCGTGCAATGCTGGGTTGTCAGCATGTTTCACAACAGGGTGAATCCCGGGAAGTGTGTGGATAATTTCAAGAGTCAATGAGGATGTAATAAGCCTACAGACATAAGTTCACTTTCACATCTGTATACTATAGCAATGTGCTTAGCTAGTGGCCATATAAGGATGGCCCCAGGTATGCCTCCATGCATGAAGACATGTAATGAAACAGTCTTGAAGTTCATTCCTCCCAATTTTAAATAAGAGTAGTAGGGAAGAGAAAGATGCAAAGAATAGCAATACAGTATGATGATGATCTGTATCTTTTATGCTTGTTTTTTTTTTTTAAATTAATGAAGAAAAATATCCCGTTCAACCACTGATGGGTTATAATTAGGATATATATTGTTTTCAATTCCAAATAATATGAACAACTGCCAATATGAGAAAGTGGCATCACATTTGTCAAATCATTGTAAATAGGGACAATCACAATTATGCTTATACGTTAAATAAATAAACAACAACAAAAAAGGAACAAAATCAAGAAGAAACTCTGAACAAGAATAATATTAAAGTGGAGGGGTGTAAAGGCCTGGTGGTTCCAGTTATATAACTGACTTTAACAGATATTTAATTGACTTTCATCTGTTAAAAGTCATATGCATTGTAAGAACAGCATCAGACTTCACATTCCCAGCCACTATATATTAACATTTGTTTGTGTTAAATATTGTTTGACTATTTTTATTGGGGAAAAGTTTATGAATTTTTGCATAAAGCACTATTCAGTCATGCACAACTGGTTTATGCTGTTAGCTAATTGTGAAATGTTTCCTACTGTTACTTTACTGTAAAATGTGTCCTACTGTTACTTTAAAATTTGTCCTATTATTAGTTTACTGTTGAATGTGTCCTATTATTAGTTACTGTAAAATGTGTCCTATTATTAGTTTACTGTAAAATGTGTTCTACTGCTAGTTTACTGTAAAATGTTTCCTGCTGTTAGTTTACTGTAAAATGTTTTCTACTGTTAGTTTACTGTAAAATGTTTCCTGCTGTTAGTTCACAGTAAAATATTTTCTGCTGTTAGTTCACTGTAAAATGTTTCATGCTGTTAGTTTACTGTAAAATGTTTCCTGCCGTTAGTTTAATTTAAAATCTTTCCTGCTGTTAGTTCACTGTGAAATTTTTGTTTCAGAGAGCAGAGAGTGAGCGGTATCCTTATTTTCCTGTTCATTGGTTTGTCTGTATTTCTGACCTCAGTTCTTAAGGTAAGTGCATCAAAGTCATGTCACAATAAAAATGGGTAGGAAGGGATTTAGAAGACAAAAGTAAAGAAGGAAAGATGTGTTCATGGCAGCGATTCTTCAAAAATAACTTTATTTTGTAAAAATGATGACAATAATTAGTTACAAAAGGAACACATTTTATGACTATTCAGTGACACATTTAGAGGCTTGTTATTCTTTCTTTGATCCTTAGCCACCGACCGTCAAAGCAGTCAGTGGCCATCACACATTGTGGCGTCTTGTAGGGCAACAACAAATTGATTCCACTTTGCTCGGTCAGTGGCCATCCTTCGTACAGTGCCCCAACTCTGGTTCATTCTTTGCATCTCAGCCTCCACAGTCCCCCGCCAAGTTGTTTTTGGTCAGCCTCTCTTTCACTTTCCTTCAGGGGTCCATAGCATAGCTGTTCTTGTGATGGCATCGGGGTCTCTTCTGAGGACATGGCCAACCCCAACTCCAGCGTCTGCCAGCTATGATGGTGTGCATGTCCTCTTGCTTGCTCCGAGTAAGCAGATCTTGGTTGGTGATGATATTCAGCCAAAAGATTAGGAGAATTTTTCTTAGGCATGTTGTGTGAAAAGAGGACAATTTCAACATTTTCTTCTCAGTAACTCTCCAGCATTCTGCACCATAGAGAAGCACAGAAACCAAAAAGCTCTGATATAATCTTAATTTTGTGCTTGTGCTGTACTGAGAGGACTTTCAGATGTTGTTTAGACTATAAAAGGCTGTTCTTGCTTTGTTCATTCTGTTGTTGATGTCTTTGCTTGCTCTGCCATCTGGTGTTACTATGCATCCTAGGTATGTGAAGGTGTCTATCTGTTTCAGTTGCTGATTCCTTACTGTTATGGGCTCAGGGTTGTTCACATTGAGCGACATGACCTCTGTCTTCTTTAGATTAATGTTGAAGCCCACCTGCTGGCTATACTTATTAAGTCTATCCGTTTTTTTCTGGATGTGTTGATGTGAATGTGCTAGTAGTGCAATGTCATCTGCATATTCCAGATCTTCCACTGTATGGAGACATCCGCTGGTGGTCCAAGGCATCAAGCAGGGAGCGCAGAGACATGGTAGTTCAGGAGATACGAGGAGCTGAGAATGAAAAGAGGTTGCAAAAGGCAGTGCAGCAGGTCCAACAAGGCCAATAGACTACATGGGAAGAAGCCCTGCAGAGGTCCCTGACATGGAATGACATATGGCATATGGCACCTCTTAGGCTCAGCTTCGTTGTCAGATCACTGTATGACCTGCTGCCGTCGGCCACCAACCTTGTGAAATGGGGAAAGTCGGATGATGAGCAGTGCCGCCTGTGCCAGGGGAGGCAGACACTTGAACACGTGCTCTCATCGTGTAAAGTGTCATTAGGGCAAGGGCGATACACTTGGCGCCATAACAAAGTGCTAAATGAGCTTGCTGCGACAATAGATTTGGCAAGGATGAAGGCGAATAGCAAACCCAGGCCGAGCACCGCAAATACATACTTTCTGAGGGCAGGAAAATCAGCACACCCCAAACCAAGTAAACCTGGTAGCAGTTTACCATCTCTTCTTGACTGTGCAAATGACTGGGAGATGGCGGTAGACCTACCTGGACGAGGGGCATATCCAGAGAGTATCAGGAAATCGCGGAGATGGCCAGATATAGTGCTTCATTCTTCAGCAACGCTTCAGGTCATACTGATTGAACTGACCATGCCATTTGAATCCAGATTAGATGAGCAACATTCGTTCAAAGCGGCCAAGTGTCGTGTGAAATTCTAATCCACATATATAAATTAAAACGTAAATGTAAAGCCTAACAAATAAATTCAATAAAAGGAAAGAAGAATGGTAAAGAACAGTGCTGTCACAATGACTGTACTCGAAACCCCCCTTGTTTTCTAATTCGTATGCAAATTATAACGTTCCACGTTGATAGTAAAAGCCTACTGCATCACTACACGCTTTCTTCAATAAAACGTGTACTGCCTTTCTAAGAAAAACCTTGAGATACGCAAGCTGACCTAGATTTAATATTCCATTCATGTCATTTTATACACTAAGTTACCATAAACGAAAGACAGATGGACTAAGGATAGAAAGAAAGGGAGGGGCTGAAAGTCGGAACGCAGGCAATACTACCACAGTCTCGCGATACACAATTACTACCATCACGCGTGTAAGGCCACAAGCACTAGCTTTTTTCAAATCGACAGTGATAAAAAACACTACCCATGCGAGAGTTAGTTTTTAAAAACTTACAAAACGCTTATTAGGAAACATGACATTCTACTGTTTTATGTCTAAAATCCTGACATTAGTCTGACAGTACAGCAGGACAGGTGGCGGTTCTAAACATAAAAAATAAAAAAAACGACACGACTATCCTGGAAAATACATATTTTGAACGCAGCCCCTTAGCCCCATTAAATTTATATATTTGGGTTCCTTAGGACTTGCTGACAAAGAATATGTTAAACGTTACGCAAATAGTCTAGGAATTAACAAATTATAGCCAAAAGAAATAGTGAGGGATGTCAGACAACACCAAAATCAGAATCGCTCAGTGGCAGATTTTCACACCACCATTGTACGGGAAATAGGCTGACATGTTACCTCCTATTTGATTGGCGGAAAGTAAATGTAAGGCTAAACACGATTAGTCGGACTATAAATACTACTTCTTTGTTGCTAGGGGAAACAGTAGTAGGGTACTTTTTTTTCAAACGCTTATGTAAACATGGCACGATTGGTTAGACCCGCCAATATAGTCAATCAGAGGCGTCAGGTCAGCACCACATTTTCAAATAAACTTACTAAAGAACCAGTGCGTTGAGCGCCAGTGCATATTTTTCTAAATAAAAGCCTGGGACATCGGCAGATCGAAATTGTGCTATATTCATTGCCAGTCAATGTAACTGTGTATTATTCCATGAATTGTGGGACCGTGGTCCTAAAGTTATTGAGCAGCACCTGGTCTGAGCTTTGCTGAACCTAGAGGCTGACAGCATACTCCTGGGTCCAGATAGTGACCAGTGAGGTGTCTCCAGAACACAGGGAGGCTATCGAGCAGAGGAGTCTTTTCCTGCCGCCATCACGAAAGATAAGCGTCTGTGGCCAGAGGAGCTCAACATTATGCCCCCCCTCAAAATCTGACTTTATAATAAAACAGAGGGAAAATACAGTGTTTAAATTGATAGGAACTGTGAACTTTTCCCCATACTATTTCCAAGATAAACAAACACTTGAAGTCATGATGACAAATAACAACATAGCTTAAAAAAACAAAACCAGTATTACCTCATATTACTACTACACAACTGACACACATAGGATAATATTAATAAAATATGTCACTACCAGGTTCATATTGATAAATTCTGTACATATAAATTGTAATTACAATTGATTGTGATTCCTGGTTCACTTTGTATTTGAATCAGGACACATATATTAGTGAAAGTATTAATACATATTTATATTTGAAAATTTAACAGTGCCTCATTTAAGATAGTCTTATAGAGTGTTAAATGTGTGTGAGTGTCACAGTGTTGTCAAGTGTGGTGGAATAAATTAAATTGTTTATCTGTCTGTTGTTGTTGTGACTTACACTTCATCATATACATACCCTAGACATTTAACGTAGTCATCACAATATTCCAGAATAATTCTGACTGAGTTATAATGTGGTAGCAAGTAAGGTTATCTGTAAAACACTACACCTATTAGATACAGATACCTTCACAGCTGATCTCAGTCAGTACACTAAGTCCCCTATAAATATTTATAACATCCCACTTTACCACACCAAGTATAGTGATCTGGCCGCAGATCTGAGACACGATGGGTTTACTGCAAGGGTCATGGCTGTTGAAGTGGGCGCAAGAGGGCTTGTGGCTGCTTCAGTGTATGATTTATTGAAACTATTGGGGCTGAAGGGACAGTCGAGAACAAGGGCACTGAAGAGGCTTAGTGAAACTGCTGAAAAGGCATCATGCTGGCTGTGGAACAACCGCAATGGGCAATGGAGATCGTAACAACGCTGCGGTACAGAAAACACCAGGAATTTTTCTAAGTCCACAATATGCTGGGTTTTTGGTGTATTAGTGAACAGGCTGTGTCTCAGGGGCGACAGGCGGTGTATACTATAAGGGGTGTCAGTATAAAATTTCAGTGACGAACACGCAGTGGCTAGACTCGTTGACTTTGCGACGGTGTCTCAGTGTGTGCGACGGAACGAACGGAATAATGTGTCTTCTCTTTGTTACTTTCACAATTGCCTCCGTGGCTGGCAGAGTTGCGGATTTTAAAGTTCCTACCATAAGTGGAATGGGTTCATTTCGATACAAGACAACAGGAAGCTGAGTCATGACCCAAGTGGGCCCGCCCCCCTTAGAGTGTAAAGGAGTATATAGGGCCGAAACACTTGCTGGACGAGGGGACTTCTTCTGATGATCAGATTGCTTCCTGTTGTATCGCTCTGTAAAGAGTTTCTTATTATCTTATCTTCCTCTTGGACTGCCCTCTGTTGTCTGGCGCATCACCCAGTCTATGACTTTAAAAAAATAGAGTGGTTGATAAGATTAGGTTGCTCTGCCCTACGCTACACATAAAGTTGGCATAGAGGCTTTTTATGATTGACACTATGCAGCTTGGAATTCCATAAGCCCTCAGTATTTTCCATAAACTGTCCCTATATATACTGTCAAAAGCTTTTTCAAAATCAACTAAATTAATGTACAGCTGTCTTTGCCATTCTGAGCACTGCTCTATAATGTTCCTGAGGGTAAATATATGATCTACACATCTTCTGTTCTTTCTAAATCCTGCTTGTTCTTTCCTCAGTTTGTGGTCTACTGCTTTTGAAATTCTCTGTATAATTATCCTGCCTAGTATTTTGCTGGGGACTGAGAAAAGAGTGATTCCTCTCTAATTATTGCAGTCTGCAAGATCTCCCTTCTTGGGCAATTTGACAATTATTCCTTTGTTCCACTCTGTTGGTGTTGTCCCTGTTTTCCAGACTTGTGCAAATAGTGGTTCTAATAGTTCTGCTGCTAGCTGAGGGTCTGTCTTAAATAGCTCTGCATTTAAGTTATCATGGCCATCAGCTTTTCCATTCTTTATCCCTTTGATTGCTGTGATGATTTCTTCTTTTCGTGGAATGTCTGTATTTAACATCTAGATCGTTTTCAGCCTCAGGAACATTCAATTGTGTCTCTGGTGGTTCCTTGTTCAGAGTTTCTCTGAAATGCTCTGCCCATCTTGTTTCCTGTCCCTCTGCTGTCATGATGAGATTTCTTTGCTTATCTCTTACTAATGTAATATTGTTTGCACCTCGTTTTCCGCTGATGATTTTAGTTATTTTGTATACTGTGCTTTGTTCATTTCTCAGTGCTGCCTCTTTTGCCTGTCTTGCAAGATCATCTAGGAAATTCCTTTTGTTGGCTCGGGTTTGGCATTTAACTTCCTTGTCCAGCTGACTATACTGTTCGCTATATAGTTGCTTTAATCTTGGAGACTTCGCTTCTGTTTTCTTTCTTTTCATTTCCTTTCTCATAGTTATGGTGTTTAATGTTTCTGGTGTTATCCAGTCTTGCTTCTTCCATTCCTGGAATCCCAAGCATGATTTGCTGCTTTCCTTATATATTGTTGAAATGGTGTTGAATTTGTGGTCTATATCATCAGTCAATGTCTTTTCCTGACTTTTGGCAAATTGATATCGCTTCTTTATATCAGCCGCAAAAGCTTTTCTGGTAGGGGGGTCTTTCAATTTGCTGATGTCAAACCTTTTCTGTGTAGTTACAGTTGGTCCAGCCCTTCTTAGTTTCACTTTCAGTTTTGCTACTACTAAATGGTGATCACTTACCACATCTGCACCTCTTCTTACCTTCACATCTCGTAATGCATGTCTCCATCTACCATTAATCATAATGTGGTCTATCTGGTTTCTGTCCCGAGCATTTGGTGATTTCCATTTTAATTTGTGAATGTCTTTGTGTGGGAAAAGTGTTCCTCTAAGGACCAGGTTGTTAATGCTACAGAAACTTAATAATTTATCCCCATTTTCGTTTGCTATTCTGCTGCCGCATTTCCCCATTACTCTTTCATTATATGTATTGTGTGTTCCAACTTTCACACTGAGGTCTCCCATTACTACGATAAGATTATATCTAGGGGTGTCTTCCATTTTTTTCTGCAGTTGTTGATAGAATTCATCCTTGACCTCTTCATCGCTGTCATTTGTTGGTGCGTAGCATTGTATTATTGTAGTGTTGGTGAATCTCCCTCTCAATCTTATTCTTATCAGTCTGTTGTTGATGGGTTTCCATTCCAGTAATGTCCTTTCTATTCCTTTCTGTAGAATAATGGCTACACCTTCATTGTGCTGTCCATCCTCTCTTCCAGAGTAAAGTACTGTTTCTCCTGTTGCTGTTTTAACTTTTCCTGCCCTGTCCATCTGCTCTCGCTTATCCCTAGAATGTGTAATCTATAGTTTCTCATTTCTGCTGTGACCTGTTTTAGTTTACCCGTCTTGTTCATTGTCCTGACATTCCAAAATCATATTCTTGTTTCACGTTTTGCGGTCAGGATGCCCGTTTTCGTGTCAGTGGCTTCCTTTCGTAGCATTGTATTATTGTAGTGTTGGTGAATCTCCCTCTCAATCTTATTCTTATCAGTCTGTTGTTGATGGGTTTCCATTCCAGTAATGTCCTTTCTATTCCTTTCTGTAGAATAATGGCTACACCTTCATTGTGCTGTCCATCCTCTCTTCCAGAGTAAAGTACTGTTTCTCCTGTTGCTGTTTTAACTTTTCCTGCCCCTGTCCATCTGCTCTCGCTTATCCCTAGAATGTGTAATCTATAGTTTCTCATTTCTGCTGTGACCTGTTTTAGTTTACCCGTCTTGTTCATTGTCCTGACATTCCAAAATCATATTCTTGTTTCACGTTTTGCGGTCAGGACGCCCGTTTTCGTGTCAGTGGCTTCCTTTCGTAGCATTGTATTATTGTAGTGTTGGTGAATCTCCCTCTCAATCTTATTCTTATCAGTCTGTTGTTGATGGGTTTCCATTCCAGTAATGTCCTTTCTATTCCTTTCTGTAGAATAATGGCTACACCTTCATTGTGCTGTCCATCCTCTCTTTCAGAGTAAAGTACTGTTTCTCCTGTTGCTATTTTAACTTTTCCTGCCCTGTCCATCTGCTCTCGCTTATCCCTAGAATGTGTAATCTATAGTTTCTCATTTCTGCTGCGACCTGTTTTAGTTTACCCGTCTCGTTCATTGTCCTGACATTCCAAAATCATATTCTTGTTTCACGTTTTGCGGTCAGGACGTCCGTTTTCGTGTCAGTGGCTTCCTTTCGGCTTTCACCACTGACGAGGCTTTTTACAAAAGGTGACTAATCTGAGATTGTGCATGAGGCTGGCAACCTCATCCTGTAAAAGACACAACTACAGAAACCATCTCTACAAGAGTACATGAATGCTTCGTGCCGGGACCACCTGTTGTGGTAGCTAAGTGCTCCATAAGGAGCAAAAGGGGAAATACAAAGATACATTTTAAATTCCATGAATATAAAATTATAAAGGTAGTGATGAAAAATAACAGAACAGGATTATTTCCTGGTCTTGTAATTGGAATGAGTATATTTTAAATCCTTTAACGAGGGTCTATTGTAGGGCATACCTGGTGCCAGCAGCCATAGTAATTCTAAATTCAATAGCGTATATTAAAATTAAATATTAAAATGTGCTTTTGATCTTTAGTAGTGTATATGGGAGCCGCGCTAGCGTAGTGGTTTCCACATTGCACTGGCGACCGGGTGACTCAGGATCAAACCCGGGCGAGAACATTTGAAGATTTTTCGTCGACCGGGATTTGGACTGGATTAACTCGAGCTCTGGTGAGTTACATTTGAAGGGGTGTCGTCGACCAGGGACTGGCGGCTCCAGCTCTAATGGGTACCTCCGAAATCGGTGAGTATCTGCCTGAATGGCGAGGGACACCTGTCTCTGTGCAAGAAAAAAGGGATACTCATGTAAAATCAGTCTCAGGCTAGACATAACCTGAGATTTTGCCTCGAGTAATAGCGGGCGTACCAAAAAAAAAAAAAAGTAGTGTATATAAGAGAAATCCTACTGATGACCAGTTGGGTGCTTATAAATACCAGTGAGAGGTTTGATGTGCTGGCAACCAGTGGTGGTTCCAGGGGGTTGTCATTGGGGGTGCTGCACTGTTCATTCATTTAAAATACTATACGGTACATAACACTCACAAATTGTGACCACCATGTAAAATATCAACCCAGACACAAATGATTAGTATCTTATCTCATCTAAAATCTGTCAAGAACATCTGAAAAGTTATTTTAAAAGTTTACTGCAACTAGGAGTAATCCTTGTCAGTTGAAGCAGTTTCCCGAGTTTCAAACCAGGTTACACAGACATTTATGCTGCTATTTCTCGTGTTTAAAATGTTCATTGTAACTTCCCTTTAATTACAGTTCATTGCACTTGGAGCTGTCTTTTGTTGCAGCACTTGTTAACTCTTTGACTCCGCAATTATTTTTCACCCAGTGCCGTAATTTTCATTCGTGATAGTCTAAAAACCACGCTCAGAGTGTTGTTCCGGAGTCAAAGAGTTAAATAAATTCAACCCAAACACAGCTGGCCTCTATATATAACAAGCATTCACTTATAAGAGGTCAAGGTCACTTGAACTGAAATCGTTTGCAGCACTACACACGGCTGTTTGTGCCCTATCCACAATAAGGTGTTAGATAATTTTTTTTGTTTTGTATTCAACCCTTTCGGTGTAACCTTAATTTTTTGGTCTGTCCGTATTATGTATTATAATGTAGTAGAGACAGCAGTTTGCAGTCCTTTTCTTAGGGAGTGCTGCAGCTCAACAGCTCATTAAAGAAAGCCGCCACTGCTGGCAACCCATCATGTAAAACAGTTGCCATAGAAACCACACTGTTGACGGCATAAAGAAATATGCTTGGTGAAGGATTCTGGATCAACTATGCTTGCATATTGACTCCATGCTCCTCAAGGAGTGAATGAGTTACCAAGCTCTCTTAGAACCTACTACAGTGTTAGTCTCACACTCTGCTGCTAGGAGCAACACTGGATACAATCAATCAATCAATACCCTTTAGCTCCCCGAGGAGCATAGGCCTTCAACAAACACATGCCAAGTCTTTCTGTCCCATGCCATCCGCTCAAGTTCTTTCCATGTTTTCCACATCATTTTCACCTCTGTATCCAGAACAAGGACTGCCTTGTAATGCTATCAACAGGTTTCCTCAATGTGTGTCCTATCCTTCGCCAGCGTCTTCTTCTCAGCTCTTGTTCCACTGGCACTTGTCTGGTTCTTGTCATCAATTCCACATTTGTAACTTTGTCATACCATTTCAGTCCTTCTATTCTACGCAAGCACCTGTTTATAAAAGTCTGTAGCTTTTTAGTTGTTGTTTTTGTTGTTCTTCATGTCTCAGAGCCATAAAATAGGACTGACTTGACATTTGAGTTGAAGATTCTTATTTTCGTGTTGGACTTGATTTCTCTTGTTCTCCATAAGTTTCCCAATGCAATGAAAGCGCCTCTTGCTTTTTGTATTCTTATTTTGATATCATTGTCTGTCCCTCCAACTTTGTCTATATTAGTACCAAGATATGTGTACGATTCTACATCCTTTAGTGGTGTTTCTTCAAATTCAATCTTGTTATCATTTCTTGCATTTATTCTCATAATCTTTGTCTTTTCCCTGTGTATTTTCAGGCCCATTTGTTGTGATCTCTCATCGAGAATTTTCATTTTCTCTTGCATCTGATTAGGGTTATGGTTATGGTTACGCACATGCATGCTCGCACACACACACTTTTTTTTTTTTTTTTAAATCGACAACAAAACTTTTGAGCATATGCCCAACAGCCTTTTTGTCAAGACAAGGTAAGCATGAAGATAACATATGAAAAACATAATATATGATGGAAATATTATCTTAGTTTTAAGTACAGTAAACACAAGCAGAAACCCAGTGTGGATAAGCATTTTAGAAAAGAAATGAAAAAAAAAGTGTCATTCTGTTTCTTGCAGTATATACCAATGCCAGTACTCTTTGGTGTCTTCTTGTACATGGGTGTGTCTTCACTGAGGGGTATGCAGCTCATCGACCGCATCATGATTCTGCTAATGCCTCCCAAATATCAGCCAGACTTAATGTACCTCCGCCATGTCAGGACGAATAGGGTGCATCTGTTTACAGCCTTCCAAGTGCTGTGTCTATCAGTGCTGTGGGCTATCAAGTCTGTCAAGGCTATCTCCATTGCTTTTCCTATCATGGTAAGTAAACTTTCTCGAGGTTATGAAACTTTTGAGTGGTAACACTGTAGTTGCCCCATGTAATTTCCCAAGCTCTGGGGGATCCCTGAAAAGACAGATACAGAGACAGATACAGAGACAGATACAGACAGAGACAGATACACAGAGACAGATACAGACAGAGACAGAGTAGGACTGCAGCACCCCCAGGCATGTCATACGAGGCAACTAAAAATGAGGATGTGCTTGAAGCTTGCAACCTCTTCATGTAAAATGTATTGCCACAGAAAGCACCACAGCTGGAGCATGTGAATGTTTGGTGCAGGCTTCCTGGAAGCAGTGCTGGCTCCATTCTCTGTAAAAAGTGCAAAGGGAAATGATGATTACATAATAACTGCCTATTCAATTTGTAACAATTTGTTTTACAGACAAAAACCTGTTGATAGCATTACAAGGCAATCCTTATTCTGGAATATCCAGGGTAAGAGAGGTAGAGAAAAACTGAAAAAACATGTGGAGAAAAGAACTGGGGGCAAGAATGAAAGGGATAAAAAAAAATACATGGAGTGACCTTAAGCAGATGGCACAGGACAGAAGGGTTGGAATATACTTGTTAAAGGCATGTGCTCCTTTGGGAGCTGAAAGGTAATGATGATGATGAAATTCATATTGACATCCTGATTACATTTATACCAATAATATAATGTGCATGGGGCTGGCAACCTCACCACGTAAAATTAATTGCTACAGAAGCCACCTCTGCACATGAGTGCTTTAGTGTAAGCCGTCTGCAAGGAGACCATCCACAGTGGTGAGTCCATGCTCCATAGATAACCATAGGGACATAATTGCAGGTAAAGATTTTCTTCTTCTTCTGCGTTCATCCTGAACAGGACGTTGGTTTCATTGTGTCGCCGTTTACAGCGAAGCTGCGATATTTGCGCCTTTCGGCCCGACACATCCGATTTCAGCATGGCATTTTTGGGACCGGTTTTCCTTCCCTCTTCGATCCTTACTCTCTTGGCCAGACTGCAGTGATGCAGCCTGTTTCCAGGACCACCACTAGGAGGTGGAGAAGGGTCTTGGTCAGCTCTGGTTCACTGACCCTGACGCAAGCAGTCAAGCTATGAGTCGCTGACTGCATTCATCTCTCTTGCTGCGTCTTCAGTCCCAGGTAAAGATTTGAAAATGCTGCCAGTTGTCTAGGGACTCAAGTTACTGTTGTATGTGACTATTTCAGGTGCTGGCCATGTGCTTCGTTCGCAAGGGTATGGACAAGATATTTACTCAGCAAGAACTGAAGTGGTTAGACGATATCATGCCTGAGATTCATAAGAGGGAAAAAGAGGATGAAGAGAAGAAGCAAGAGCAAGTATGAAGCTGCCTCGTTACTCAGTTCATTTCATTGGTTTATGTTTTTGTTCATTTAGTTTATTTGAATATTAATGTATTTGCTTTATTAACTGCTTTCAATTATATTGTTTCTGTAGACCAGTTTGTTAGTCATTTGGTTTTTCGGTATTTCTTTCATTTAGTCAGTTTGTTTTCTTCCATTCATTTATTTCATCAGCATTATCATCATCATCATCATTATTGTCATCATTCGTATCATCTTTAGTATAATCATTATTATCATCATCATCATTATTATCATTATTGTCATCATTCGTATCATCTTTAGTATAATCATTATTATCATCATCATCATTATTATCATTATTGTCATCATTTGTATCATCTTTAGTATAATCATTATTATTATCATCATCATTATCATCATTATTATCATCATTATCATCATTATTATCATCTTTATTATCATCTTTATTATCATCATTACAAATCAGCTCCCCAAGGAACAATAAATTCACATCAGTTCCTCCTGTCCTGTGCCATATGCTCAAAATCCTTCCATGTCTTCTTGACACCTTCCATGTCTTCTTGACACCTTCCATGTCTTCTTGACACCTTCCATGTCTGTCTTCTTGACACCTTCCATGTCTGTCTTCTTGACACCTTCCATGTCTTCTTGACACCTTCCATGTCTGTCTTCTTGACACCTTCCATGTCTTCTTGACACCTTCCATGTCTGTCTTCTTGACACCTTCCATGTCTGTCTTCTTGACACCTTCCATGTCTTCTTGACACCTTCCATGTCTGTCTTCTTGACACCTTCCATGTCTTCTTGACACCTTCCATGTCTGTCTTCTTGACACCTTCCATGTCTGTCTTCTTGACACCTTCCATGTCTTCTTGACACCTTCCATGTCTGTCTTCTTGACACCTTCCATGCCTTCTTGACACCTTCCATGTCTGTCTTCTTGACACCTTCCATGTCTGTCTTCTTGACACCTTCCATGTCTTCTTGACACCTTCCATGTCTGTCTTCTTGACACCTTCCATGTCTGTCTTCTTGACACCTTCCATGTCTTCTTGACACCTTCCATGTCTTCTTGACACCTTCCATGTCTTCTTGACACCTTCCATGTCTTCTTGACACCTTCCATGTCTTCTTGACACCTTCCATGTCTTCTTGACACCTTCCATGTCTTCTTGACACCTTCCATGTCTTCTTGACACCTTCCATGTCTTCTTGACACCATCCATGTCTTCTTGACACCATCCATGTCTTCTTGACACCTTCTATGTCTTCTTGACACCTTCCATTACTTGTCTCCTATTCTCTGCTCGATGTATTTTAAAAAAATCTCCTTCTGTTTCTTTTACCATGGGTATTCCAGAACATGGACTGCATTGTAATACTCTAAACAGGTTTTCTATTACGTGTCTCCTATCTATCGTCATCGTCTTCTATTTATGTCTTCTTCTACATGCACTTGTCTGATTCTTGTCCATTTATTTTCTTATTTTATTTCTTGTTAGTTTATTATTTATATCAGTTAGTTTGTGGAACAAGCAGTCTCTTCATCTAAAACAGTTGTTGAAGAAACCATTGCTCATACATGCCAACTAGTACAGGTTACCCATATTCTGTACAGGTTTTTTCATTTTCAGAAATGTACAGCTGTACATACTTTCTGTACAGGTTTTTCGCATAATTATTACCTGTTACAGTTTCATTTGCCCAAAAATGCCAGAGTGCAAAAACTAACATCCTGTCCTAAATGCCTTTAAAAAAAAAAAAAAAAAAAAAATTGGGGCAATCAGTGCCCCAAAGTGATTTCAGTATTTAGCAAGACCTGGGTTATAAATAGATTTCTGGTACATGTAAAGCTTCTGTTTTCTGACTTATTTTTCTGAATCGATCGATATTTTGATTTTTTGTGATTTTTAAGATGTCATGACTTTCAGGGTGGTGGAATCTTTGCTTTGGATGCCAAGAAGTGACTTGGTATTTGATCAAGATAATGATGATGTGGCTGAATCAGATGTGGATATTGAATACAGGCCTGATTTAGACTCTGACAGTGACACAGACAAAAGTGAATCTAGCGAAAGATGTAGGCCTAAAAATATTGATGACGGATCAAATGAAGGAGGTAGTCAACATCGCATACTGAAGTTAAAATTTGTGACTTTGTAGGAAGTCCTGGGCCTAAAACACACTCTAGATCTAGTTTATCTGGTCATGGACTTGAGACACGACAGATTTACAGCAAAAGTCATAGCTGTAGAGGTGGGTGGATGATGGCTAGTGGCTGCCTCAATACACCCATACCTCGACTTTCGTCGCTTCGACTTTCGTCGCTTCGCTCTTTCGTCGGTTTTCAATTCTAACCACGTTTCCAAATTTCGTTGCTCGCTTCGCACTTTCACCGCATTTGGTCACAACTGCGTGTCATCTTGATTCTTTCGTCGTTCAGTCTTTGAACAGAAATCATTCGGTGTGCACTGTTGTTTTGAAGTTGTCCGCATTGAATCTCTTATATTTGTGATTAAACATATTAATACTACTTATTTTTGTGATTAAAATAACAAAACTATTCATATTATATTATTTTTGTCATTATACTGTAAACAGTTCATAGTTATTTTAGTGATAACAGTCTAATGACAGTGTTCATATCATGATTATAAGACACGTGTATAGTTTTCATACTGTACTTTTTTGTGATTAGGCCCTATACAGTACTACTTATTTTTGTGCTTTAATATATTCATAATGGGTCCTAAGTGTAGTGACAAAGTTAAAAGAACCCATAAGGTTCTCAATTTGCAAGAAAAGCTTGAGCTAATCAAGCTTAATGAACAAGGCATCTTCAATGCTGAAATAGGCCGCAGGCTAGGTGTACCAAGCACTACAGTTAGCACAATTGTAAAGAACAGAGCTAAAGTGTTAGAGGAAATTAAAAACGCTACACCAGTGCATACCAAACTTATTAGAAAGAGGCACAATTTAATTGGTGAGATGGAGAAAGTGTTAAATGTGTGGATTGAAGACCAAGTCAGCCACAACATTCCTCTAAGCCAAGATCTTATACAGACTAAAGCACAAACTTTATTTAATGCAATGAAGGCTGACCAAGGAGAGACATCAGCTGAAGAGACATTTGGAGCTAGCAGGGGCTGGTTTGAGAAATTTAAGAAAAGGTCAAATTTGCATAATATAGCAGTGGAGTGAGAATCAGCTAGTGCAGATACCGCAGCTGCAAGAGCTTTTCAAGTGGAGCTTGAAAAAATTATAGAAGTTGGCTACACAAAGCAGCAGATCTTCAACGTAGATAAGACGGGCCTCTTTTGGAAGAAGATGCCATCCAGAACTTTTATTGCCAAAGAGGAAAAATCAATGCCTGGGTTTAAAGCTGCTAAAGATAGGCTTACTATGTTGCTAGGGGTTAATGCAGCTGGTGACTGCAAGCTAAAGCCTCTGCTCATTTATCATTCTGAGAATCCTAGGGCCCTGAAAAATTATTTAAAGTCTTCCCTTCCAGTTCATTTCAAGTCCAATAAAAAAGCCTGGATGACTGGTGAGTTATTTACTGATAATTTCAAGCCTGCAGTTGAGGATTATTGAAAACAGAATATTCCCTTTAAAATCCTACTGCTCTTGGATAATGCTCCAAGCCACCCAAGAATTGTGCTTGAGGCTCACAAAGAAATTAAAGTTGTGTTTCTGCCTCCAAACACAACTTCTTTGCTGCAGCCTATTTACCAAGGAGTAATTTCATCATTTAAATCTTACTATATCAGACGGACGTTTGCCAAGGCTATAGCTGCACTAGATGCTGATGTTGATGAGGGGCCTAAACAAAATAAATTAAAAGCATTTTGGAAAGGATTCAATATTCTGGATGCCATCAAAACTATCAGAGATGCATGGGCCGATGTTAAAGAATCCAATCTGAAAGGCGTTTGGAAAAAGTTGATTCCTTCCCTAATGGACGACTTTTGAAGGGTTTGAAGAAACAGTGGAGGCCATCACTTCAAATGTTGTGGAAATGGCTCAGCAGCTGGAACTAGGAGTAGAGGCTGAAGATGTTAGAGAGCTGCTTGAGTCTCATGATCAGCCCCTAAGTGATGAGGATCTACTGGCAATGGAAGAACAAAGAAAACTGTTGAATGAACAGGAAGCCATGCCTGAAGATACAGCTCAGCCTAAGGAGATGACCAACAAAGAACTGAAGGTTGGATTCGCCAAAATAGAGGACGCAATAGCATATTGGGAAAGGGTGGATCCCAATTTCGGCAGAAGTTCTAAAGTAAATAGTGGGTTAGAACACCAAATAGCCTGTTACAGAGAACTTCTTAGGGAAAGGAAGAAGACATCAATGAGGTAAACGTCTTTGCTCTCCCTTTTCAAGACGCAACCGCCACAACCAACTTCAGTCACCCCTCCCTCTAACCCTTCAGATTCCGAGCCATCAACATCAGCCCCAGCCTCTGTTAGATCTCCTTCAAAGTGCCCTTCTCCTAAAAGAATTAGATTGAGTTCCTCCAGTTCTGAAGATGAGCCTCCTCAATTTTCTCCATCTGATTTTCTAAGTCTAGAATCCCCCTAAATTACCAACATTCAAAACTGTACATACTGTATATATTCATCGTCTACTTGCTCAAGAATGATTTTAAGGTAAGATGCTATTTACGTATTTTTTATTTTTTACTGTATTTTCTTTATTCTTATGTTTATTTCTGTTTATCTAGGTGTTGCACGCATTCGCAAGTGTTACATAGTTAGTTATTTACATTTTTTGGCGGCCCTTATGCATTTGTAAGCTAAATAAAGGCTATGCTTCGACTTTCGTCGATTTTCAACTTTCGTCATAGCTCTGGTCCCTAACCTGTCGAAAGAGTGAGGTATGGGTGTATATGATCTGCTGAAACTATTGGGTATGAAAGGACAGACAAGAACAAAGGCACTTAAAAGGCTCAAAGAAACTTTGGAAAGGGCAATGTGTTGGCTGTGGAGAAACTGCAACAGACTGTGGAATTTAGGACAGTAATTTATATACAACATAATGGTTATTGTCACAATTGCTTCCAGCTGGCAGCGTGGATAAAACTAGGAGTGAAGTTAAAAGTTGCAACCAAGGTGGCGTGGGTTCAATTCCCAGCATAGACTGGAAAGACAACAGGAGGCTGATGCTTGGGAGTCATGACCGACAACCCTCCAGTATAAAGGAGATTATTAAACACTTGACCAACAGGCGGAATCCTTATGATAATCAGATTTCCTCCTGTTGTAACACTCAGCATTGAGTTTCCTCTCCTTTCATATCATACATGAAGAATTGTATCACTTTTGCTCAGTACAAACAAGGAAAAACCAGTAAACAATAACTTATATGAAAACTTCTTCTTCTTCTTCTTAGATCCATAACCGCCAACCGTCAAAGCAGTCAGCGGCCATCACGCCTGGTGGCGTCTTGTAGGGCAGCAACAAATTGATTCCACTTTGCTCGGTCAGCGGCCATCCTTCGTACAGTGCCCCAACTGTGGTTCATTCTTTGCATCTCAGCTTCCACAGTTCTCCGCCAAGTTGTTTTTTTGGTCGGCCTCTCTTTCGCTTTCCCTCGGGGGTCCATAGCATAGCTGTTCTTGCGATGGTATCAGGGTCCCTTCTGAGGACATGGCCAACCCAACTCCAGCGTCTGCCAGCTATGATGGTGTGCATGTCCTCCTGGTTACTCCGAATAAGTAGTTCTTGGTATGAAAACTTAGGCGAAGAAAAATTCTCTTTTGTTTTCCCAAAGAACAAAATTGGTCTTTATATGTTTTTTTCTGTCTCTGTATGATTTTTTATTTTTTGTACAGGTTTTTCGGATTTTCTGTGCAGGTTTTTCATGTCCAGGGGTTGGCATGTATGACTGCTGCAAGAGTGCGCTGAATGCTCTGGTGCGTGATAGCTATTTGCAGTGGTGGCTGTAAGCTCCTGAAGGAGCAAACATGGACATTAATTTGTTCTGTTTTGGTTACCAAATCTTCTAATGTCCAAAAACTGTTGATTTTATTTAAAGACTGGTTACTATGTAGGAAAGTTAAATTTTTTTTAGCACATTCTGAGCTTACTAAATAATAATACCACTTTCACTTTGTCACTTCCACTCCTTCAGTTGTAGTGCTTTTTGACACCAGCAATTTTTCAATGTTTATCTCATTCCAGGCTATTTCTTTCATATAGTTTTTTTTTAATTTCATCTGTCTTTTGCATTTCTTTTTTATAGATTCTTTGCAAAGATGTTTCTTTCTTTCTTGTTCTGTATTTTTACTTGTTTATTTATTGTTACTTTTCTTCATTGTTAGCTATGTTATTTTTTTTCTTCTTTCTTGGACACCGTGTATTTTATTTTATTTTATTTTTTTTTGTTCATGTATTTTTCTACCTTTGTCATTTTTCTTACTTGTCTGCATTTCTTATCTTTGTCTTCTATTTATGATTGTGGCTAAAGGTAAATAAAGGTAAAGGATCCTGTTACACGCCCATTGAGGCATATTGGGAACATGGTGTTAGGCCCATATTTTCTCGACCATCAGCACACTAGGGGTGATGTGGTCAGCATCACGCCGGCCGCCTTAACCTTCCCAGAAGTTGCTCTGGTACCCTATTGGGGCTGGGTCGACCCAGGAGCCGTTTGCAGCCTAAAAAAATCCCACCTCAACTGGGGATCGAACCATAGACCACTGAGCTAGGAAGCCAGTGCACTAACCACTATGCTACCGCGGCTCCCATGATTGTGGCTGAGAAAGGGTAAATCCTGAATCATCCCAAACTTTTATGTGTATTGTTCAATTATAAAAAATTGTGTTCAATAATGTAAAACTAACTATACATATTTTTCTTTTCTGTTTTAAAAATTCTAAAATAGTGACCTGTTTAATTGCAGCACATTATTAATAATACTGTCTTCAGCTCAAATAGATGTTTATTAAATCAACAAAGAATCTCTTATGTCATATCTACATATGTTTATTAAATCAACAAAGAATCTCTCGTCATATCTACTTATGTTTATTAAATCAACAAAGAATCTCTCATCATATCTACTTATGTTTATTAAATCAACAAAGAATCTCTTATGTCATATCTACATATGTTTATTAAATCAACAAAGAATCTCTTATGTCATATCTCCATATGTTTATTAAATCAACAAAGAATATCTTATGTCATATCTACATACGAGGGCTGTCCGGAAAAGAATCGGCCATAATTAATATTAGAAAAACCGTTTGCGCGACATCGATGTAACTTGGCAGCCAAATAGAGTGGCCTGTTATGCACATACGTGTGCAATGTTGATGTTGCTGCACCAGTCAGTGCGACCGTTAAAAGCCGTTTAGTGAGCATGTGCACTGTGTGGTCGTTGCATTCAAAATGGCTGAATGAGTAGAGCAAAGAATCTGCATCAAATTTTGCGTCAAGCTTCAACATTCCTCCACGGAAACTATTATGATGATTCAGAAGGCTTTTGGAGACGATGCAATGAGTGCTACACAAATAAAGGTGTGGCACAAACGCTTCAAAGATGGTCGAGAATCTGTTGAATGTGATCCCATTTCTGGAAGGCCTGCAACAAGCAGAACACCGGAAAATGTTGAACGTGTACGGGCTGCAATCAACAAAGATCGGCGACTGACAGTGCGAGAACTAGAAAAAGATCTGGGAATTCCAAAAACTATTGTATCCGAGATTCTGACCCAGGATCTGGGTATGAGACGTGTCGTGGCAAAATTCGTTCCACGGATTCTGCTACCAGAGCAGAAGGAACTTCATGCCACAGTTGCTAATGATTTGCTTCAAACCGCAACCAATAACCCAGATTTCATGAAGGAAGTCATAACCGGAGATAAATCGTGGATCTACTGCTATGATCCAGAAACAAAGGCTCAGTCGTCTCAGTGGAAGTCACCTGGTTCTCCATGCCCAAAGAAGGCACGGCAAACCCGTAGCAAGATCAAGACCATGTTGACTGTGTTTTTTTATTGGGAAGGTGTTATGTATCGCGAGTACGCTCCTTCAGGCCAAACAATTAATAAGGAGTACTACCTCAAAGTTCTCCGTCGGTTGAGAAATGCAGTACGACGAAAATGACCACAGTTGTGGGCAACTAGCGATTGGCGTCTTCATCACGACAACGTGCCCGCCAATGCATCACATCTAGTGCAAAGTTTTTTGTTGAAACATAACATCAACCAGGTAACTCATCCCCCCTATAGCCCAGACTTGGCACCCTGCGACTTTTGGCTTTTTCCAAAATTGAAATCATGTTTGAAAGGTAGAAAATTTCAGACCGTCGATGAGATTAAAGAAAATATGACGACGCAACTGATGGCGCTTTCAAAAAAAGCCTTCGCAGAGTGTTTTAAACAGTGGAAGAAACGCTGGGAGCACTGTGTGATGTCCCAAGGAGCCTACTTTGAAGGGGACTGAGCCATCATTGTGCTATGTAAAATGTTTATTGATTTATATTACATGGCCGGTTCATTTCCGGACAGCCCTCGTATGTTTATTAAATCAACAAAGAATCTCTTATGTCATATCTACATAATTATGCATGGAGGCATATCTAGAGTCCATTATTATATGACCACCAGCTATGCACAATGCTATAATAAACATACATGGAAGTGAACCTATGTAAGGCTAATTACACCCTCACTGACTCATCCACACCTACCAGGGATTCCCCCTGTGGTGAACTTTGTTGAGAACCCAGCATTGTACACTGAGCTTGCAGAAGTCACTTGAGCCCCGGACATAACTCTGGCTTTGACCTGGTTGACTGCATGCAGGAAGATCTCACTATGGACCCAGTGATAGGCAGGGGGAGCTGAAAAGTGGCTCTGCGCAGGACGAGACAATTCCTTGGAAGAGCCCAGAACCAGAGCACAGTAATTTAGCTCTGCATAGTTGGAGAGCCCCCTTGAATGGCGGGGAATGCACAGTATGCCACTCGCTTTTTACTCCTAGCTTGGTACCAGATGTGATGATCCTTTAAATGCAAGTCAAGTGGAAGAAACTGGAGCTCATGACTTCAACTCAACATATTTCTGAATGGCAGAAAAGCCACAGGAAAAGCCTTTTTCTACATTGTAGATCAGGGGTCGGCAAACTTTTAGTAGTGTCGTGCCGAAGTAATGTTGCAAAGTCACTCAGCGTGCCAACCTAAGTCCACTATATTTTTTATATACAACAATTATTGAAACAATTTAAAAATGATCTTGTATTAACATGTTTCCGCTACATTAAATAACTATTCTATTCTTTGTAGATTATTCAATATTTTAATATAAATAGGAACAAATATCAATACAAATATTATGTTTTGCAAAATTTAAGTTCTGAACACATTAGTTTGAAATTTTATAATAAAATTGCCATATGTATATTTTGTTAAGACAGAAAGTCCAATAGTTTGAAGAACAAAACAATTAAATAAACCAAACATAAAACACGTTATTAAAATTTTAATATGAGTAATCATTGATTATTATTGATCTGAGTCATTAATCAATTAATGGGACCCATGTCCTTGCTTCTCCTTGGTTAATTGTTCAATATCAGGTGTGTATTTTGTCAATTTCAGCTTCACACAGGCTTCTGAATGCACAGGTGTTAGGCGACTTCTCTGTGGACTTAAAACAGCTTTCATGTGTGAGAAAATTTGTTCACATGTATAAGTTGACCCAAAAGCCGAAAGTAGAGCAAATGCAACTTTCTTCAAACAGATGAACACTTCAGGCAGGGATGTCCAGCAGTTGAGGATGGCAGCTGACTTTTCCAAGCAGCTTCCTTCAAGAGTTTTTCGCAATTCTACACATTTTAACGTCCATAACTCTGATGCCTTGAATTCGATGTGTTGCATTTCAAAATTGTCAACATCCATCCACTCGAAAAGAGATAGGTCAAATGGGATGTTAGTATGATCAATTAAGTCGGGCTTGATGAGGTAAGAAAACATGGGCCCGTGAATTTTGAAGTCTTGACCTCGTTTAGCAAACTCTCATTTGAGCGCTTCAACGTATTTCTGAAGCTCATCTCTGTTGACAGTAAATCGATTTGAATGAGCCTTTACGTTTGGAAAGTACTTGTATGTGTTAGTGGTAATATCTCTGCAAAATGTGTCTAATTTTGACTCAAATCCTTTCCAGTGCTCAAAAAGATCAAGTACTGTTTGACCCTGCCGTTGTAAACGCAAGTTTAATTCATTCAGATTTGTAGTTATGTCAGCCAGAAACATCAGCTTGCACAGCCAGTCCTCGTCATTCAATTCCGGGAAATGTTCTTTTTCATCAAGAAACACCTTGATTGCTTCTAGACATGATACAAATCTGTTCAAAACATTACTTCGACTAAGCCAACGAACATTGCTGTACAGCGGGAGGTCCGCATATGCGCTCTCCATTTCTTGTAGAAGAGATTTGAAATGCCTGTGGGTCAATGAAGAGCGAGAAACTATGAAGTTAACTATCTTGACAACAGTTTCCGTTACAGAGTTCAAGGATAGTGACGAAATATTCGCACACAAACTCTCCTGGTGTATAATGCAATGGAAGCTCAATACTTGACGTCCAATATGATCCTCAAGAAGTTTAACAAATCCTTTGTTCTTTCCGACAAATGCAGGGGCAGCATCAGTAGTAACACAGAATATTTTATTCATGTTAATGTTCTGATTTTCGAAATAGCTTACAAATGCAGTTATAATGTCCTCTCCCTTGGCTGTACCATCAAAAGGTATCAAGCAGCACAGTTCTTCATAAATACGGTCGTTGTCACAATATCGCGCAACTATAGCTAGGCGCGCCACGTCATTCACATCGACACTTTCGTCAAGAGCGACACTAAATACAACAGCTTGTTGTAACCCGGTTGTTTGTTTTACCGTTAAATTTTCAGCCATAACAGTTATGCACCTCTCGATTGATCTCGCAGAAGCCGGTATTTCTCGAATCCGAGACAGTATTGTTTCTTTATTTGGTAAATCACTAAACAAAATTTCAGCACTGCTCAAAAAAGTTTCCTTGATGTATTCTCCATCTGTGAAAGGTTTGCCCTTCGAAGCCACACACTGTGCAATTTTGTAACTACATTCGGTAGCTTAATTTTTGGTTCCAATTACTTGACTAAAAATACTACTTTGTTTTTTGTAGCCAGAAACAGCCATTTTTATGGCTTCACATGTCTCCTCAGAGTTTTTAAACATGGACTGATGTTTGGTTTGATAGTGTCTTTGTACACTTGACGTACGGCACACGACACTTTCATAACATAAAGCACAAACAGCACGATCCTTTTGTTGTATGAATCCATATTCGTTTGTCCAAAAGTCTTGAAACGAGCGTATATCAAGTTTTTTTCTTTTTTGAGTCATTTTAACGGCACCGCATTACTTAATAACAACACCAACTTTTGTGCTGCGGTCAACGGACTGTACGGGCATGAGTATGCGACAGCCGAGAGAACTGTAGAGGTGGTGGTGGTCGGGAGAGAGGAGAAGGATAGGACGGAAATATGACTTCGTCGAGGTCAGTCATTGTTGCTCCAAACTCACACTGGGAGTCAAAAACTGCGAGCGAAAACGAAATAAATACGCTCGTCCAGGCGCTAGCCAGACACTATTGCGTAATTATGATATTACGTCTCCGCTTGCCCGTCAAAATTCGCTTTGGATTCTTTTCAAGAATCTCATCCTGCAAACTACGGTAGCAGGTAGACGCCAGACTAGCAGGCACCGCAAAGTATAACCACTCCCCTTGAAATTTGTTGAAGAATGTTTGTTCTCGGAAACGGTCCGTAAAAACAAAGACTTACGTGCAGTATAGTATGATCAGGCCTTTAGTTTGCATCAGGTGGCACATTCTTACCTTCAATGTCTAAAAACTTTCGTTTTGAAGGGTTGTGAAAACGGGTATAGCTTTAAAAGAATTATATGCTTCTATTTAATTAAAAATTCAATTTTTTTAAAAATGAGATCATATACTGTACAGTATTTTAATTCACTCAGCGTGCCATTGAAAATCGTTCCACGTGCCACGCTTGGCACGCGTGCCGTAGTTTGCCGACCCCTGTTGTAGATAATATCACTGTGTCTTCAACTTGGCATTGGCTGCAAAAGAGTGAGAAGCTTAGCAGCCCTAGTGTGCCAGTGTATGAGTTAATAATAATTTACTCTTTTTATTCTGCTTGTATACTCCAAGTTAAATCTTGACTGGCTTAAAGTCCGCCAGAGGTATTTCTTTCTTGGTTTTAATCTATTTGGTCCCAGGTCTCTTCGTTCCTCTTATAAGATGTTATGATAGGAGACAATAGTGGTGATGGTGTATCGAACTTGTACATAACATTTTACTTATCCAACCGTTAAGTAATCCATCAACAGCCTTGACAATTAAAATGAAGTTTATTGGAAGCAGAACTATTCAAGATCAACAGGCAAATATTTCAACAATGTTTCATCTATTTACATCAAAAGCATCCTTTTCATCATGCATGATAAATCTTCTCTCCTTAACTTCTATCCAAGGTGGTTTGTACAATTCCTCAACAGTTTCAAATATTCTCTAGGTCCTTGGTGTTTATTATTTCATAGTTGGGCACTTCTTATGTAGGAATCTCTACAGTATTTATTTCTTCCTTTAGCAGCTTCATTAGTATCAAATATCAGGGACTTATCACGAAAAATCGAGCTGAAAAAGAAATACAGTTCCTTAGAACGTACTTATGTGGATGAACCACAAAAATATAATCTGTATGCACAGATTTTCACAATAAAGGAAATCTCTTCCTGCAAACTGCATAAATATTGAAGAGTATGGAAATGCACTAAGTTTCTTGTTGAATATCTCAATGTAGGAGCAAGACTTGTGTGTCCGACCCGGGATACATATCTTCGCACGGTCACAAACACATCTTTATGCAATGCTCAATTCCGTACAACTAACTTTCAAAAAATTATCTTTGAGCCGGTTTAGTAATGCGCGCTGCTGGCCACTTTTCATTGGTCAAAGTTTTATTTTGTATTTGTTTAACAAAATCTTGCTTGCTTATTTTCCATAATAGTGAATGATAATTTCAATTTTTTTTATTATAATTAGTCTCTAGCACGAATAAATGCTTTGCCATCACCAGTGTCAATACCTTGTCGAGGTATGGCGGCTTGCATATCCTGATTACCCCCAGAGCTATGCCAGTGGGAGTTTTACTCCTGGAAGGTTCTACCAAGTGGGACAGGTTTGCACGGGCAGGGGTCAGATGAAAGCAGACACCCTGGTCCTCCAGGTTGGGGGTTTTAGCATAGGGCTGATACCCCTGTCTATGTAAAAAAAAAAAATTGAAGTTACGGAAACAACAACGAATAAACAAACTTTGCTGCGGGACGGACATCCAGAGTCTGAGGCTCGTATGACTGTCAGTGGTGAAAGCCAAAAGGAAGCCACTGACATGAGAACAAACGTCCTGACCACAAAACATGATACAAGAATAGGATTTTGGAATGTCAGGACAATGAATGAGACGGGTAAACTGCGGAGGACTGTGGAGGCTGAGATGCAAAGAATGAACCAGAGTTGGGGCGCTGTACGAAGGATGGCCACCGACTGAGCGAAGTGGAATCAATTTGTTGTTGCCCTACAAGACGCCACTAGGCGTGATGGCCACTGACTGCTTTGATGGTCGGTGGCTAAGGATCAAAGAAGAAGAAGAAGATGAATAAATGCTATGGTAGTAGGTCATATGGCCACACTAGTTAAACAACAACAATCTACACAGTTAACTAATTTTATCTATTTCTTTAGCAACGATGGTCACTCATAGGGGACTCAACCGCAATCCCAATGGCAGCTGTTGGTTTCAATATTTCCAGTGAAAACTGGACTGTGAAAGCAGACATTGACACACTCAACATTTCTGAGGAGATGTCCAAAACAGCCATGTGGAAGTCCATAATGTCCAACGAATCGTCATCCAATCTCTTGTCTCAAACTGGAGATGATGATGGTGGTCACAAAAGCAGCTCCAAAAAGTAAGTATAGACATTCTTCTAATTATTATCTGGCGAAGAAATTACTTTTCTAATTAAGCTCAAGACAAGTAAAGAAAGCACTGAAATCTTCTATTTATAATGATCATCTTCACTTTTACTCCCTGTGGAGCACAGATCCACCACTGCAGGCTGGGCCTCTTGCAGGAAGCTTACACCAAGCATTCACATGATCTTACAGTGGTGGTTTTTGTAGCAGTTCTTTTCACACTGTGAGGTTGCCAGCTTTATGGACAACCTCATGTCAGTCACCTTGTATGACATGCCTTAGGAAGCAAAAGTCATTTTTTTTATCTTGTTTCTTCCTTGATCCCATAGAAACTCAGCATATGATTAGATATTTTTTTTTTTTTCGTACGCCCGCTAATACTCGAGGCGAAATCTCAGGTTATTACGAGGGACGGTCAAAAAGTAATGCCTCGTAATTTTTAATTTCATTCAATAGGCAAGAAAACAGATAAAATTCACATTGAAATGTAGCCCCAAGTCTGAACTTCAAAAATGTATTTCTCAATGTAGTCTCCGTTATTTGTTACAGTTTTTTTTTCATCTTCTCTCAAGGGCATGTATCTTTGCAGCCATTTTTAAACTGTTACAGTGGTGCCACCTGTTACTGAAACTGGTTGGTAATGCTATACAATGCAGAAGGGTGTTTGAGGAATCTTGCTAAATTTATAAATTGCACACCTATGCAGTATTTACATACATAAAAAATAGGAGGCATTACTTTTTGACCTTCCCTCGTATTAATGTCTAACCTGACATTGATTTTACGTGAGTATCCCTTTTCTTGTACAGAGACAGGTGTCCCTCACCATTCAGGCAGATACTCGCCGATTTCAGAGGTACCCATTAGAGCTGGGTCGGCCCATGAGCTGCCAATCCCTGGTCAACGACACTCTTTCAAATGTCCTCGCCACGTCTCGAGTTCTTCTTCTCTTCTTCCATCCTTAGCCCACTGACCGACAAAGCAGTCCGTGGTCAGTACGCCTAGTGGCGTCTTAGGGCAACAAGAAATTAATTGTTGTTCCATTACTCCTAATGACGTTTATGGGTACAACAAAAATTAATTGTTGTTTCCGTAATCAAAATGACTAGCACGTGGGTGATCAGCCCGCTGTGAGGTCTCGAGTTAATCCAGTCCAAATCCTGGTCGACGAAAAATCCTCAAATGCTGTCGCCCGGGTTTGATCCTGAATCACCCGGTCGCCAGAGCGGTGTGGTAACCACTACACTAGCGCGGCTCCCTATGATTAGATAAAGAGCTATATATGAACAGAATTATCACCTGATTGATCAAAATGAAAAACTCAACTAATAGTGAAAGATTCCTGCAGTCTTTTTCGATCCTTGCAAATCAATAAAAACAACCAATTTAATATGCTATATAGAACAAAGAGCATTATAAACCCAAATTAGGATTCACAAGAGGTTGAACCGGGTGTTCTAGCATAATATAAACACCAGTTTTCTTGTACCTGGACCAAAAACCAAAACCAAACAAACTTTGCTTTAATTTGAGCAATCATTTTTGTGATTGCCCACTTCATTAAATGCTTTCTGTCAATCTTATACAGATAAGATATCCAGACAGGACATTGTGAATGACAGTCCTATGGTATAGTATCGTCTGCACTTGCAATGTTTGTAGAGGGTTGCTGTGATTTTATTTAATAGCTCATTAGCATTTCTCATGATGATTTCCGTGTTTTAGAATGGCAGTTTTGAACTGACTATACGTAGCAAATACAGTAGCAGTTTTAGGTTGTGCGAGGCCCCCGGGCAGGAATTTGTGAGGCTCATTTTAAATAAATTCCTGTTGTATCGACAAGCATACATTTTTGCATGAGACCCCTAGAAGTGTGAGGTCCTAGGCAAAAGCTTAGGGCTAAGAGTGACCTTGAAATCACCTCGTATCATGACAATTCCATTTCATCATCATTATTATACTTTTAATTTAAAGCTGACAATTATACTTGAGTTAGAAAGTGAATTTTTCAGTTTGTATCATATTCTTTGTGTTTGTGGATTTTGGACAAACCATGATTTAATTGTTTATGTTAAATCAACAAAAAACAACAACCAAAAAGCTACAGACTTTCATAAATGAGTGCTTGTGTGATGATGATGATGATGATGATATAATCCCTTTAGCTGTGAGCAGGAGTGCTTGTGTAGAATAGAAGGATTGAAGATAGTATGATGAGATAACTAATATAGAACCGATGACAGGAACCAAGCAAAAGCCATTGGAGCAAGAGATGAGAAGACACTGGAGATTTTATAGGAATACACATTGAGGAAACTGTTGACAGCATTACCTGACAGTCCTCATTCTGAAATCCCCAGGACAAGAGAGGTAGAGGAAGACCAAGGAACACGTGGAAAAGAGAACTGGAGACAGAAATAAAGGCAATGAAGAAGACATAGAAAGACCTTGAGCAGACGGCACAGGACAAGAAGACTTGGCATACGTTTGTTGAATTCCTATGCTCCTTGGGGAGCTAAAGGGTGATGAATGAATGATTGTTTAGATAGATCACAGTTAAGATTTTTAAAATTATTATTCTCTGTTGCTCTTATTTCTGCTTTCATAGATATCGGTAAGTAAACTTTTCTTATGTGATTTCACTAATTTTGTTCCTTGATATCTAATAGTTTGGCTTCACAGTCGGTTCATGAATTTTCTTTTTTTCTTATGTGTTTTGACTAATTTTGTTCATTGACATCTAATAGTTCAGCTTCACAGTAGGTTCTTGACTTTTCTTGGACTGTCCTGTTAACACAGACTGTGTAGCGAAGATGCTGAATGCATTCAGTATAACCTAACCGAATCACATTCATACATTGATTCCTGCCAAGCTATTCTTTTTAACATATAACCTGAACATTTAACACGCAGTCTACTATGCATTTGCTACTGTGTTTTAGTTGTGTGATTTAGACATCATCTTTTTTTACTTCAATAACAGAGTTTGTCACACATTCATTGCTTGATGCCAACCAAGCTGCCACAATCTTCTAACTAATAACAGAACACGCCAGACTCAACAAGCACATAAACAAATTAAACCACTCACAAAAAGCCTAATTACCACAACTGGACCAATCCAGATGAGACAGCTCAACATGTGCTGCTCACTTGTCCAGGAATCTCCACAGAAAGAAGAAAGCCATTGCCTGGCTCCCCAACAATCACAAACACTCTATACTGCAGCTACAGAACACATGCACATTCTTCAACTTGGCATTGGCTGCAAAAGAGTGATGACCTCAGCAGCCCTAGTTAAACAACAAAAACAACAACATCTATGCTGTAGCAATTGTCTATGTGATGAACACAATAGGCATATGATGACTTATGCTTATGTGACTCAATAGAAGTCAGTGGGACTCACACAGTTGTAATTAGCTTCCCACTGTATGTGTCTGATTCATATTTTTTGTTATGTGACTTAGCAATAGTCATGTAACCAGTTATAAATGTGTGATTCAAGCATTAATCATGTGACGTAGACAGTTCAGGTTTTATTATTTCTTGGAATATCATCATTGTTGTTTACTTGCTGTTACCATTCCTGCTAAAATCATACTGGATGTTTTTATTGTCCTCTGATGTTCACATCTTTATTTAGTTAAGATAGGGTAATTGTTTGACATTGAGCAATCTCATCATGGCAAAGATATTGCTACAAAACTACCACTGCCAGAGAATATGAACTTCTTTAATACAGGTTATTACATGTAGGTCAAATGTGCAACTCATGGAAAACAAGAAAGGACAAGATAAAAATAACCTGATATTTCATACCCATATTTCTTTGACTCTTAGAGTAGTAACTTGAGAATCTGCAATGCTGCAGGTTTCACACAAGAGTTCATCATCTTTTGCAACAAAGTTTACCTTGGTTGAAATGCAATTGAGGGGGTCACACTTACAGTTTCACCCTAATGGCTACTGATACATAATAGCTTAACTGAAGTTGGTTTTGAAATGGATGCTCTTTTTTTGTTGTCTGCAGTTACAATTTGCAATACAAACCATAACGCTTACCACATTAATGTTAGGATCACCAATTCATTTTTTGTTCCTGTCAATAATTATTTTTTAAAGAAGCTCAACAGTCAGTATGGATTAGGGTTAAGATTAGCATTAGCCATTATAGTTTTGAGATTTGTAGCCATTTATATTTCTAAAGTGAAACAAAATGCTAGAAACAGGGTTATGGTTACCGGTTCAGCTTCAGGATTTAGGGTTAGGCTTAGAATGCAGAGAGAGAAAATTACTCCGTAATGTTAACTTTAACCCTAATCCTAACCCTGTTTTAAACCTGTTGATAGCATTACAAGGCAGTCCTTGTTCTAGGATCCCCAGGGAATGAGAGGCAGAGGTAGACCCAAAAACACATGGAGAAGAGAACTGGATACAGAGGTGAAAATGATGAGGAAAACATGGTAAGAACTTGAGCAGATGGCACGTGACAGGAGGATTTGGCAGGTGTTTGTTGAAGGCCTAAGCTCCTTAGGGAGCTAAAGGGTAAACCCTGGGTAAAAATAATAATGCATTAACCCCTGTTTCCCGTCAATAGCGAAAAATTTATAGCATGTTTCAAACAAATAATATGATATAGGGGTTTCATTTCTTCACAAAAGATTTTATAAAAAATAAATTATTTATTGCAAAATCTGTAATGGTAGTCATGAAAGGCCGCTTAAACAAAAACAAACAAAAATCACCTTACAGCATAGAACTGCATCTCCTGATTCTTATTTAAGTGCCTAGCAATGTGGGTGACTTAATCGGCTAACATATTGATAGCCATGTGGGTGAAATCACTTGTGCACCCCCCTCAATGAATCCAAGTTCATGATTTATTTTGGATCTCATTTTGTAAACAAAACCATGAAAACCAGCATGGAAGGTTCAAATGAATACCTTGGCATGTGATGCACCTATAAAAGCATGCAGTGTTGTGCTGTGAAAGAAAAGGATAATTTGTTTAGTGTGTGGTTGGTCTGCAGTAGTTGAACTACCCTAGTTCTCACATAGATTTTGTGTAGCTAGTAGCACTAACAGTAGCATGTATATAAACTTTGGACAAGCTTGAGCTTTCATTTAAGAGAGGGAAATATTATTTTTCTTTTAATTTTGTTGTTTGCCTGCGTGTAACCTACTCAGGCACTTGCACAAAATGAATCATGTGTGCTTTGGTCCACACAAAAAGTCATCTGAACTTCTAGTGGTTCTGAAGGAGAATTGTATAGAGACAGTTAAAGCTGATATGCCAGTCAGCTTTGTGGTGGTAAGTGTGTACATCTATTGGCACTGCTCCATCTAATCTAGCACCGGAAACTGCACTATTGCTGGATTTTCATAGCCTCTGCCTCTTGGTGGTAGTATGTTTTAATTGTCTGTGTGTGCACAACAACCCTCCATATTTCCAGCGCATTGCTATGTTCAATATGCCATTCACAGTTCTGCAACTTTCATTGAAGTGGTCTGCACAGCCTACGGTGAAGACTGCCAAACATATTATTGATAACACTGGTATACACACATTTTGGTGCCTTAAATTTTATAGCTGTTCTTGGGTAATTTTGGGTTGCTGATTCCAAAAAATTTAATCAGATTTTTGCTATCAGCTCTAGTTTTTGAGATAACTAAGAATGACCATATTAGTAGGGCAATTGTTATGTACAATCCTAGAGTTAGGTGCTGTCAGTGGCATTTTGACTTTAGTCTGCATTCATATTATATGTAATTACTGTGCATATATTACCAAAAATGTAATAAAACTTTATCACTAGCACTTGTTTAGTCAACACGCAAAAAGGATCTTTTTGAGGACTTCCTGGAATGTGATATGCCCGAACAGTCATGCTTAAGGGTCCAACAGTAATCTGCCATCATGTGGGCATCCCAAAGTCCCTGGTATCTCTCTTCCATTGTTTTTATATCTTGGTGAAATCTTTCACCTTGCTCCTCACTAAAGTCGCCAAGATTCTCCGGAAATAAATGTAAATGGTTATGGAGGTAGTGCAATTTTATGCTCATGTTGCATCCAAGTTCACAAAAACTCGACAGCATGTTTCCAACTAATTCAGAATAATTGTCTGCTTTAAAGTTACCCAGAAAGTTTTGCACAACTAAAACAAATGATGACCAGGCTGTGGACTCTGTTTTGTTCATGGAATCAATAAAATTTGGATCGTTTATTAACTTTCTAATTTGAGGTCCATCAAAAATTCCAGCGTTAAGTTTGTCTATGATCAATTCTGGAAACTTTCTGCATAAGTAATTAAAACAGGTACCATCTTTGTTCAGTGCCTTAACAAATTGCTTCATCAAGCCAAGCTTTATATGTAATGGTGGCAGTAGAACTCTTTTTCGATCAATGAGAGGCTTATTGACAATATTTTTTTCTCCAACTTTAAATTCATCCCTCAATGGCCACTGTTTCTTTGTCCAGTGCATATCTTTTGCCCTGCTATCCCACAAACATATAAAGCATGGATATTTGGTGAATCCCATTTGCTGGCCAAGCAAGAAGTTCATCATTTTAAGATCTACACAAACCATCCAGTTATGTTCTAAATACTTCAATTTTTCCAGAACTGTGCTTATTGTAGCATACTCCTCCTTCATTGTAGTAGAATGAGCAATTGGAATTGAGCCATATTTGTTACCATTGTGTAAGAGAACACCCTTCAAACTTCTTTTAGAGCTGTCAATGAAAAGTTGCCACTCATCTGGTGTATAACTTACACCCATTTTGTTAACAAGACCTCCTGTTGTTCGTCCATCACGGGTGATGAAGACCACTCTGTTCATCCAATTATTAGGAATATGTTAGGATAGTCTATGAGTACGAAGGTGACTGATGAGCCCGATGCGGGCCTGGAAAGATCTCAGACAGTGTGGGCAAGGAATGTTTGCATCATTTGAAGGTTTTATTACACGGTCTTTTCTAGCTTGTCTCCACTGTTCCTCTGCTGCTCTTCTGGATGATTCGCATGCCGCTGCACCTTTACGAAGAGATGTGCGCCAGGCAGTTCAGTCTTGCGCAGCAGCTTCCCATGACAAGACCTCCTACATTAGTACAAAACACAAGGTTGTTTTCTTTACAAAAGAATGGAATAAAACCTTGCTCTCTGCTGCGATAAAATGTAACCTTTGTTTCAGCAGTCAGTAATTTTTTTTCTTTCAATCTTGAAGCCAAAAGTTCTGAAGATTCCTTGGAGAGATATAGATCTCTGATTAGATCATTTAGTTCAAGCTGGTCGAAGCGTTGAGCATCTGAAAAATCATCTTCGAAATCACTATCACTGTCACTTGTCGTTCCACATGCCACTGCTGTCTCATCTTCTAGCAGGGAATCCGAAATCTGACTGAAAGTTGGAATTGGTATGTCATCTCCATGTGGAACAGGTCGCCTAGCAGAATCTAAATCTGGATATTTCCACTTTTTGTGATTTTTTCCATTAATTCCCTTAATATTCACAACACAGAAATAACAGTCATCATAGTGGTTCTTGGGCTGTCTCCAAACCATTGGAATTCCAAATTTTAAACATTTTCTTTTCCCACAAGTCCACTGTCGCAGGTGTTCAACACATGTTTTGCAAACAATATGAGGAGCCCAAGACTTGTCCTGGTCACCTAGTTTTACTTTCAAGTAAGCAAAGTATGCCTTTTTCACAAAAACAGTAATATGCTTCCTATGTTCTTCTTTGAAAGTGTACTCTCCACAAATATAACAAAATAAATGCGGTGAAAGAAAACATGCTCTTCTTGAAGATGATGCCATTCTCTGTTAGAAGTGTAATAAAATAAGTAGCATACAGTGGCTTAAAATCTAAAAAAGGCAATTCTGGGAAGATTCTTGGAAAACTGAAACTGAGAGCAAACAAGCAGTTTTCTTTTGTAAAGGACTAGACAGCAATAGTTTTTTTTTACATAGCCTTATATAGAAAATATTGTAATTATACAGGGTGACCCAAAAAAAACGGGCCCGCACGCGCACAAACAGTGCGCGCGTGAGTCCGTTTTTTTGGGTCACCCTGTATTAATGAAATACAAAAATGTCTATCTCAAAAACTAGAGCTGCTACAGACAAGTAAATGTGATATTTGGATTGAGCAGGCCTCATTTATGTACAATCAAGAGTAAAATGTTTGGCACCAAAAATTTGTGTGTGTGTGTGTAGGGCTGTATAATCATTGCTTTGACAGCTGTGACATTATCTTTCTTGTTTTGTCAGACTGAACACGTGAAGGCTCTCTAGCATGTTTTAGTGTTAACTGTTACAGATTGTTTTGTAAGCCACCAGCCTTGTGAACAAACAACAGGCAAAAAACTTGGATCAGTTTAAATATCGTCTTCATTTATTATCATCATCATCGTCATTGTCATTATCATCATTTGCCTTTTCTCTCCTTCTAGAGCTTGGTAGTTTCAGCAGCAGTGACCATCAAGCTTTCATATTCTCTAGCAGTGGTAGTTTCAGCAGCAGTGATCTTCAATAGCCATAGCCATTTTCTGTTACCATTTCTTTGTCATTTCTCATTTCATTTATTTCTCATGTTTCTCTTCTCTGGAGGTTGACCACAAGAAATCTCCACTCTTTTCTCTTTCAAGTGCTTCTAGAATACTGTTCACAGTTTGTTCTTGTCCATTCATTGCGTTGATCACGTAAATAAGTCTACATAAATAAAATAAGGTATTATAACATTAAATTTCTAATTACTTCAGATTTTTTTAAGCTGAATTTTTATCTGTTGATCATTCTGACTACTACCACTAACCAGAAATATTGTTTTCTTTCTTCACATTTTATTATTATATGGTAGGATTATCTAATTCACTTGGTTTTAGTGCACAGAAACAAGACAGCAAATTTAGATGTGATTTGTTTTATTTGCAGTAATTATCATTATTATAGCCCTTCTGCTCCCCAAGGAGCATAGACTTTTAGTGAACTTACCCCAAATTATATTCCAGTCATGGTCTTTTTACCAAGTCTCCTTCACCCTTTGCAAATTACTCTTTTCCATGAGTTTTTTTTTTTTTTTAAATTCTCTCAACCTCTCTTACCCTGTGGATTCCAGTACAAGAACTGCCTTGAAAAGTTATCAGCAGGTTCTCTAAGTATGTGTCCTATCCATGTCCAGCATTTTATGCCATATCTTAAGCCACAGAAACTTGACAAACCCTGGATATTCCAGTACAAGAACTACCTTGAAATGTTATCAGCAGGTTCCCTAAGTATGTGTCCTATCCATGTCCAGCATCTTCTGCTGATCTCTTAAGCCACAGAAACTTGACATAAATTAATTCATTTTTTCATTACCCGTCACCTTCCCAAAGAGCAAAGACCTTCTTCATATGCCTATCCCTCCTGTCACATTCCTTTTCATGTTTTTCAATATCATTGTCCTGTTTCAAGTTCTCATCTCCATGTGTTTTTTTTAATCTACATCTGCTTCTTTTCCCCTCAGGATTTCAGAACAAGTACTGCCTGGTTGTGCTATACACAGGTTTCCTCAGTTTTTGTCCTGTCCACCTTCAGCATATTCTTCTCCTCTTTTGTTCTATTGTCTGGTTCTTGTCATCAGTTCTGCATTAGGGATTTCATCATACATCATACCACTTCAGTCTTTCTGTTCTACGCAAGCATCCATTTATGAAAGTCTGCTGTTCTCCATGTTTCACGGCTATACAATAGGACTGACTTTTTGATTTAGAGATTTGCAGTAATGTTGTTGTCATATTTGTTTTTATTTACTTTTGTGTATCTGATAACATTTTCTACCGTTACCTGTCCATAAATTTTTGTTAACTATTCTGAAATATTAATAAATTGTAGAATTCATTTGAGCATGAGTTAAGGTTCCTATTTAGGGGAAAAAAAAGTTAGGGCTGATTTATTTTGTTATTTTAAATGTTTTAGTTAATATCCCTTAGATTTGTTTGTTGTTGTTGTTTTCTTTGGCCTATCTTTACCTCACACGCTACCACTGCCAAACCAGAATATTTTGTTTCCTTCACTTTAATTATCCAATGCTGTGAGAATGTCACAATAATATTATCATAGTTAAATACATAGAAGAAAGTCCTACTTTTTTTTCTTATTAAAGTGCATATTTCTCACATCTTCCACTTCTCAGCCATCGCTAAACATAAATTATTTTCTTTGCTTTCTTTGTTTTATTATTTTTCAGATATATTTAAACTGTGAGAGTATCTTATTGACAATATGATATTTTCATTCACATAAGACAGCAAGCAGATTAAAAGTATCTTTGCATTTTATTCTTGAAATGTTACAGGGGGAGAGAGGAGATCTCTGGGGGAGACAATGAATGAATAGGGTTATTGCTCCATCAGGCATGACGGACATAAGAGGCAACTAATATGAGTTTGTGCATCAGGCTGGCAACTTGGTCTTATTAAATAAATTGCTGTAGAAACCAATTCTGCAAGTGCATGTGAATGCTTTTTTGTGCAGGCTTCCTACTAGAATGCCCGATGCTGTGATGGCTGCATGTTCTGTAAGGAACAAAAAATGGAAATGTTACAGTCATGGTTCATCATTGTTTTTTATAACATTGTTTTCCTGTCTTCCACATCTATCACAAAACAGAAACTGTTTACTCCAGTTGTAACACCATAGGTCAGTGGTCTTTGAGGTCAAAGGTCTCTGAGGTCAGGATTCTCTGAAGAAATAAAGAAAACAAAACCAATGTTGCCTCATGTGGGCTCAGAGTGGTGATCAATATGGAGTTTGTGCACAAGGCTGGCAACTTTATCATGTAAAACAAATTACTACAGAATCCACAACTGCAAGACCACAAAAAGAGCTTTGGCACAAGCTTCCAGCGTGGAGGTCATCTACAGTGGCTGCCTAATGCTACTTGATGAGCATAAAAAAAGTGAAAAAAGAACACAAATTATATTAACCTTTAGGCTTCCCAGAAGTGAACCGAGATCCAAAAAAATATTTGGAAAAGAGAGTTGGAGATAGCTGTAAAAAGGATAACAGAAGACATGGAAAGACTTTGAATGAATGGAACAGGACAGGAGGGCTTGCCTTAAATGTGTTCAAGGCATGTGCTCTGTAGGGAGCTAAAAGGGTAGTGATGATGATAAGTATACCGTACCATTGTTCTGACATTTAAGATAGTGTTACGTGCAGTAATGATTTGGCCATGTCTGCAGAATTGAAGAAGATTGGCTACCACGACAAATATGGGAAACTAAGAGCCAGGGATACAGACCTCCAGGACGACCCAGAGTCCATTGGGAGGGACAACATTAGACAATCTCTGAAGGACCGAGGACAAGATTGAAACGAGGGCAGGAGGAAGACAGCCAAGAGGATAGTATGGTGCTCTCTCTGGCAAACCTCTACACCTCAGGATAAAAGAGGAATGACCAAGTAAGTAAGTAAGCTAGGTGCAGTAATTGAGACAAACATTAATTAAAAGGGATGAAGGAGACACAGAGAGAGCCTGAACAGATAACATGGAACAAGAGTCTTGTCTAATGTTGGTTGAGGCCATGTTCTCTGTAGGATGCTGAAAGTGACTTACACTGGTCTTAACTCTTGCTATACAAGGCAGTTGTTAGCACTACAATAGATGCCATTTTTTTATTCACAGTTGATGTTTTAAAATAAACAGTAAATGTTTATATTTATGAGAAAATGTCTCAAAGTATCTATAAGATCATCGTAAATTGACTGATGAATACTTGGACATGTTGGAAGTCCTGTTATATGCCACAGACAAGTTTGTTTTACATATAGCATTTAAAGTTCATGAGTAAATCTAACTATAACCAAACAGGCATACCATGTAGCTCATGGGAGAATAATCTGCTGTATTATGGTGCACCATACGGCTCATGGTATAGAAAGAGTTAATTGACTGCTGTTGTGTTATTTTATCTTTGTACTGTTAACATTATGGATTTTTTCTTAGGAGAAACATAATATTGCCGTTTGTGTCTCCTTTAGCAGACTTTGGTGATTGATAAAAATCTAACCTTCTGTTTAGTTAACACAAAACTGTGTGCATCATTGATCTTGCATGTTTGCATTATTACAGAAACCCTTACACAATGTATAGCTCTAGGTGAGATTTTTATGTCGTAATGCAAGTTATTGTTATCAGTACTCACTCACATGCTCTTTCTTATTTCTTTCTGCTGATATATTTGTTGTATTTGATTTATATATTGTCAGTCAATTAAAATATTTGTATCTTTGTTTAAATTTTTTTTGGTTAGACATGAATTAATGTTTCACATCTTTTATTAAATTTTCCATTTTTATTAGTAACCAAAATTTGAGTATTTGTTACTAACACTATTAGTTCCCAGATTTATGCTTACAGTGCCAAGGAGCTGCCAAAATTGTATTGTGAACATTGAATGGTGAAAAAAATTTTAATATCAGTTTAAACAATCATTATTCATGCAATTAGTTATAAGATTTCTCTATATGGCAAGATCTGAGTTTCATGAGTATGATATAATTTCAATATTTACGATTAAATTCACTGAGTTTTCAGATTTCTCTATAATGATTGTACTGAAGCTGCCTAAACTTTGTATAACATTTATGGTTAAAACTCAATGGGTTCAAAGTTTTATTTGAAATGTGCTTAAATGGTCTTAAACTTTTTTTTAAATTTGTAAACTATGATTCAATACATTCACATTAGACGCTAGTTGTTTTCAAAGGTCAGAAAGTAATTATAAATTAATTTTATAAAAAATATAAATTTTGTTTTAAACTTTTGGCAAAAGACTAAAACAGATAGCACTAATATTGAACTAAACAGTGACCTTGATTCTTTAGCAGTTTCCCTAATTTTCTTTGTGACAACATTTGCAAACATTACTGGCCAACACAACTACTCATTTCCTGCCCCCTAACGTTCATCTACTCCTTGATCACCCCAGATCGTATGTACCAGTTTTGTTTTCACCCATAAGTTTTGACAGCAAACGTTACAAACAGTCACGGTATAAAACTTACTCAGAAATGTTAATAAACTCATTAAAGTCTTAATTAAAATTCAGGCATTCTGTATGAGAATAGAGGTTTAAACTATCATTTGACAACATAGTGCTTGCCTGTTGTAACAACATCAATGTCATCCATCCAAACAGCACATCCAGTATTCACCAACTTTCACACACATTACATGAATTGATCAGAATATCATAATCTGGCTTTAAAATTGTCAGAAATCAGGTCTTTAAAAACTGTTGAAAGAAAAACCAAGCAATACCCAGTGCTTAAAATTCATTCATGTTGTACAAGGTGGCTAATATAAGGTTGTGCATTGGGTTGTAAAACAGATAGCCACAGAAGCTACAAGAGTTTCTGACTGCTCAGTACACGCTTCCTGCAATGGTGGTCCATGCTTCATAAAGAGTACAAAGGAGAGTGATGATGGTGACTTATTTGTACATTCACTTTAATATTATTGCTTTGGCACCAAATGATTTCAGATCACACAATAACAAACATCGGGGAAAGAGGTAACTAGATAGAGGAATACGTCTCTCATTGTGTTACACATCGTCCAGTTTTGGTTTATATAGTGTATGTAGTGTGTATCAGTAAATCATCTCTTGTTGAGAGCTAAAATTAGTGCATTGGTCTGTTGTGTTAATGTCAAATTTTTGTGAATGTTGAAACGTGATGATGAATCATGGTTTAGTAAAACACAATGAGGAGTCGTGAATTTAGTAAATCTACATGGGCAAGCAGCAAAATGTATTTTTGTGCACATTTTTTTTTCATATTAATTTACTCATGTATAATTAGTTTTTTGTTAGTTTACTTTTTTCTTGGTATTCATCCATTATTTCTCTTTAGTTTTCACATTATTATTTTTTTAGTGTTTTCATAAGTATTTGAATTTTTTTTTATTATTTCTCGTTAGCCATACATGGTCTAAAATATTTGGAGCATGCTTCACAGAAAATTTAATAAAAATTAGGACAAAAAAGCTTGTATTTAATAGTGAGTTTAATAGATAAGGAGCAAATATAATAGAAATCTTATGTAACATCATATTTTATTGGAAGTATAATTATCTTGATCTCCATCATATTCTTCTTCTTCTTTGATCCTTAGCCACCGACCGTCAAAGCAGTCAGTGGCCATCACGCCTAGTGGCGTCTTGTAGGGCAACAACAAATTGATTCCACTTTGCTCGGTCGGTGGCCATCCTTCGTACAGTGCCCCAACTCTGGTTCATTCCCTGCATCTCAGCCTCCACAGTCCTCCGCCAGGTTGTTTTTGGTCAGCCTCTCTTTCGTTTTCCTTCAGGGGTCCAAAGCACAGCTGTTCCCGTGATGGCACCGGGGTCTCCCCTGAGGACATGACCAACCCAGCCCCAGCGCCCACCAGCTACGATGGCGCGCATGTCCTCTCGCTTGCTACGAGCAAGCAGATCTTGGTTAGTGATGGCACCCGGCCAAAAGACTCGGTGAACCCCTCCTAGGCATGCCGTGCGAAAGGAGGACAACCTCGACATCCCCCTCTCTGCAACTCTCCAGCACTCCACACCACAGAGAAGCACAGAAAGCACACAGCTCTGACATAATCTTAATCCCGTGCCCGTGCTGCACTGGGAGGACCTCCAGATGCCGCCTAGGCCAAAGAAGGCCGCTCTTGCCCCATTCATTCTGACGCTGATGTCTTTGCCCGCCCCGCCTCCTAGGTATGTGAAGGTATCTGTCTGTACCAATTGCTGATTCCTTACTGATATGGGCTCAGGGTTGCTCACATTGAGCGTCATGACCTCAGACTTCTTTAAATTGATGTTCAAGCCCACCTGCTGGCTAAATTTGTTAAGTCTATCCGTTTTTTCCTGGATGTGTTGATGTGAATGTGCTAGAAGTGCAATGTCATCTGCATATTCCAGATCTTCCAATGTAGAAAATGTTGTCCATCTTATTCCTCTTGGACTGCCCTCTGTTGTCTGGCGCATCACCCAGTCTATGACTGTTAAAAATAGAGTGGTTGACAAGGGGCATCCCTGTCGTACTCCTGTCTTCACCTCAAAGGTTAGGTTGCTCTGCCCAACACTACACGTAAAGTTGGCATAAAGGCTTTTTATAATTGACACTATGCAGCTTGGAATTCCATAAGCCCTCAGTATTTTCCATAAACTGTCCCTATGTATGCTGTCAAAAGCCTTTTCGAAATCTACGAAATTAATGTAAAGCTGTCTTTGCCATTCTGAGCACTGCTCTATAATGTTCCTGAGAGTGAATATATGATCTACACATCTTCTATTCTTTCTAAATCCTGCTTGTTCCTTCCTCAGTTTGTGGTCTACTGCCTTTGAAATTCTCTGTGTAATTATCCTGCCTAGTATTTTGCTGGGAACTGAGAGAAGTGATTCCTCTCCAATTATTGCAGTCTGCAAGATCTCCCTTCTTGGGCAACTTGACAATTATTCCTTTGTTCCACTCTGATGGTGTTGTCCCCGTTTTCCAGACTTGTGCAAATAGTGGTTCTAATAGTTCTGCTGCTAGCTCAGGGTCTGTCTTAAATAGCTCTGCATTTAAGTTATCATGGCCCGGAGCTTTGCCGTTCTTTAACCCTTTGATTGCTGTGATGATTTCTTCTTTTCGTGGAATGTCTGTATTCACATCTAGATCGTTTTCAGCCTCAGGAACATTCAGTTGTGTCTCTGGTGGTTCCTTGTTCAGAGTTTCTCTGAAGTGCTCTGCCCATCTTGTTTCCTGTCCCTCTGCTGTCGTGATGAGATTTCCTTGCTTATCTCTTACTAATGTAATATGGGAGCCACGCTGGTGTAATGGCTACAACGTTGTACTGGTGACCAGGTGTTCATGGTTCAAACCCGGCCGTTGGCGTTTGAAGAAATGTTTACGACCGGAAATTTGACTGAATAATCTGAACGGCTCCTGCACATAAATCCCGTGTGGATGGGAAGGAGCAAAGCTCCTGACCAGGTTGGAAGGAAAGTCCACTGACCCCCCAGCCTCGCAATGACATGTCATTGGGCCGAAAGAGCCGGAAAGCTCGAGTGCCGCTGGTTATAGAAAAAAAAAAAAAAAAACTAATGTAATATTGTTTGCACCTCGTTTTCCGCTGATGAATTTAGTTATTTTGTATACTGTGCTTTGTTCATTTCTCAGTGCTGCCTCCTCTGCCTGTCTTGCAAGATCTAAATTAAAAAGTTAATCCCATAGCAAATACTGTCATAGGGGAGTGAAGTGTTTGAGACTTCATTATATTAGGTCCAGCATCGAGGGCTGTCAATGCTTGGTGGAGATTTCCTGCAAAGGGACCAGCTGCAATGGTGACTCCATGCTCCATAAGGAGTGAAAGGAAGGTGATGAGGATGATGATGAAATTCTGGCCTGAGTCCAAAACTAGAGAGGAAAACACAACAATGGTAAAGATCTAGAAAAGAGATAAAGACAAATGTGAAAAGAAAAAAAAAGAGATCATAAAAAGTGAGAATAAAATGATACTAGAATTCAATAATAAAAGGCATTTAGGGATAAGGTAATCTAAGGAAATGGAGAAACTGAGATGACAAGGGAATTGAATCAAAAACAAAGCAGAAAGTAGTAGAACAGGTGCTGAAAGGCTACATAGGAAGGGGTTCAGCATAGGTCCCTACTGTGGAATAATTTTGGGCTTTTGGCATCTCTATAACTCAGCTTTATAATCAGATCACTGTATAACTGACATCAGCCACAAACCTTGCAAAGTGGAGATAATCTGAGGATGCTAAGCATTTTTGTTCTCAAATGGAAGCAAGCACTGAAGCAGGGAAACATAACTCTCAACATACAAGGTATTGCTAGGACAAAGTTGATATTGATGCCAACACAACAGAACATTATATGAGCTGATAACTGTAGTAGATAAAGCAATGTTGAAGGCAAACAGCAAAACCAGCCTAGCATTACAAACGACTGATTCTTAAGAATAGGACAGTCAGCACAACCCAGACTAATACTGGCTTACCAAGTGATGGTGCAGCTAAATGAGAAATGGCAGGACACTAGGGTGGGGAATGTACATAACAGTTGTTGCAACCGTGTCCCCAAGTGTTGTTGTTGTTTTTTTTTCATTACAGCAGACCATCTGCAGCTGATTAATACATTATTTTTGTTGCCAGTGCAGTGCATGACTTTTGTTATTCCTGTTTATAGTTATTAATTTTAACTTTTAACTCACATGAATGTGTACATTAATTATTGTGTTTATCAGTGTTTTAAGTTGGTTATGCTTAAGACAAAAAAATCCTTCGAAGGTTACAAAATTCTTGCTTTGTTAAGTTTTTTGTTGTGAATTTTCGGAATACGTTATCAGTAGTTTGTAAGTTCAAAGTAAATTGATGTTATCATTGGAAATTTGGTGGAGAAATGTTGCAGTGAAACAACTAAAGACTTTATCGACTTTTAAAGAAAGTATATACAAATAGAATTCCTATATCTTTAATAAAATCTTAGTCATTTGTTGTTCGTAACGGTCTCAGGGGTGACAAGAGAGAATAGGATTACTGTTTTTTTTTCAAGCATGTCATAAAAGGCAACTGATATGAGATTGTGCATAAGGCTAACAACCTCATCATGTAAAACAAATGACCACTGCTGCAAGAGTTTGTGCTTTGGCATAGGCTTCCTTAAGGGGGGCGTCTGCTTTGATGGCTCCATGTTCTATAAGAAGCAAAAAAGGAGATGTTAATGATGATAAAAAATCTTGATAAGTTAAGAGGAAACATGATTTTCTTTCTTAGAGTCAACTCTTTAAGATTTGTGATGATAGAATCTGAGACTTTAATGAGATAGCCTTTGACACACTATGGACAAGATATATTTATATATATATCCTTTATAAAAATGCATATATAAACAGATTGGCATGCAAAAATACATATTGTATGTTTTATATATTTATTTATTTATTTATTGTGCAAACAAAATTACAAGATTGTCTTTTTGAATGCAGGTTTATAACACAGAAAAATAGATATTACATGTTTCTTGAAGAAAAAGTTTAAATGTTTAATGGCATTAGCAAAAGATATTTTTGAAACACCAAGGACACTTTGTGGCTCTAGAAGTTGTTATTTCCCTTTATTATTCATATTGCACAGACTCAAAAGGTGATAACCACATGTTGCTGCACTTTTGCATACTAAAATTAATCTGAATTGACAGTTCAAATATATTTTTAAGCATTAAAATATTTTAACCTTTCATTGTTTACAACAACAACAAAAAACTGGTTGGTCTGACATGAACTACAAGATAATGTAGCATTTTATTACCTTTTATTTTCTCATTAATGTAATTCTCAGATTTCTGGCTCATTGATCACTTTACAAACATAGAATTTGCTGTGTAGACATTGCTCTGTAGAATTTGCTATATGTGCATTGCCACATGTTGTGAACAAGCAGAGAGCTAACAACAAATCAGAAATAATAATAAAAATCTAGAAATTAATTATCTTACCAGAAAATATCTTTCTTTTTTTTAAATCATTACTCTAACAATTCATTCATTGACATTTATTCTGCTGCAGTAAAGAATATTCACGTTATTGTAATCTGTTTCTGTAAAGAATGACCAGAAGCTTCTGTAAAGATTAATCACTTCGTAATTGTATTGTTATGAAACAAAATTTTCACATTTATTTAGTTGTTTGTTGTAAAAAAAAACATGAAGGAGTGCATTCAGTATTCAAGCACCCATCTTGTTCAAACATCGTGAAAGCGAAATTAGCCACTTTTTTCTAGGGGTTGTGTTATTTTTATTTATTTTCTTATGTATTTTACTTAGTTCTTGCTTCCTTTCTTGCCTGTTTTTGTTTGTTTGTCCCTGACAAAGGCCTGATGGTCGTTATGTTGGCAAATTTCTTTGTCCTTTGTTCTATTAAGATACGGTGCCTAAAATTTATTTATTTGTTTACCCTACAATTTATTGTTGAAGAGGTAGTCAAAATCATCAGGTTTTGTTATATTTTCAAATATAAAATTGATATCAAAATAAGAATACAAAAAGCAAGAGGAGCTTTCATTGCATTGGGAAACATATGGAGAACAAGAGAAATCAAGTCCAACACAAAAATAAGAATCTTCAACTCAAATGTGAAGTCAGTCCTATTGTATGGCTCTGAGACATGGAGAACAACAAAAACAACAACCAAAAAGCTACAGACTTTTATAAACGGGTGCTTGCGTAGAATAGAAGGACTGAAATGGTATGACAAAGTCACAAATGTGGAATTGATGACAAGAACCAGACAAGTGCCAGTGAAACAAGAGTGGAGAAGAAGACGCTGGCGATGTATAGGACACACATTGAGGGAACCTGTTCATAGCTTTACAAGGCAGTCCTTGTTCTGGAATCCACAGGGAAAAAGAGGCAGAGGTAGACCAAAAAACACATGGAGAAGAGAGCTGGAAACAGAGGTGAAAATGATGAGGAAAACATGGAAAGAACTTGAGCCAATGGCACGTGACAGGACGACTTGGCATGTGTTTGTTGAAGGCCTATGCTCCGTGAGGAGCTAAAGGGTATTGATTGATTGATTGATAGTCTCTTTCTGTAACTTTTTGTCAGATTATTCTTTTCCTTTCCACACACATTGAGGAAACCTGTTGAAAAGAGCATTACAAGGGAGTCTTTGTTTGGGAATCCCAGGGTAAGAGAGGTAGAGGTACACCCAAAAATATGTGGAGAAGAGAACTGGAGACAGAAAATAAAAAGGGTAAAGATGATGTGGAAGAAATTTGAGGGGACAACACGGGACAGGAGGACCTGGCATAAATGTTTGAAGGTCTATGCTCCTGTGGGAGCTGAAGCATGATGATGATGATGATTACAATGATTCTGATAGTCGTCAAAATCATTCAGTTTGAAGTTTGAAGTCTCAAGTCATTTAAACTTTGTTTTCATTAAGAATTATCATAGTCAATTCTTTCAACATTGTAAATAAAAGTGATCTAATTGTTACCCTTAGTTGTTTACAAGTCAACATTACAAGCTTATAAAACTTTTACACTATATCAGTGCATCATTTGTGTGGAGTGAGGCATAATATGTTATGTGTGTGTGCGTTTTATGGGTTTTTTTTGGTCTTTAAAGATTAGATAACCCACTCAAAACCTGTCCTAAGTTGGGCACTGTGGGTTATAATTATAGTATATTGTGTGAACCTTATTTCTAATATTTCTAGGTTGACTGTCATTTCAATCAATTTTTTGGGTTAATTTCAGTAGTGTTTGTTCTAATGAACCAGGCATTTATAAATATTACACACATAAAAGTATGTTTCATACACTTATGAGAAATAAAGAAGTAGAAAACTAGACAACAGAAAAACAACCGAAGTGAGAGACTTACCGGAGAATTGAACCCAAAACCTTCCAAACGGCACCACCACCTAGCTATAATTTATAAGAATGCTTTGTCTTAAATTTATAATAATCGTTTCGTAATAAGGGACCATTTTCACCCACAGGCTGGTATGTGAGATTTGAAATTGATGAATCAGAAATTCAGGTTGTGAGAAAATCCAACTTAAACTTGAGATTACGTGTTTCCGTATGCTTGGGTTATATCTGTCACATCACTTGTATATCCCAAGAGGTTATGCATAGGACTGGCAACCTCATCACGTAACACAGATTGCTACAAAAACCACCACTGCAAAAGCATGTGAATGCTGGGTACAGGCTCCTTGCAAGCAAACCAACGGCAGTGTTGGCTCCATGCTCCATAAGGAACTAAAAAAGGACAATGAACTATTAGTAAACTGTTTTGTTCTCACTATTTTTTGAGCACAAAGAATATCTCTAATTTGTTACTTTTTATTTGTCCACACAGAAAGCAAAAGAAACATAGCACCAAGAGAAATGGAAGCAAGCCACAGTTGGTTGGTGTAGAGGAAGAAAAGGAAGAAGGACATGGAACACAAATAAACTCGGTCACGTCACCATCCAAGAAGAAGATACCAGTCAAGTTCTACATTGAGGATCATGAAGATCACGAGGAGAAGGAGAATTTGATCAAGCCACCAGAGATTGTTGTGGATCCACCCAGTGACGTACATAGTAGAACTCCAGATGCAGAAATAGGTGAAGGTGAACATAGGTGTTGATTTCATACATTTGTATATACGTAGAAGTATATGGGGGGGGGGGGGGGGGGGGGGGGGGGGGTTGGCATCTTCATCATGTAAAAAGTTGCCACTGAAACCATTGCTGCAAGAGCGTGTGAAATGATTGGTGAAGGATTCCTGATAGGAACCAGCTACAGTGATGGCTGCATGCTCCGTAAGGAGCACAAAGGAAAAATGTTGGTGTCAGTACAAGGAATTCTGAACTTGGTGAGGGGAGCACATGTTTTGTGTTTTAAAATATTGATTTATTCTTTCGTATTTATCCCAGTAGCAGTTTTTTATGTGCATTAAATCATATATAAGTGATGTGAGGAATTTGAAAGTGTTACAATAATGTGAGGTATTTGAAAGAGCTGTTTGTGATGTGAGGTATTTTACAGTGCTGTTAATGATATGAGGTATTTTAAAATGCTGTTTGTGGTGTGCGGTATTTTACAGTGCTGTTAATGATATAAAGTATTTTAAAATGCTGTTTGTGATGTGCAGTATTTTCCAGTGCTGTGCGTGATATGTGATAGATGTACTTTAATGAGGTTTAAGTGATGTGAGGTTTGCTAAACAGCCAGTCAGTAATGACTTACTGTTGTTTGAATACATATTGACTGTAAGTTTTACTTAAGTGCTCAGAGCAGCTTTTGGTGCAGTAAGTATACAGGGTGATTCAAAGTCGCATCCTGTTTTTAAATTTGTGTATCTTGGCTTGCATCTATACGATATACATGTCATGAATGTCAAAACTAGGAGAAATAACTGCCATTTGAGTCATGAGTTTTATTTTTTTATTTCTGCTTCCACCACCACTGTACTTCAATTTCTATTCCCCAGACTTCATAGCCTGCAGCAAATTTTGCTCTCATTTGTGTGTCATTTTATTGGTCATTTCAGATTGTATTTTCTTGTATTTTGTATCTGGTAATAAATATTCCTGGACATTAATGGTGGCTCCATGCTCCATAAGGAGTGAAGAAGGTAAAAGACAAAGAAAACTTTAATAGATACAAGTGAGGAGATACAATATACAAGTGAGGAGATACAAGATAGGGATTTCTCAATCATCCTGTAATTGCCATTCTTGAGTTCAGTCTTACTGTGACAACTAGACACACTTTCAGTCTAAGTAAGTTGTATATTTAATATAAACATTTACATTGCAACAATATTTTGGAACATTTGAATATTTTAATACATCTCCTAAGGATTACGGGGGTCCTTCACTGCTGTTATCCCTCTTGCTGGGAGAACTGCCTGTGTTTTGGAAGTGGTAATTTGTGTAACCAGAACCTATAAGAGCGGTGGCTAGCAGAGCCATTTAGCCCAGGCCTCATACAATATGAGGGTGAAGGGGCACCTCATTTCGGAAAGTTAAATTTTTATTTGTTTGTAAAATTTTAATTTCTTCAAGTCTTGAATGCCTTACAAAACGCAGCTAGAACTTCTGATATAGAACCTGCTATTTATAGCTTCACTAGAGTTGATTCCAATGGCCCTTATTGTTTGTTTATTCCCAGCATGTCACATGATTTGTGATGTCACTGTAACTGTCTTTTTTCTCTTGTTGATGTGATCACTGGCCCAAGACAGTATACATGTGGTTAGATGTGTAGTGTGAGCGTATGATGAATTGAGTGTGGGTGCGAATGAAGACGCGAATGTGTTTAGGCTCGTATAGATGTAGATCCTGCAACCCATACTCTCACATGCAGTAATCAAGGATGCTTTGACACTGCAGGCATGTTTCAAGACATTTATTGACGGGAACACACATAGTATCAACAGGAACAGTCAGTGTAACAAGGTCATGCTGACCTGACATCGATAGGTATACATTTGGCATTCAAAAAGGTAAACATCAGAATAGACGTGCATGGTCAATAGCAAAGTTCTTCAATAATGACAGTTCGTAGCGTCGCCCTTGGCGTCTCTGACTAAACGCGTCAGATGCCTTAGTTACCTTGACACACAGGTGCAACTTGGCACTCCCTGCCAATTGCACATAACAGGCTGTAGTATAATAGCCGGAAGCACAGGCCTCGTCCTAACGTCGGCCGTGTACTTCTGTTAAATAGGTTATCATCAACCCTGCAGTAATACTTATTGTAGGTAGAAGTTCCGCCAATCTGCGGCTCCCACAATATATCTTCGTCACTGGATTTCTGGACAATATAAGACTAACAGTCTTGGATGGCTACCTCGAGCACAAATATATATAAGTTCTGAAATGGCGGATCAGTGAGCTGCTGTTCACCCTAGGTAATCCTTTACATGTTCTGCCACCGGAAAGCGTAATAATGCATAAAGGTCGGTATTACCTGGTAAATGAATCCTCAGAACTACACAAGGAATTCTGTCGTCATCCCGACGCACAGAGATTCACTGGGGAAAACTGCCATAGCAGTTACTTCGAAGATTCTCCCCGAAAAACAATGGACTCTTGGTCCCTTCAGAAAAACAGGACCTCTCGGCTTCCCGGAAGTATATCTCACTCCCGCTTAAAAAAACCTTCCCATAGGCCTACGCCGAACTGTCAACCTCTGACCCTACAGGTCAAACACAATGAATGAATAAACAAGGGAAGACAACCCCTAATCAACCTGACATCGCAGGTAAAGACACAATTATACTTATGATACAAACATAAGCAAATAACTTGACAGATGACTCCGTCGAAAATGACAGCAACAGTCACTTTCCCATCATAGACATAAAAGTTGAACTCTGTGAAAGATAAAAGTAAATGGACAATATAGGATGTGTGCTAGATTCATATGTCTACAAATAAACACTTACTATTTATATCTTTCTTCTATATTCCTAACGTGTAATGGAATTAGTTGCTTTACACAAGGCCAGTTACTATACTCATGGAACAAAGTAAGTGTGCAACACTTTATAGGGCACTGTGCGTGATTTCATGGTCTAAATGAAATAAAAGTTGGCACACAATGTGGTTGAATATTGAATAAAAGACCAAGTGATCACTTTGATTTGAGTTAAAGTGTCATGAAAGAAAGATAAAAACTAAAGTCAGTGTGGCATCCCACGAAAAAATGAAATCTTGATTTCAGTACCGTGTATGTCCACAATGAGCTGTTATCACTGCTTGACAGCGCCTTCTCATTGAGCCAATGAGATGTTGGATCTGTTGTTGGGGGATGTTATTCCATTCTTCTTGCAACGCTTGTGCTAACTGGTGGTGGTTTTCAGGAGGATTTTGTCTTCTTCGCAGCCTACGCTCCAGTTCGTCCCAAAGGTGCTCGATGGGAGAAAGCAAAACGTTCTCCTGGACGCCTGTACACCAAATCACGCCCATCATTGCCTTGCAAACAGAATCTTGACTCATCAGAGAACAGAATGCGTCTCCATTGATGACAGGGCCATGCTACCTGCTGTCTGGCCCAGGCCAAGCGCGCTTGTCTATGGCGAACTGTCAGTGCTGGTCTAACTGCAGGTCTGTGAGGTAAGAGATTTGCCTCTCTGAGCCTATTCCGCACTGTTCTGCACGACACGGGTCTTAAACCTGGAATGTTCCTGGCAGTCCATGTTGCCTGAATAAATCTGTTACGCAAGTGCATAAGGCGTATGTAATGGTCTTGTGCAGGGGTGGTAACTCGTGGTCGGCCACTTCTATGGCGATCAGCAGTGGATCCAGTTTGGTGGAAATGAGCTTGAATGCATGATATAGTGTTCCTGTGAACATTGAAATGTTGTGATACAGCTAATATAGTCGCTCCAGCAGCTAACATCCCTATAGCTATTGCTCGCTGTTGTTGGTTCAATCTTGGCATTATCAAAAAAGATGTTTCTGTTGGATTCTTGGTACTCTCTATTTCAACGATTACATTTTCACATGCTTGTGATTAGAGCTACACACTTACCTTCCTTTTATCTGTGATAAATTCTCCCCTGCGGCACTTTTCACGTGATTTATCTTGCACCGTGATTATCTCCCCATGAATAGTGCGATCCAATTGGAATTGCACGGGTAAGTGAACAACATTCACACAGAAATGTGTGCCAACTTGCATTTGAGTTCACCCAAGACTTCTGAAACAGTCATCATCATCAACTGCCATCTCCACAGTGAAGGTCGGCTGCAATGGATCTGCAGTGTCTTCTGTCTCTTGTCTTGATGGTGCATGCACTCTGATAGGCTTTTTCCTTTCTGTCTCTTGATGTTATCTTCACACTTTTAGTGATGTCGTCCTCTGGTCTTAAGGCAGTATATGCTACTTCATTTGCAGAACTTCCACTAGAGACAGTTTTTTTTGCATGGACATTATAAAAACAGCAATAAGCATATCTGATGACACTATTTCTAAACATATATATATAAAAACAAATAAAACAGTATTGAATCAGTTTTACAAATAAACAGTGCACAGAAAACAAGGGACGCTGAAAATAGAAACTTTCTTGGAATAAGTGTACTTTTGAATAAGTATGATGCTCTTTTATTGGTACATGTGAAGAGTGTTCAAGGAGCAAAAGAGAGCCATAAAAACATTCCAGTTACTATTTTTCAGCAAGAATACAAAATGAATTCATTGACCTATGTTAATTCTAATAGATATCAAATTAGCATGATACTTTGTAGTTATTCTTGATGCAACTCTAGACTATTCTATGAAGGAACAGACTAACTTAATAATTTGATGTTAACTCTTTGAACCCTGGCCACCCAGCCCGTAAAACCCCATTCCCCTGGGCTCCTGAGCAAAAAACGCACAAAAAAGACACATAAGCAAAACTAGTTACTGTGACACAACCATATGTCAGTTTTAACTATTCTATCTCAAATTGACTGACCTGATAATCTCCAATATTCCTGCTTATTGTGCCAGTCCTCCCAGCATGTAGACCCTTCCTTTAGGCACAGATAGCTTTCACAATATTTGCACCAGAATTTAGTCTTCACTTTTTTGAATGGCCTGTTAGAACTAGCTTGCTCATAATCTGATTCACATGTTCCGTCACTCGATTCAATTTCGATGTCACTTTCAGAATAATCACCTTCTAAATCTAATTCATCGTCCTCCGAATCATTTAGCACAAGTTCAACAGCTTGTTCCATTTTAGCTTTTTAGAACGGCTATTTCCTGCATTTTCAACACGCCTTTTCATTGTGAAAACAATTTAAAAATTGCAAATTATTATCACTTCATGGGCGCCGCCATTTTTGAGTAACATTCCACAAGACGTGTACTTCCTGACGTCATTATTTTTCACATATTTCCATTCCCACCCCGTTTTGCTAAGCTAGGTGTGTCAGACCGAGATTACGGTCTCTCGGGGAAACGATTATTTACGAACGGACCGAAATTTCGGGACCTCAGGTTCAAAAGGTTAAAATGTTAGTATATTTTAAAGTTTAATAAAAGAACAATTTATTCCATTTCATAATGTCAGGAAAAAAATCTACATCAGAAATTACTGCCACAATTCTTGAAATATTGGAAAGATTTGAGTTAAAAATTAAGTTCTGCATTGGTCACACCTATGGCAGTGGACCCAGTAAGGCTAGGGGTAATAGTAATTTTGCAAGAACAGAATAAAAATTATTTTGTCAAACCGTGGAAGTCACGCACTGAATATTGTAAATGACAATGCAGAATCATTCAAAGAAACAATCTTTTTTTTTTTTTACTATCACGCACATATACACTTTTCTCAGCAGCAATTCTCATAGATGAAAAATTCTGAATAAATAAATCCCTGTTTTGCTTCATGCTTTGTCACCAACAAGATGGTCTGCAGGAATTGATGGTATATAAGCTGCTTCACAGCATTTGAATTCCCTGAGAAGTGTTTAAAAAGAATTGGAACACTTACTTTTCACATCACAGGCTCACACTACCTCACCTCAGTACAGAAGTACATGTCAAAATTGTAATTATCTTATTATATCGATATAGCTGAAGTAATATAAATATGAAACTAATCTCGTGACATAGTCACATAATATTACACATAATATTACACATAACATAATAAGGGAAGAAACGAAGAGCCTTCTTAACGATATTCAAATGAATCACCATTAGTGGAATATGATTCTGGTTAAGTCAAATGAAATAACCCAAAATATTGATACTTCGCCAAAATTCTGAACCAGTCAGTTTTTCAACTTAGATGCCAAAAGCCCCTTTCAGAATTAGTGTTGAATTAAAAAAACAAAAACACAAATAGTGATACGTCTTACTGGGAGAAAGGACAAGAAAAAAACTTACGTTGTGGCCACAAGGCCTTCGTCAGGGACAGACAATCGAAAAACAGAAGGGAAAGAAAGTGAGACTTAGGTAGTGAAGATAAAACTATAAAAATAAGAGAAAACACTCCCTGATGTGTGTCACATTTTGGAAATAAAATGTCACAGGAAGACTTGGCATAAGTTTGTTTAACTCTTTGACTGCGCAATTATTTTCCACACTGTGCCGTATTTTAAATTCGTGATAGACTAAAAACAATGCTCAGAGAGTTGTTTTGGCACAGGTGTCAAATCTGACCAACACTCTGAGTGTTGTTCCGGAGTCAAAGAGTTAAGTCCCATGCTCTTAGGGGAACTAACTGGCCACTTCAGATCTTTGCCTATGTTGTTACTGTGTTGCTAAGTTCATAACTTACCACCGCTGGTATTAAACAAGTGTGTTTTTTTAGCATTAAAACCATAGAATTGTGATATTTTTATAACACAACATAGAATGTTGATATTTCAGTGTTATAACTTAGATTTTTTATTTTGATGTTGTGTTAGACAGTTTATTTTGATGTTCATACTTAAATTAAATGTAAGAGCTGGTGAAGCTGGTTTAACTTTTAATAAGCATTCATAGCTTAAATAACGATTTTACATATCATTTTAGGTACACTTGTACAAATGTGAAATTGGTACTTTAGAAGACTGTTTTTGTAAATGTTCCTTGTGTATGTCATTAAATCTTGTGTATAAACAGTCATAAGCAGTTAAAAGTGTGTTATAAATTAAATTATAATGACTGAAATATTTGTGAATGTCAGAATATTCATAGTTTTAAATATATATATAGCCTATAGCATAAATTAATATTCTGGCAAGAAGTTCTTGTACTTAGAAAATTAGACTTGTTTCACTTATTAATTGATATATCAACTTCTTAAATATGTGTTCGTAGATGTGAGGCAGATATAAGACTTAATTCCTGTCTCTGCTTCTGTCTCTCAGTAGAATCCTGGAGCAAAAATGTGTTTTCTGCTTAGAATTGCTACATTAAAATAAAAGAAACAAAAAAGAAATGAAACAAACAAAAATTGCAAATCTCCAATTTCAAGAGATACACTTCAGCGATTAGAATTTTTCAAATTATATTCGTTTGCTGGTGCTCACCCAAAATATTTTTTGAAGTTTTATATTGAATCAGTAACTTCAGTAATAATGTCTTAAGGGGAGTTAATAACTTGCACGTCTTTTGGATTTAACTGACCCTAAATTATTTAAATTTAAACTGTGACTTCTGAGAAATACAAATTAAATCAATTTTTGTTATTAACTAACCTAAATATTGTTTTCATCTTATAATAAAATATTTTTAAAAATAAAAATAGGACATAGCAACTTTGTGCTGAGAATCTTAAAATAATGAACTTGGAGCATGTTTTTGACAAGATTTGGCACAGCCAGTGATGTTACTGTTACTGTTAGTTAAAAATATTACATTTATCAAAATCTTTAAAGTTAGTGGTATAGGTAAAGGTAGTCCCATAGCCGATTCTGCTAAAGAGGATTGAGATGTTAAAGACTTCACAGTACAAGGTCTAGCATTATGAGGTGACTGGGTCCCTCCCTAGCTGACTTTGCTTTACCTAACCCAGGAGTAGAGTCAGGTATCCATTTACAACTGGGTAGACTGCAGCGTGCCCAATGGGCTGATCACCCGTTGGCTTGTCACACCGATTACGGAAACAACGGCAGATGGATCTATTTGTTGTTGCCCTAAAGACGCCGCTAGGCGTGATGGGAAACTACAACAGAGAAAATCAATCTGCTGTTGCCCTTAAGACGCCACAAGGCGTGATGGCCTCTGACTGCTTGGTCGGTCTTTGGCTAAGGACGGAAGAAGAAGAAGAAGAAGACTGCAGCGTGAAGTTACCAGGCTTTGAATCCAGTATCTCTGCCGTGATAAGCAAGTACTGTCACAAACATTAAAATCGTGACGTTGAAGTGTGCTTTATACAAGTAATGTCATACCTAAATGATGCTATTGTTAGTTTAAAATGTTACATTTATCGTGAGCTTTAAAGTTGGTGATTGATGAACTGATTTTTGTTACCTACAGTTTGTTTCAAGAGTGTCTTTCTCCGACATAATAGTGTTTTTCTAGAGATGTCATCATGCACCTCATTCATTGCCTGTTGTATGTATTTTTTTCCCGGGTTTTTTTTTTAAAAGTGTCTTTTCCTGTATAATGTTTAATAATTTATGCCTGAATAAAAGTGATTTGCTGAAACAAAAAGCATGAACCAGAGTTAGGGCACAGTACAAAGGGTGGCCACTTCAGAGTGGAGAGTGTTGCTGCCCAACATGACTCCTCAAGGTATGATAGCTACTGATTGCTGCCATGCATCAGAGACAAATAAAAATAAGAAGAGAGATTTGAAATAGTCATTGTTGCTTCTGTAGGAGAACAGATTTTAATGTTAGGCATTATATACTTTTCTTCAAGAATGTATAATTTTTGTAAATTTTTAGCCCATATTTTCTTCTAATTAATCTTGTAGCTTTGCTGTTGTCTGTAAATTGTGAAAGTTGTGATTATGTCAATAAGTTGGAGACATCCTCAGTTTTGTTTCTAGCAATGATTGCAATGTTTTTGCCTCTCTGTTTTTCAGGATTTTATTGCACATAATATTTGTAAAGTTTTGATCATTTGTATATGATATTGGCAGGTTTGACAAACTTAGATTGTCACTGTGCCGCTGTACAGATTATACAATTAGATTGTCACTGTGCCGCTGTACAGATTATACAATCACTTTAGCAGTTTATGTTACTTATAAACAAATTATTTAACTGTGCATACTTGCAGTCATTTTAATTAATTAATTTGTTTATGCTTTCTTGTGGGACAATTGAAGCAGATAATATAATTAAGAATGTGGTGATGAAAATAGTTTCTGTATTATGTAGATAAATTTTTTTTTTAAAGTTTAATCAGAGAAGGAAATTTTTCAGATTAACTTTCTTAGATTGTGTGATAAACGAGCGCCAAAAACTTATCGCTCTATCTTCTCCAACATCTTTCTTATTTTGTTTTCTCCCAAATTGTGCTCTTTCATCCCACACTTTTCTATTTCATCGCGGTTCAGGTAATCTTTTAATCATGACTGGACTTTAAACTGTAATCTTTATTACTCACGACTCATATCAAAAGTGTAACTTTACATGCCTTTGATTTACTCTTACAATTGGCATAATTATGCCGACCCCCCCCCCCCCCCCCCCCCCCCCCCCCCCCCCCCCCCCCCCCCCCCGTCCCCCCCCCCCCCCCCCCCCCCCCCCCCCCCCCCCCCCCCCCCCCCCCCCCCCCCCCCCCCCCCACCCCCCCCCCCCCCCCCCCCCCCCACCCCCCCCCCCCCCATGGCCTTGTGAGGAATCGGGTGAAACCCCAGCTTGGACTTCAGAAAACATTCTTTGATAATTAGTCCCTGTATAAATAATTGTCACACATACCAGTTTGGGATATTATTATTTTGAGAGATGCCAGGTGGACAACTTTTCAGGGCAAAGCCGTTGTTTAAACAAAACACAGTCACCGTCGTATGCAATACGATAGAACCTGGCGACAATAGACCCCCGGCGACAATGGCCTCGGGATGGGCACAAGGTTGTTGCCAGATAGGAAAACAGAGCATGGGATAATGAACTGAGGGATCAAAGGGTGCCGCCAACAGCATAGAACAAAGCTGACACGCGGGGCGATAGATAGACACAGAGCGCTATGACAGTTAGAAGGCGGGGGACATTTTTGCATTGGCCAGCCAATTATCTAAACACCTGTTTGTCAGGCAACGAAAGTTGGTCGCGAATTGCCCAACCCACTTTTAGACTGACAGGGGGCAAGATAGATCCAAGGCATGAGCAACCAGATGGCTTCTTAGCTATTGAGTAGAGGTGGAATTTCACGTCACAGGCACGATTTGGTAACATATGGGCATTTTAGAAATATAAAATACTGTGCAGTTTGCTAGAGATCAGTCCAGTTTTCAACATTGTGGTGTAGAGAAAAATCCATAACGCCTAGCCTTAATACACGTGTTAATTCCTGTGTAGATATTGAATTCATATGTGGCATTTATAGTGTTCTTACAGGAGTTTGCGAAGGGAACTGGTTAGTGTATCTTTTGAAAACTATTAATGATTTTTCTTAGTTTTAGTAAGATCACTTTCACCATTAGCATCAAAGCTACATGTGCGGAAGACAGTTTTCTAATTAATCCTCCCTATAAATGATTAATTAAATAAGGTTTCCTTTAAGATGATAGGAGGTGCTTGATAGTCCACTATAGGGTTCCCATAATGTTTTGTTCAAAAACCGGGACATTTCCAAATTTTTACCTAAAAAATCAGGGACATTTTGTAAAAAAACGGGACATGTTAAAAATTAAGGTAAAGCACAAATAAATCTATCATATATTATATGTTGCACTTAAAATAAGATACTGGTATAAAAATACACACATTAACTAACACAACTTCCACTTTAAAAAAGAATTCTAAATTACAAACATACTTAATTAGAAAAATCGCACCTTTAAAAAATACACAATAGTCAAGTTTATATTTCAGATTCATCAGAATATTTATCAGATTTATGGGCCTGTTCAAGAAGTTTTTTTTCTTCTGATATTTGGACATAGAACTCAGCACAAGAGAGAAATCCTTAAAATGGGTCTTTATAATGGTTAAAGCTTTCACTGTCTCAATTTTAAGTCTGTTTTTTTCGTCTGTCCAAAGCGCATTTATTAATGAAAAAATACGTTCAACAGCTGCATTGGATCCTGGCAGTGCCAAACAAAAACTAACTAGGCATTTCAGGTTCTCAGCATTTATATCCTGCTTTGTAAAATGAGCGAACATCTCACACCATTTTTCACGGACACTTTGATCCTTCAGTTCACTCCACACATCAAATTTGCTTTCACAATATTTTTTCACACATGCAAACTCATCAAATAAGTCCTCTTCATTCACAGTAAAATTTGGTGACACTGTCTTCTTGAATATGTAGCTTTCTTGGATGTTCTTCCAAGTCACAGACTCCTTTCCCTTCAAATTGATCCAATCCATAGACTGAAGAGGCGTAAGAAATGGTGTACACCACTCCTGAATATATTCAATGCAGGTGTCATAGAAATCTACTGCATAGCTTTGAAACTTTTCAACTGTTATGTGTCCTTCTTTTTCTAATTCTTGCAACGGATTTCTCACAGTAGTAGTAAGAAACTTTTCTGCCTTCCTGTAGTTAAATCATTTGGTAGATGCTCACTGAACACTGTTTTGGTCGACTTTTGAATTTTTGTTCGAGATTCAAACCGAGGGTCCACTGTAACCGAAAATTGATAAAGTAACACTACTAAAACACGGAATAAAATCTGTTACCCAAAGATTTTTTTTTTAGGAAGGACCCTTAAAAAGCGGGACATTTGGAATAAATTCGGGACACCTGGACATTTTATTAAAAAACGGGATTGTCCCGGGAAAAATTGGACGAATGGGAACCCTATCCTACTACACCTTCATCTGAATTGTTAGATCATCCTTACAGATTTACATGTGCATTACTTTCTGTTACGGGATCTAAGGGCAGAAGCTAAGGTCGTGGGGAAACATAACTCTTTCCATAATTCACTAGAAAACACTGTCCAGTGGAAAGCATTCGCATTCTCTTCTTCTTGTCCTTATCTCGGATAGGTCTCTATTCTTTCTTAACGAGCCAATTTCTGGAGACCTTCTACCTAATATCTCATAGACTATTCCAGGTGAAAACTACTGTCATAGTTGCCCCAATACACACCATATGACAGATTGGAATATGTAATGAAAACAAAATTCATTTCTGTCACTGTGTTTCTGGATATAAGAAGATGAAGGAAGCCTTAGTATGAGCCAGATTAAGTATCTGGGAAAGAAGGTTTGAAGGTCTGGGGCAAGCAAGGGGTAGAAGAGACCACCTCAAACTCAAACATTTAAGGGGCATGAGAGTGATAAAAATAGATTGTCTTATCTGTATTTGGGGGGAGGGTGGTTGGCCACAACAGATACTGTCTACCCCAGGCACAAAAATGTATTGCTACTCTTTGCTTCATATGAAGCTGAAAGGCATGGAAGAAGATATGGTGGACATAAACTTAAAGAAGAATAAAAATAATGAACAGTGCTACACGTTGACCTTTGAAAGGAGTGATGCAGCTGAAGGTCACAAAATGAAAGAAACTTTTAGTAACAGTGAATGCTTAAACAACTGGTTGTCAGTGAGCTTCAGTTTATTATGTAATACACATGGAATAGTGATGATAAGTGGCATTCTCTGACCTCCCAGCATTTTGTTCTTGTAAGACCAACTCTACAGCTCATGTCTAAGATGTTGAAAACATTTGTCAGTGTGACTTCAACATTAATAATGTTTGCACTTGCTGCAAAGATTTGTTCCGATGCTGTATCCTTCAGTGTTTTGGTATGAGAACAATCACAACAGGTAAGCTGCTTTTCATAAAAGGGCTTTACCATTTTTGTGTATACTTTCTTTGTTTCACCATTATTGTTAATACCTTTCACAAGTCACTGTTTGTATTAGCTGTTCAAAGAAAATGTGAACTTATGAAGCAGTCTGTGTCAGCAATGTTAATCAGAATCAAGATTACATGAAGCAATACCTATAGTTATTTTTTGGAATGCTAGCATTTTATTTACATGCTTGGTCCCATGTTGTAGAAAACTAAATCTCTTAATGAAACCAATCTAGCAAGAAAATGGTTTAAACCAGCAAAAGGCAACCCAGGAAATGTTGGGGTCTACTTTACAAACACTGGGCTCTCTAATGATCTCCCTTTAAAAAATCATGTCTGTTTTCTGGTTACAAAGTAGATTAATTGAAATTTGGAGTAAATACACCATGTATGTAACTTATGTCTGTGCCTGATGATCTATTTTGTCCTGTAAAATTTGAACTTATTGATATTTTACCGAGTGTTAACACACTAACTACCGCGAGCCGGTGGGACCGGCTTTTGAAATCCTATCATTTGGACCCCAAGCCGCTCAGAGCGTCGATCTATGTTTAGTAATAAAATGAATGAAAAATGTACTGAAACACTTTCTGATCTGGTTCGAGATTTTAAGTTGCTACCAGATAACAAATTCCCAAAGCATGGTTGTTGTAGAACAGCGGAAAATTGATATTATGTTCATATTTTTCAGCGTTTTGGGTTAGTTACCAAATCTTGTAAAACTGTTTACCATGGCAACTAGTGATAGGACCACAAAAAATGCTTGTACATCTCGTCTAATGGCTGAATAGGCTAGAAATTTGTTTCAACAACTGACTGCTAAATCTAGCGACGAGGACAAGAGTGAAAATGTTGTGCACATTGATTGAAATAGTGATATTGATAGAGATGGGGCACAAGCAGTTATAATTGTGAAAAAATTTCAAGTTCTTGGCCATCAGACAGCCGTTAAATAGCAACAACCTCTATTAGAGTTACAAATGGTGCTTATTGTAATAGTACATTCATTTATCTTTAAAATGACGTGTAATTCATAAAAATCTGTAAACAATTACGAAAACTACAGCTTACTTTGTGCAAACACCTACAGGATGAAAATGGGAAAAAAATTTAATTCGGCCACAGTGTGTCCAGTTCACAAATAAAATGAATTTTAGTCAGCTAGCTCGTTGTTTTTTTTTCTTTGAACACTGAAAAAATACATTTAATCCTGAGAAAAATTAGACTTTTAAGTGCTTGAGTGAGAGGCTACTCCGAAATTTCTCTATCTTAAAATTACTTCCTTGTGTGTCCATCCACCACCTACAGATCTATCAAATCATCCCTAGAGATCCACCAGTAGATAAGGATCAGCTGGTTGCCGGCCTCTGGCATTAACAGTATTGGTCTGAATATTTTTTTTAGAGACAAAGTATCCCGTTTAACCCTTGATGAGTTATAATTAGGATATATAATGTAGTAAATTCAAGATAATAAAATCTGATTTCTGATATCTAAATGTAGTATCTTCTCCCCCTTTCACTCAGTCCAAATACAGTAAATCAAAACTGAAAAATTGTGTGAATGTATGTGTGTGCCCTCCCCTTTGCAAAAAAAAAAAAATTAAAAACAAATGCAAACAAAAATATAGAAAGAAGAAAAGAATAAGAAAAAAGTAAAGTCCCTCATAACTGCCCTGTTATTAACAAGGGAAAAGGGGTGAGAAAGCCAGGGGGTGTCCAGGATGACACCCAGTCCACCAGTTATCTGCCATCATCCATATGAGCACCCCATCAAATTACCCCTTATCCTCACACCATCATTGATCCTTATATATTAATTTTAGTTCTTGTCTGAATACTGTCACCTGTCACCAATGAATTTCTTGCAAATACAATTTAATGGAGTTTGTCATTTAGATTTCCTGTAAGTGTGTGCTTTTTAAAATTAATTTTACATAATCAGGATTCTAAGCCTTCAATGTATTCTTATAAATCCTTCTTGTTTTTTGACTGCCATAAAGATGTATGCTAATTCATGAATCATATATTAATATCATTAACATTCTGTTTAAAGATAAAATTGTATTCTGTGTATCAAATAGTCCAAGTTTTTGGATGTACTTGAGTGAATTTGTATTATATCTATTAAGGTTTTGATGAGTTTTTGTTAATTTAGACACTGTACTAAGTACAAGGCATACCTCAGAGATTTTGCGGGTTCGGTTACAGACCACCGCAATAAAGCGAATATTGCAATAAAGCGGGTCACACCCATTCATTGGCTTCCGATTGCATATAGAAGCCTAAAATCATTTTTACACTATGTCTATTAAGTGCGCAATAGTGCTAGGTAAAAAAAAAAAAAAAAAAACAATGTACTGTAAAATTAAAAATACTTTTTTGCTTAAAAAAAAAAAATGCTAATCTTCATCATCTGAGCCTTCAGCGAATCGTAATCTTTTTGCTGGTGGAGAGCCACAATCTATCAGAAGAAGAAGGCATGTTCTAATAAATAAACATGAATAACTTGAAAAACAGAGCAATATCTGCGAAGCGCAATAAAGCGACGCAATAAAGCAAGGTATGCCTGTATAGTGCTTAAGTATATGTAACTATATTTATGTTCATTTGAATCATTTCCTTTTATTCTGAAAAGAAACAGATTTACTTCCAGTTTAGTGTGTTACCAAATATGTCCATCAGTGGTCTAAATAGAGAACACTATATTTTCTCTACATTTTATTTATTTGATATTCATTTCTATCATTGTTGTGTTTATTAACCCAGAAAATAAATTGATTGGCTAATTTCTTGGCTGTTTTGGCTGATGTCTGTGCTGTTTTGGCTAAAATGTTGGCTGTTTTAGCTAATGTTTAGACTGTTTTAGCTAATTTTATGGCTGTTTTAGCTGATGTTTTGGCTATTGTTTTAGATGATGTTTTGGCTATTGTTTTAGCTGATGTTTTGGCTATTGTTTTAGCTGATGTTTTGGCTATTGTTTTAGCTGATGTTTTGGCTATTGTTTTAGCTGATGTTTTGGCTATTGTTTTAGCTGATGTTTTGGCTATTGTTTTAGATGATGTTTTGGCTGATATCTTGGCTCTTTTGTTCTTGTGATATCTTAATACAGTTACCCTCCCTGTATTGTGTTGGTTTTTTTCTTCGTTAGATTTTGTCTGAGATCCATGTTACTTCTGTGTCATCTAGGAAATTAGTTTCAAGTTGCTAATCAGTTGTATTTGTATTTAACTGTTATGTAATATAATGTAATGTAACGTTATATTTAATGGGTATCACTTGACTGAGTTGTGCCATCAACTTTTGGTCTTGTTTTAGCAATAATCACTTCTCTACTGGTATGCTTTAAGAAAGTGCTGCTGTGTATTGTATTTTTTTTTCTAAACTTAATGAGTTCTGCAGCTGTTCATTTGTGGAATGATGTTTTTATTTGAAAATATTGTGCCGGTATGTTTCTTTTGACTGCATTTATATTACAATAACTTATTTTACCATTTACTTTATTTGGTTCTTGTGATCTACCATTATGGTTGTTCTGACCTAAAATTGTGGTTTTTGTGAGCTATATTTTGTATTTGTGTGACCTCAATTCTTGTATTGAGAATTATACTTTTTTTTTTTTTTTCAGTTTACATTGTGTACTTCTGTACAATATATATATACGAGGGGCGTTCAGGAAGTAATGCACCACATCGTTTTTCTCAGGAGCTGTTTATTCAAAAAGCATGAAATTTATACACAATATACATGGATATGTCATGTAAACATCGGTATTATTCAACATAATCCCCATCAACTTGTACGGCTTTATGCCAGCGCAAAACAAGTGCATGTATTCCTAGCCCAATACCAGATTTTATCTTGATCATGTAGCCATTTCTTCGCTGCATGAATCACTCCTTCATCATCTTCAAACCTTGTCCCACGGAGTGCATCTTTAAGTGGATCAAATAGATGAAAATCAGTGGGTGCCAAATCGGGACTATAGGGTGGATGGGGTAGTACAGTCCAACCCTATTTGGTGATTGCTTCCCGTGTTGCCAGACTCGTGTGAGGGCGCGCATTGTCGTGAAGGAGAAGCAGGTCTGCTGGATTCTTGTGCGGCCAAACTCTGCGAAAATGTTGATTGAGTTTTTTCAATGTCTTAATGTAAGCTTTTGAATTGATTGTCTCTCCTCTTGGCATAACGTCCACAAGAATCCCACCTTCAATGTCCCAAAAAACAGTGATCATGACCTTTCCAGCTGAAGGAATTGTCTTGAATTTCTTTCTTCTTGGTGATTGCGGATGATGCCACTCCATTGACTGTCTTTTTGTCTCAGGTTCAAAATAATGTGCCCAGGTTCTCTCCATCAGCATTGAAATGCTCCAACAATTCAGAAGAAATTGCTTTCCTTTGCAATCGGTGGTCATTTGTGAGACTTTGAGGAACCCATCTTGTGCAAACCTTAGAAAATCCGAGAGTTTTTATAACTGCATTTGCACTACCAATGCTGACTGACAGCTGTAAGGCCAATTGTTGAGTAGTGATTCACCTATCAGTAAGAATAATGCCCTCAGCGCATTTCAACATTTCTGCGTTGGTGGCTGTGACAGGACGTCCACAGCGCGGCCGATCAAGCAGCTCCGTATCTCCACTTCCTGATTCTTTGATTCTCTGAACCCAGCGACTGACTGTACTCCTGTCGACTGCAAAACTTCCATACACATCACATAGATGCTTGTGAATATTCACAACAGTTTCCTTCTCTGCAACGAGAAATTCTATCACAATTCGCTATTTATAACGCAAGTTGCTAACACGCTCCATTTCAACGGTTTAGGGCAGCCGTATTATTTGGCTGGTTGTGGTGCAATTTGGTGCACACAATTGGCACATGCCATATTTGAAGTGTGCAAAATTTCATGCTTCTATCTTCATTATTAGCTGAGAAAAACGATGTGGTGCATTACTTTCTGAACGCCCCTCGTATATATATATATATATATATATATATATATATATATATATATATATATACAAGGGACGGTCAAAAAGTAATGCCTCGTAATTTTTTATTTCATTCAACAGAAGAAAACAGATAAAATTCACATTGAAATGTAGCCCCAAGTCTGAACTTCAAAAATTTATTTCTCAATGTAGTCTCCGTTATTTGTTACAATTTTTGTCCATCTTCTCACCAGGGCATGTATCCCCACACAGTAAAAATGTGTGTCCTTTTTCCTAAACCACTGGCGTACGGCGCGTTTAAGGGTCTCGGAGTCCTCAAAGTGATGTCCGTGAAGATCATCTTTCAGTGGTTAAAACAGATGGAAGTCAGAAGGTGCAAGATCGGGACTGTAAGGGGGATGTGGTAATAATGTCCAGCCAAATTCTGCAATCGCATCAATAGTGCGTTTAGCGGTGTGTGGCGTGGCATTATCGTGCAACAGTAGTGCAGTTCTCTGATCTTTTAATGGGTAAAGTCGCCGAAGACGACCTCTAAGCTTCTTCAAAGTTTCAATGTAACGGTCTGCATTCACCGTGTTTCCCTGTTCCAAGAAGTCGAGAAGAATCACACCCTTCTCATCCCAAAACACAGAGGCCATAACTTTCCCTACAGATGGTGAACTTTTGAACTTCTTTCTTGTCGGCTATGTTGTCTGTCTGTCAACATTCTGGGTACCCACCGTGCACAAACTTTTGAATAACCCAGGTCTTTAATGATGTTCTGGACGCTGCCTTTACTAATGGACAACATGGAAGAAAGTTCACCCAGTATTACTCAACGGTCACTGTAGTAAAATCTGCGAGAATAATCGCTCATTTCAGTAAGATTTTAGTCATAAAATGATAATAAATAAACCCGCCCTATTGTGTCTGACGGTGATACTCTCACACGCCAGCATAGCGCTGAATTTTGTGCCATGGACAGGCTTAGAACTGACCCCGCCGTTTAAACCTCCTCGCTTTCCTTGTGACGTACATTTTTAACATTTTGCCCGATCTGATAGAGACTGCGGCAAGACTTACAATTAACGATTTTGCGGAAGTGTGCCGCCAAACTACTGTCTGAATTAACGTAATATTTTGACTTTAACGCTGGTAATAAGTAGTAATCCTTACAAATTTGGTAGTGTAACATGAGACAACAGTTATAATTAACGTCTATTCTTACCCCGCCACGCAAAACCCCGCTTCGTTTGACACGTTGTGCCTTGCATATATACACGCTGTGGCAAAGCCAACAGAGGCAAACACACAGACAATTTTATTTCCTCCTAGCGGTAGTATTTCTGACGTCACTAAAACAAGTAGTTATTTGAAAATACATGCTAGCGAGAGATGAAGGGGGGAAAAGATGGCTGTCTTGTGTAAAATTTTTATTTGACGATTGACCGTGACAAAATTGAAAATCTAAACCATAATGAAACTGACCATAAAAATCATATGATAGTATAGCTTAGAGTCCACTGAGCAAGAATGTGTTTTAAATAATATGGTAGTCCCAGTATTAGCCAAGTTATTGAGAAAATACTAAATGTCTACGGACGCGCGACCAGACAGACTGTTGTTCCTGCTTGTTTTTTTCATAACGTTAGTGGGGACGGCAGCTTAGAAAAGAGGCATTGAGGTAATTCAAATTCGCTTGGGTAACAAGAGTATAGGAGGGAAAGGGGAGCGGTAGGAAAATTGTTACCAAAAACTAACATCTTTTTGTATTGGCATAACTAAAGCAGACTGGCCAATCGACTACCAGACGCAGAGTTTGTTTGGAATTATTTTTGTTTTTCACAACAACTACATTTGAATTCTGGTAGTCGCAAGCTTTTGATTGGCCAGTGCTAATAAATATTAGCAAAAGGCTTTCACTATTCATTGCCAGTTGAACAAAACTTTTCATTCAAATACGCTGAGATCAGCTGTGTTAATTTTAAAATTAAATAAAGAAGTATTCACAGTCTGGACAGTGCAGAAGAAACTGAGGCCACTTCTTTGCAAGTCAGTGTCATTTGTTTATATTTCTGATGTATGTTGTCATTGATTATGTTTTAATAATTATTGCATTAGAATATGTTAGTAAGCCTCTGTGTTCCATGAACACTGTTTAACATGCCTGAAGCAGTTATATTTAAAAAGGAAAAGAAGAGAAAATCATACCAAAGGAAATGTGGTTACTCCACATTATTTTATTGAGGAAAACTATGTAAACGTACAGTGGCATATCTGCCATATGGACCTGAGGTGTGGTCACAGCAAGGTGGGAGTCATGTAAAATTAGGGGCAAATGCACCTGTAATGCACGCGAGGCTGACCCCATAGCACCGTAGGAAAATAATAAATATAATAAGTGATCAGATATAAAAGGCCAGGGTGTCCTTTTGTTGCAGAGGTTTTATTTCCTGTTGCCAGCCGGTAACAGGAAACCTGCTGAGAGAGAATAAAGCCATCAAGTCTCCGACCATTCGTTTATGCTGTCAAAAGATAACGGGAGGAGCTTGGGCATTTTGAGAGATCGAGATTTTCTGCAACTTCATACCTTATTATCATTCTACAAGGAATCCCAGGTGATGTGTTAAGCATCTGGGTATATCTGACACTTTCGTTTTGAATAAACTCTGGTATTTCAAAATCATACTCAGGAAGTTTATGGGGTGTGATGAAACTACAGCCCCTCATACACAGTGACTCTCCCTCTTAGATGAATAAAGTGTAAGCTGTGAACATTCCAATAGGAAAGACATATAGTGACTTTATAGTTATTGGGCAAATTGTCCACACATTTTTAGTTGATTTTTTCTGTAAACTATCTTGTCCTCATTTTCAAAGACCTGTCCAAAAGATATGGCTGGACAGGCAGATTAAATTGTACAGAAAAAACATTCATTTTAAAGAAAAACTTAACCACTGGTTTTATTCACTTCCTCATAGAAAATTAAAGTGTTTTTGTGTTGTGTACCATCATTTCATTTCTCCCCTAGACACTAGGTACATCATACACCAGACACTAGAGCCAAAATAACGACCGTGTGAGATCTAGGGAGGTAGCGTTAGGTTCCCTGCACATAATTCATCATCATCATTTATAGTCAGGGACCTACATGTGCTTGACCTCACACGGTTAATACATACACGGATTTCATTCTTTTAGGATACCATCATAACCTCCCCAGCAAATCAAACTTTGCTACAGTCACCACGAATGATGCCATCAACTCGATGAATGTTGTGTGGAGTCATTGCGGTAGACGAATGGCCAGTCCGCTTTGCGTCAGCCATTAAGGATTGACCTATATCAGCTTCGTCACAACGATGTACCCAACGTCGGACAGTGCTAACATCCACTGTTGAATCTCCATAAACATTCTTCAAACGTTCGTGGATGCGAATTGGGGTCTCGCCTTCAGCATTGAGGAATTCTATGACATAACGTTGTTTTAACCGAACGTCTTTGGCAGCCATTTTTAAACTGTTACAGTGGTGCCACCTGTTACTGAAACAGGTTGGTAATGCTATATAGTGCAGAAGAGTGTTTGAGGAATCCTGCTAAATTTACAAATTGCACACCGATGCAGTATTTACATACATAAAAAATAGGAGGCATTACTTTTTGACCTTCCCTCGTATATATATATATATATATACACACACTGCTGGGTAGACTGGCGCGTGATGCCATCATGTTTTGAACCTGGTACCTTTGCTGCAAAAGACCAGTGCTCAAAACACTCTTCAAGTCGGACACTGAGAAAGCTTCACAACATAATAAAATTGTATATTATCAAAACAAGAGGAAGTTTATAACACTACGTGAGCTAGTGAGGAGGATTAAAGATATAAACAAATACATTAACAAAATTGTATTCCATACAAGTTCATCATCATTTGTTTTTCGCTCCCTGTAGAGCTTAACCTATCACTACAGCTCGTCGCCTTGTATAAAGCAAAAACTAATTAGTCAAATAGCAATAATTGCTCTTTGTTTTGACATTAATCACATATATATCTAATAGAGACAAGTGAGATATAAACATTTAACAGTAGCAAGTGACTTTTCAATCACTATATATGTAAATAAAATAGTATTGACAACACCAGTTGAATACAAATAATATGTTAATCATATTAAACATAAAAAAGCAATAAGTACTAAATAGATATGTTTAACATAATTTTCAGTACAAAAAATGAAATGAAGAAAGCCCACAAATTCCCTGAGCTTTAAAGGGTAAAGACAGATATATTGGAAAGAAGGGAATTGTAGTAACCCCCTTCAGTCATAACTGACTATGGAAATGCACCCCTGAGGTTATAGCCCTCAGTGTTTTTTATCCAGATGTTCCTTTCGGCATGATCTTTTCTCTTCTGATTGTTGTGAGAGCTTCTTTTTGCCCAATCTTCTGAGGTGGCACCATAGAAAGCAGGAGCCGCTGTAGTAAGGAGCCGCGGTAGCATAGTGGTTAGTGCACTGGCTTCCTAGCGCAGTGGTCTATGGTTCGATCCCCAGATGAGGCGGAAAAATTTTTAGGCCACAAACGGCTCCTGGGTCGACCCAGCCCCAAATGGGTACCAGAGCTACTCTGGGAAGGTTAAGGCGGCCGGCGTGATGCCGACCACATCACCCCTCGTGTGCCGACGGTCAAGATAATATGGGCCTAACACCATATTCCCAATATGCCTCAATGGGCGTGTAACGGGTTCCTTTACCTTTTTTTACCATAGAAAGCATCGCCACTTGAAGGAATCGGCAACTTCATCCTCACAGGTACTGGATTTATGTATGGGTAAAAAATAGATATATTGAAAATAATTGTGGGTACAAAAAAAGATATATTGAAAATAATTGTGAGTACAATGAAAGATAAAGTAAACCAAACTAAAGCCTAACTGTTCCCTGAATGCTAAAGGGTAAAGACAGATATATTGAAAAGAATGGTACTCCATATTTTTTTTTTTTTCCTTGTACGCCCGCTAATACTCGAGGTGAAATCTCAGGTTATTATGTCTAACCTGAGACTGATTTTACGTGAGTATCCCTTTTTTCTTACACAGAGACAGGTGTCCCTCGTCATTCAGGCAGATACTCGCCAATTTCGGAGGTATCCATTAGAGCTGGGTTGGCTCAGGAGCCACCAGTCCCTGGTCGACGAAACTTCTTCAAATGAACTTGCCAGGTCTCGAATTAATCCAGTCCAAATCCCGGGCAACAAAAAAATCTTCAAATGTCCTCGCCCGGGTTTGATCCTGGGTCACCCTGTCGCCAGCACAGTGTGGTAAACACTACGCTAGCGCGGCTCCCTACTCCATATTTAATATATGCATTATCATCATCGCCTTTCAGCTCCTCAAGGAGCATAAGCCTTCAAGAAACTTATGCCAAGTCTTCCTGTCTGGTGCCTTCAGCTCAAGGACTTTCAATGACTTCTTCATTCCCTCTGTGCATGTCTCTAGTTCTCTTCTCCAAGTGTTCCTTGATCTCCACCTCTCTTACCTTGGGGATTCCAGAGCAAGGCCTGACTGGTAATGTTATCAACAGATTTCCTTAATATGTGTCCTATCCATCTCCAACACCATCTTCTCATCTCTTGTTCCATTGTCACTTGTCTGGGTCTTGTCATCAGTTTCACATTAGTGATTTTTTTCATACCACTTCAATCCTTAGGAGCCGCGGTAGCATAGTGGTTAGTGCACTGGCTTCCTAGCGCAGTGGTCTATGGTTCGATCCCCAGATGAGGTGGGATTTTTATAGGCCACAAATGGCTCCTGGGTCGACCCAGCCCCAAATGGGTACCAGAGAAACTCTGGGAAGGTTAAGGCGGCCGGCGTGATGCTGACCACATCACCCCTAGTGTGCTGATGGTCAAGAAAATATGAGCCTAACACCATATTCCCAATATGCCTCAATTGGCATGTAACTGTATCCTTTACCTTTTCCTTTACTTCAATCCTTCTATTCTAGACAAGCACCCATTTATGAAAGTCTGTTGCTTATATGGTTGTTCTTAAAACATTAGGAAAAATCATAATAACAAAACCAGAAATTGTTGTCTCAAAGAAATGACAACAGAAAAACAGCAAATGTAATGTTATCTATAGAATGACATACGCAATATGCCCACATTATAACCTATATAGAGTTAAACCAAGTATTTCATGCATGAGAAATACCTCATATTTCTTGGGCATGGACCAGAAACAAAAACGTGCCGTATTCTTTGTAATATTTCCATTCCATTTTATATTTGGCAGTTTATTTCTCTAGCCTTGATTTTTTTTTTTAAAAGTAAAATGCACTTTATATTTTAAGGAGAGCTGACCAACATCATACGATAAAAATTGTACATGCCAGATTTGTAAAAAAATTTATTTTAAAATGTATTTATTTTTTTGGGCTTTTTTTCCCTTGCATGTAGTATTACTGTGAGCTAAGATAATGATATAAACATGTAGTAACCTTGGTGTTGTAGCTCTGTCCGTCTAACAAATACATATCTTTTCATCCAACAGAAAGAAATATATCTCAGTTTCGCAGATTGACAGAAGTACACAATGTATTTCTGGCAAACCATTGTTACAGTGGGAACAGCATATGAAAAAAACATAATGAAAATAAAATAAAAAAGAACAATAGCTGCACAAGCACTAAAGCACTACTTTAAAAAGTAAGACAGTGTTTGTTCTTTAATCAGAAACAGCTCCTAGAAAAGCTATCATGAAATTGTGTGCACAGTTCCATTGACTAAAAGCTGTGCCATGAAATTGAATGCATAGTTCCATTGACTAAAAGCTGTACCATGAAATTGTGTGCACAGTTCCATTGACTAAAAGCTGTGCCATGAAATTGTGTGCACAGTTCCATTGACTAAAAGCTGTGTCATGAAATTGTGTGCACAGTTCCATTGACTAAAAGCTGTCATGAAATTGTATGCACAGTTCCATTGACTAAAAGCTGTGTCATGAAATTGTGTGCACAGTTCCATTGACTAAAAGCTGTCATGAAATTGTATGCACAGTTCCATTGACTAAAAGCTGTCATGAAATTGTGTGCACAGTTCCATTGACTAAAAGCTGTCATGAAATTGTGTGCACAGTTCCATTGACTAAAAGCTGTGCCATGAAATTGTGTACACAGTTCCATTAACTAAAAGCTGTGTCAAGAAATTGTGTACACAGTTCCATTAACTAAAAGCTGTGTCATGAAATTGTTTACACAGTTCCATTGTTGATTAAAAGCTGTGTCATGAAATTGTGTACACTGTAGCTCTAAACTGAGGGTCATTTACAGAATTTAGACTTTTCCTCTTACTGGTTTTTTTTTTTTTTTTAGTGTTTCTTTAGATATTTTTGTTAACAACTGATATTCAGTTCTATTGTGTATGTTGTTTAAACTGATGATGATATTTGACTTAAACATGCAAAATTCCTGCCAGACTGTAAAGTGGGGATGCCATTTTGTCATTTACCTGTATTCCAGTTTCAGTTTTTCAGCAGTTCCAATTATCTGTACTATTTTTTAACCTTGAAAATATGCACATCATGTGACAGGTTGTCTCAAATATGTTTTGTGGTAGCTTCTGTAATGTCCATATCATGTGACAGGTTACCTCAGATATCATTTCTGGTAATCTTGGTAATATTTGCACTCAATGTGACAGATTGCCTCAGTTATCATTTCTGGTAACCTTGGTAATATTTGCACATCATGTGACAGATTGCTTCGGATATCATTTCTGGTAATCTTGGTAATATTTGCACATTATGTAAAATGTTGCCTTGGATATTCTATTAACCATGTAATATTTGCACATCATGTGACAGCTTGCTTCTAATAGCATTTCTGGTAAACTCTGTAATATCCATGTTATGTGATTGGTTGCCTCAGATATCATTTCTGGTTACCTTGATAGTACTTGCACACGATGTGACAGGTTGCCTCAGATATCATTTCTGTTAACCTTGGTAATATTTGCACATCATGTGACAAGCTGCCTCAGATATCCTTTTTGGTAGTCTCTGTTGTATCCACAACATGTGACCTAATGCCTTAGGTATCTCTTCTGGTAACCTTAGTAATATCCACATCATGTGACAGGTTGTCTTAAGTATCACTTCTGGTAGCCTCAGATATGTATATCATATGGCAGGTTGCCTTAGGTTTCACTTCTGGTAACCTTAGTAATTTCCACATTATATGACAGGTGGCTTCAGATATAATTTCTGATAGCCTGAGCAATATGTATAGCAAGTGACAGGTTGCCTTAAGTATCACTTCTGGTAACCTTAGTAGTATCCACATCTTGTGACAGGTTGCCTTAAGTTTCACTTCTGGTAGCCTCAGTAATATGTAAATCATGTGACAGGTTGCCTTAAGTAAAACTTCTGGTAACCTTATTAATATCCACATCATGGGACTAGATGCCTTAGTACCACTTCTGGTAGCCTCAGTTATATCCACATCATGTGACAGATTGCCCTAAAATACCATTTTTGTTAACCAATAATGTTTCCCATCATATGATCGGTTGCCTTAGAGTGTGTAATTGCTTGTTGTCTTATCTTATCACTGAATACCTGGAGAATGTGATTCTCAGGGATCAATGCAATAACTTGTGTTTGAATGTTACATTTTTAAAATTAATATCCTAATGTTGCATCAGGTGTTCAATTTTCTGTGTTTCCAGTCTTACTTGTGATACCCAAGTATAATAGTACAGGGTGATTGAAAAGTTACCCTCTGTTTTCACGTTTTCATATGTTCTCTTGTGTTTGTTGGATATATTTTTTTTTCTTAAATTGATGAAGTAAAATATCCCATTCAGCCCCACAATTATTATAATTAGGATATATAGTGTTTCTATTTTCATAAATTTGTGTTCAGTTGCTGATACATGAGCATGGCATTTTGGCTGCTGCCCAATCATTGTACACAGAGCAAATTAAAATTTCCAAATTGTGTTTGTTTTTCCTTAACTAATAAATGGTAGCCTCTTCATATATAACCAACGGACCCTATGTCTATGTTGAACAAGGCATACCTCGCTAATCGAAAATTTTATTTTAAAAAAAAACAAATAAACAACAACAAATTAAAATCCCAACAAAAAAACAAAACAAAAACCACAATAATAAACATACAAACAAATCACTATATATTAATTTTTGTTGACGTAAAATATTGTTTGGCTATATTATGCAGTTAGTTCCCCAGGTCTGTCCGCTCTTTACAGCTGTGTATTCGTTATCCATATCAATAAATGTCAAAATAAAAAGCAATAACCGCCTTTTGACTAGTAAGTTTTATTGTTATCTACTTCTAGAAACAATAATTTTTTAAAGAAATCTAAAATGGCGAATACACTGATGGTAGAAACAACTACTACCTGCTATGAGCCACCGATTCAAACGAGTTGTAATACAGTGGATCCCATCTCATTACAACATCTCCGACAATGAAGAAGCTGACAGACTGGCAAAGGAAGGTGGAAAGCTACCACAGCCTGATACAAGTATAACTTTTGAAGAGGCAAAGAGTTTTATCAGAAGCAGATACAGGAACAAGTGGGAAGCAAAACATCCAGGCCACACAAAAAAAATGATGCATATTACCAGCTCAACAGAAGAGAAGAAGTGATAATCTTTAAACTCCACATGGGCCACAACAGATTGGGATGCCACCTATTCAACAAGCTAAAGACAGGAACTATTGATGACTGTGGCACTGATAAAATGACTGCTGAACATCTGCTTCAAAGCTGCCCAACATAGGAGGAATAGAGAAAGCACATGTGGCCACCACCAGTACCATTCCTAGAAAAGCTCTTTAGAGATAGAAACAGCCTCAAGCTGACTACTGCTTTCTTTGAACATATTCAAGTTGACGTCTGAGAGTGAACGAAGAAGAAATACAGCAGTTGTGGAGATGGCAGAAATAAACATAAAACTTATTAGTCAAATGGCAGTTGTTGTTCCTTGTTTTGTCATTTGTTTCATGTATTATCCAATAGATACTTTTGAGGATTTAAACATTTAAAAACAGGTAGCGACTTTTTTAATTTTACTGCATAAAACATTATTATCTCATGGCAATGTCAGGTTTATTGTCAGCACATATAGGGTTGAGTAATGACAAGATATTCATTATAACACGAATAGTTTCTCTTTATAATGTGTATTGCATTTTATATTTATAAGCCAACAAAAAAAAAAAAAAAGAAAGAAAGAAAATCCGTGAGAAACTTCATGGCACATTTTGTAAATATAAAATAATATATCCAGTTTTGTGGAAGCTTGGACAAAAAAATAATAAAAAAATACGGTTATACTCTGTTTGATTATTTGTCTTCCTTTGTTTAATTTATTTGCATAATTGTTGAATATTTATAAAAAAAATATTTCTTTGAAATGTGTAATTTCTTGTATGTAATGATTCAGAGATCCTGCTTTTCTTCTATCATAATTCTTAACTTTTCTATCTTTTGTCAGTATTTATTACATCTTTTATCATCAGTCAGTTACTTACATCTTTTATTGTCTGTCAAGTATATGATGATAAACTTTTCATTTTCTGTCAGTACTCATTACATCTTTTATCATCAGGCAAGTGCATACATCTTTTATTATCAATAAATTACATGCAACTTCTACATTTTGCATTTATATCTGCTATGATAGAATGGCTGTGATTAACATGGTTTTTGATTAAAGTGTACATTTATTATTCATGTCTCATGCTGCACATTTATTACTTTAAATTCTGCTTGTTAATTTTGGTTTCTGGCATTTTACCTTAGATTTGTTGCTTCTAACATGTGTGTGAATGATGAGTACTTATAATTTTGTTTCCGTCGTTACTGGTAGAATAGTGTTGAGTCTCATGTGGGTTTAATAAATGTAGCCTATTTTACCTTAGATTTGTTGCTTCTAACGTGTGTGTGAATGATGAGTACTTATAATTTTGTTTCCATCGTTACTGGTAGAATAGTGTTGAGTCTCATGTGGATTTAATGAATGCAGCCTATTTTACCTTCACACACATGGATTTCCTGTACACTAATGCATACATGCAGCATAAGTTGTAAATAAAAAGTTAGGTTGTTCTATCGCTGAATCTGCCTTAGGGGAGTGAAGTGTTAAAGATTTCAACATACTAGATCCAGCTTTATGACGCGGGGTAATCAGTTCCGTTCCTCGTTGCCATTGTCTTCCCTTCCAGAGAAGAGTCAGACACCCATTTACAGCTGGGCATACTGAAGCATAGGCAACGGGCTGATCACCCGTTTGCCAGTCACTTCGATTACGGAAACAACAGCAAATGGGTTGATTTGCCGTTGCCCTAAAGACGCCACTAGGCGTGATGGGAAACAATGGCAAAGAAAACCTATCTGCTGTTGCCCTAAGACGCCACTAGGCGTAATGGCCACTGACTGCTTTGACGGTCGGTTGCTAAGGACGGAAGAAGAAGAAGAAGAAGATACTGGAGCATGACACTACCAGGTTTCAGTCTCAGAACTCAGTCACTGTGTCACGAGAGGAAAGCACTCACCCAGTCAGATGTGGAAAATAAATGATCTTTCTCCTTCTTCTCTACCTTTGTCTCTCTAAATGGAACATGGGACCCCACCATTGAAGTAGCCCCCATGCAGGTAGCCTTCACCATAACACTGATGTGCTTCTGTAGTGGTGATTTGTGTAGCAGTTTGTTGTACATGGTGGTTTTGCCAGCCCTATGCACAACCTCATCATAGCCACCTCTTACGACATGCCTGGTGGGAGATTGGTGCTATTCTTTCTTGGTCTCAAATAGAACCCCCAAGATCCGCACAGGGCAAAATAACTGAATTACACGACACAATTCTGCCTGATGTAGGCATAACTAATTGTTTTATTGGATTCTCCAAGCACATTACATCATCAATTGGATTCTCCAAGCACATTACATCATCAATTGGATTATCCAAGCACATTACATCATCAATTGGATTCCCCAAGCACATTACATCATCAATTGGATTCTCCGAGCACATTACATCATCAATTGGATTCTCCAAGCACATTACAGCATCAATTGGATTCTCCAAGCACATTACAGCATCAATTGGATTATCCAAGCACATTACATCATCAATTGGATTCTCCAAACACATTACATCATCAATTGGATTATCCAAGCACATTACATCATCAATTGGATTCTCCAAGAACATTACATCATCAATTGGATTCTCCAAGCACATTACATCATCAATTGGATTCTCCAAACACATTACATCATAAATTGGATTATCCAAGCACATTACATCATCAATTGGATTATCCAAGCACATTACATCATCAATTGGATTCTCCAAGCACATTACATAATCAATTGGATTCTCCAAGCACATTACATCATCAATTGGATTATCCAAGCACATTACATCATCAATTGGATTCTCCAAGCACATTACATCATCAATTGGATTCTCCAAGCACATTACATCATCAATCGCTTTCCTTTTCTGTCAACTATGAGCATGGAACCATCTTTGCAGCTGGTCCCAATGGAGGAAGCCGGTGTCAAAGCATTCTTGTGCTCTTTTAGCGGTGGACTCTTCAGCAATTTGTTTCACATGATGAGCTTGCCAAACCCACGCACTACCTTAGATGCCTCTTGTGACATGCCTGAGGGAGCCAGTAGTACTATTTTTTTATTGTCTCCTCAGATGGCCCCTCACCTCAGACAACCCCCTCACCTCAGACAACCCCTCATCTCAGACAACCCCTCACCTCAAATACCCACTCACTTCAGACAACCCATCACCTCAGATAACCACTCTCCTCAGACAACACCTCACCTCAGAGAACTCCTCACCTCAGATACCCACTCTCCTCAGATGCCCCCTCACCTCAGATGCCCCCCAACCTCAGACACCCCCTTACCTCAAACAACTCTGGGAACTACAAGGGGGGACTTTATTATACTTGTTCATTATTTACCATGAGAAAACAAAAAAAATTGCCTAGGAGAATGCCATTTTCCTTTGTCAATTATATAGCTTTAATACCCTGTTTAACCTTTTGGTTATATTTGGGGTATATACATCTCCCTTTGTGCTTACCTCTTAATTTATAAAAATAGTTTTCAAAATAAAGCTGACATGTTTTAGAAAGAAAATGTGAACATCCTTAGCTGTAGGTATAAATTCATCCATTGAGTTGTACTTTTTTATTGTGGACTTTTGTTTGCTCTATTGAAGTGTAGAAATAAAATAAAAAATATTAATGATGTTTGAGAAAGTGTGAGTTTGTATGTGTTTTTTACTTCGTTTGGGACAGTCTTAATTTGTTGTACTGTCTTCAAGATCATGTGTTGCTGCAGATGCTTAATAGTGATGTCAGCAAACTGCAGTAAAGGTCACAAATGTGGAACTGATGAGAGGAACCAGACAAGTGGTGCCAGTGGTACAAGAGATGACAGGAACCAGACAAGTGCCAGTGGTACAAGAGATGACAGGAACCAGACAAGTGCCAGTGGTACAAGAGATGACAGGAACCAGACAAGTGCCAGTGGTACAAGAGATGACAGGAACCAGACAAGTGCCAGTGGTACAAGAGATGACAGGAACCAGACAAGTGCCAGTGGTACAAGAGATGACAGGAACCAGACAAGTGCCAGTGGTACAAGAGATGACAGGAACCAGACAAGTGCCAGTGGTACAAGAGATCAGAAGAAAACACTGGCAATGAATTAGACACACATTGAAAAAATCAAAACTTTTGATAGCATTACAATTGTTCTGGGATCCCAATGGTAAGAGAAGCAGAGGAAGAACAATGAACAGACAGAGAAGAGAACTGGAGACAGAAATGAAAATAATGAGGAAGACATGGAAAGACCCAGACCTGATGGCACATGACAGGAGGACTTGGCACATGACAGGAGGACTTGGCAAATGTTTTTAAGGTCTGTTTGCTCCTTCTGAAGCCAAAAGGCAGTGATTGACTAAGTTATACTACTGTGACCTTTGGCATCTACACTGATGATGATGACGGTCTACAATTTCCTACCTCAACCTTGTTTTGATCGTATATGGTTTTTATCTCTACCCTGGACAGTAGGCGGGTTATTGGTTGATGGTGTTACGACAACAGTTCACAACAGACAAGAAAATGAATGATCTCATTGAACGATGATTGACTTTTCTCCGACAGCAGTAGCAAATAGCGGTGAAACTTTATTTACACAAAATAAAGTGGTGAATGTGAAATGATGAGCCCAACTTTTACCTAAGGTTGGCAGTTTGGTACAGCAATAAATTCATTTCAATTATTTATACAAATGTCTTGCTCTCTCATTCTCTAATGCTGCTTCAGTAGTTCTAGCTGTCTCTATTTTGCTATGGTGGTCACGACTTGGGAAAAAACTGCTGTTGTCAATATTTTTCTGCCCTGTATATTCTTCATATGGCAACATTGTCTTTTCAAAACGTTCTGATATTTTTCTGGTTCAACTTGGCATTTCATAGATGATACTGGCCTTGACCGCCAGGGATGAATATTACCAAGGTCTATTATTTCCTACTTCTCATGACTAGCTGCTGTCTCGAGTTCTTGTCATGTGCTAAACAGTTTAACATATGTTGGAAAAACTCAATGTACCTAGTTGTCTTGAGAATACACATATTTATCTTGTACTGGCGACGCTGTTTTCTTGTCCTCAGAATAGACAACAGAACTGTCATTTGTGATATATAGGCGATCGAGGGTCTGGGGAATAGTTATAAACTTTTCTGTCACACGGAAGCAAGCCAACTCATTTGGACTTATCACCCAATAATAAATCTCGATTGCGCCAATCACTTATAAAATGCTTTCTATTACACACACTAGGGAGAACGAACGAACGAACTTTATTTTCAAAGGGTTAAGAATTGGGCACGCAGGCCCGTCTGACATTCTGCCCTTCCTCTCACTCTCATCATGCATACTATATCCTTTCATCCTCACATTTACTTAAAGCATTATTAAGGCATTTATCATTATAAAAGTAATATTACATTTGCAATAATCATCATAATTAAAGTATGTTTTTAAAATAAAGAAAACAAAAATAAAAAAAATAAAGAATTACAACAACAACAACAAAATTAACGAAAAAAAAAATAATAATAATAAATTTGTTTTAAAAAACAAACAAACAACAAGACTGATAAAAATCGAATTCTTCATACAGTAAATTAGTGATTTGAGACATATTCAGAGGTGTGTTATAAAAACTCGTGAAATATTCAAACGGTCTGCTACTGAATGACTCAGGGACTCGGTGTTTTTTCCAGTGCGCGCGAACAACTTCACGAGAGGTGAGCAGCTTTGAGTCTCATAGCAGATACTGCTGCAATGAATGCAATGATAGGTTCATCAAGATGAGGTGGGGTAAACAGTTATTTTTCTCGCTGTCTTTGCGTCCCAAACTCAAGACCAGAATCAGACTAGGTAGATAGTTAGATAGACATATACGAAAGCAATTAATTTGCCAAGGGTTGAAAATCGGGCACAGTCCCCTCTTGCTGATCTTTTATTACTGTTACTCAAACATTCTCCAGCGTACTTAAAGTATTAATTAAAGGGCAGTGCAACATTACAAGGAAGTATAACAGCATACATTAACAGTACCTGATCATAAAATTAAGAATATAAGTTATTAAGAATATAATATTAAGAATAAGTATATTGTAATGAAAACTAGATCATCAGAGCCTCAATACAGTATATTAGATAAAAGTACAACACAATCAGTTAGGGTGGCATATAATCAGCACTCATAAAGTATTTGAACAGTACACGACTGTATGAGTAAGGACTGTGCGTGTTTTTTCAGGTCATTGGGAAGATTGTTCCAAAGATGAGCAGCTGAGTAAGCCAAACTAGTCTTAAATAGGTCTAGCCTGGGCTTGGGTACCTGTAATTTGTTTAAGCGCTGACTACGTCTTTCATTATATTTAAAAGCGGCCAAAGATACTTTGGAGCATTCTGTGACAGGATTTTGTGAATAAATTTCCCTTTGTTAAATAGGAAGCGCTTCCTGATGGGTAATACTCGTATACAATGTGATTGGTGTTTATCGGCAACAAGGCGCATTGCGCGTTTTTGAAGCGAGTGGGGCCTTTTTGTGTTGGAGACAGAACAACCATCCCAGATTGTGGAACAATAGTCTAGATGCGTTTGTATATGAGATATGTAGAACATTTTCCTTGCCTCCTGTAGTGAAATTGACAGAGATACAACGGTAAAATACCTCCAAAGATAACATGTAAGGATAAAAACATAATGCGTAGGCTGCTGATAGTACATGATCGCCCAGACCGCGGGTCATCACCCTCCATAAAAATTGACTTGCTAGACAGGAGGGGAACGGCGGATAAAAAGGAAAAAATATGACTGGAAAGATTGCGTGAGACTAGAAAGGCTAAGGAGACGCAATTGGGGGGGAAACGGAGAAAAGTCACGTTTCCCAAGTTGACATAAAGTAAGGAACTCGACAGAAGGGACCTTGGATATGTTACGCCACAGTCATTTATTGGTCGCTTTTGCGATACCAAGCCTTTGATTTGAATTCAGCGGCAGAACGCAGATGTTTGGAATATTACAAAAATTAAAAAGTAACTTTTTCGTAATATTAATGTTAGGAATATAAAAATTAGCTGGCCGGATGGCCCATTCTGAGCAGTGAACTAATATGTTCTTAATTTTACAGACGGATAGATAATATTGAAGATAATGACAAAAGACAGTGTTGTTCACATCAGCGAAAGACTGTATGGAATAAAAAGTGTCGCTATTTGCACAAAAAAACACGACCTTGAGACGCAGGTGTTCAAATCAACTTAGTAGGGAAGCGAAGGGACATTGGTGGGAGCTGTGTCTAAATATAACTTTTAACGACAAAATTTTGGAGGGAAGAGAAAGGTTGGTTCAAAAATCAAGTACGTTTTTGAAAAAAAAAAACAAGTAGAGACGGACAGACTAACAGATAAACATCCATACTTGACTGAAGCATGACTGAAATGACTTTAGGGTAGGACATTTGAATTTGAAATAAACCTAGGCAGTGATTGGCCACAGACAATCATTTTATCGGCGCTCAGACGCGCAAGTGGGGCCATTCCTCAATAGTTGTTCGATGATAGACACAGTATTTTAAAGTGTGGTGATTTCCAAATGAAAGAAAGTGAAATAAGTTCAGGGACGCCATACTATAGCCAGCAGCTCAGCTGAGTTTTGCTAGCATTTCTGTGTTCTTTATTCATAATCTGAGCTGTGAGTTTCAGTTGTCAACAAGGCGGTGTCCATTCAGTTGGTGATTTTACTCGAGTGTATCTGTGCAGTACGTTGTGACAGAGACCACTATTATTGCCCGCCAGCACGGAGAGGTGGGACCACCAGATTTCAGCACCAGAGCTACATATGCAAGTTGAGTGAGCCTCTGGTCTGCTGGAAGTTCACCAACGCCTTTTAGTTACTAATACCCCATAAAATTCCTGTAATTTACTGGACACTGTGTAGTCAATATAGACAGGTGTGATGAGGCCACCCCAACAGCACAAGCATTAACTATCCTCCCAAGTAGATGACTACTAGAACATTTTAATAAAACTAACTAGTCTAGTACTTATATATGTACACTCTTGCATTTATTATGTAACATTCCATGCATTTCTTTCATAATTTTTAAATCCTTTTTTTTAAAAAAAAAAGTTCTGGTCAACATAAAACTTGATCCAGAACAAATAAATGTAATATAATTCTATCAAAAATTTTACACTCTTGAGTTAGTTCAGTGTATTATAATATTTGTTAAATATTATTAGTCTGCTTAAATATCGGTGGGTGTATCTATAACTATCACACCACATTACACATCATTACCCTAGACATTTTACATAGCTACATTCATTAAGAAAAAAAATTGAGTGTGAGGTCGTAGTGGTAGCAAGAAAGGCCTTCTGACAATTCACAACTACATTTTATCTCAGGAGCCTTCACAGCTGGCCTCATACATTACATTTAGTAATATCACCATCATACAATACCATCAAACCCACTACACCTCCTCATCCAGGAAATGTTTAATTTTGGCTAATTGGTAAACTTTTCGTTCTGTTTGCTTTGTGAGTGCATGTACATGTGAGTTCCTACTTAGGTGTTGGTCAACAGTGAGACCTAGAGTTCTGTGTTCATTTACGTTTTCAATTAGTGATGTTCCAATGTAGAGCTGAAGTGTTGTTTTCTGCAAGTTTTGTAGTTTTTGTCTGGTTGATATTAACATACATTTTGTTTTACTAATATTTATTTGCATGCGATTCTCGTTGCTCCACTTAATAAGATTATGTGTATCGTTTTGTAAAGATTGTTCTAGTGTAATGCAACTTTTATCACTTGTATAGACAGTACAGTCATCGGCAAACAGGTCACATGATGAGTGTTTGAAGTATAGAGGAAGATCATTAATGTATACGGTTGTGGTGAAGTGGGATGTTATAAATATTTATAGGGGACTTAGTGTACTGACTGAGATCAGCTGTGAAGGTATCTATATCTAATAAGAGTAGTGTATTATAGATAACCTTACTTGCTGCCACATATATATATATCTCAGTCAGAATTATTCTGGAATTGTGTGATGACTACGTTATATGTCTAGGGTATGTGTATGATGAAGTGTAAGTCAAAACAACAACAGACAGATAAACAATTTAATTTATTCCACTACACGTGACAACACTGTGACACTCACATACATAAAACACTCTACAAGGATATCTTAAAGGAGTCACTGATAACTTTTCAAATAACAATATGTATTCATTGCTGTCATGAATGAATATGTGTCCTGATTCAAATACAAAGGGAACCAGGAATCACAATCAATTTTAATTACAAGTTATAAGTACAGAATTTATCAATATGAATATTGTAGTGACATATATTATTAAAAGTATCCTATGTGTGTCAGTTGTGTAGTAGTAATATGAGGTAATACTGGTTTTGTTTTGTTCAAGCTCTGTTGGTATTTGTCATCATGACTTCAATAGTTTGTCTTTATTGGAACTAGTATTGGAGATGTTCTCAGTTCCTGATATTAAAACAATTTACTTCCCCTCTTAAGTTTATGTTACAATGTTATTTTAAGATGGGGTACATAATTTTGAGCTCAGCTGGCCACATCAGCTTATCTTGCGTGATGGCGGCAGGAAAAGACTCCTCTGCTCGATTTCTCCCCTGGGCTCTGGAGACACCTCACTGATAGCTAAATGGACCAAGGAGTATGCTGTCCGACTCTGGATTCAGCAAAGCTCTGACCAGGTGCTGCTCAATACCATCAAGACCACAGTCCCTGAAAACAAGAAGGATGTACCTTCTACGTCATAACTAATTTATACTCTCTTTTTACACTGAGCACAATACATCACAAACATTGAGTTCAGAGCGTTAGGCCAACCGTCAGCTTCATCTGAAATACTTTATACCAGTATTAACCTCCTTAATGGTTACTACGCCTCTGCACTTCCAGCATTATTTCTTTCTAGTCAATCATCTAGGTGTCAGTGTACTGTTTGGCCATTCCATGCCGTTTTACTTTCCTCCGACACCTTCTGTTCAGGCTGGAGCATTATAGGCTTTACATCATGTTTGCTACTGAACTACACATATATACAGGCATAAATTAACAATTCACATTCAATTTTCATTAAAAGATACTGAATGTTTCAAGCTTACCACAATTCATGGAAATACACAGATACGTTGACTAGCAATGAATTCTGGCACAAATACTGGCACAAACTCCCATCTGCTTATGTTCCAGGCTTTTATTTAGCAAAAATATGAGCTGGCTTCAACGCACTGTTGCTTTATCAAGCTTATTTGAACTAGTGATCTCGAACTAACGCTCCTAAGTGATTATATCAGCGAGTCTGGCCAATGGAGCCACGTTTCGACAAGTGTTTGAAAAAATGTTACCTTCCCACGTCTCCCCTAACAACCAAAGATAGTATTTATAGTCCGACCAATCGTGTTTAGTCTTATATTTGTTGCGCTCCAATCAATTTGGAGTTTACATGGTAGGCTATTTCCGTACGCAAGGTTTTTTCAAACACGTTATAAAAAAATTTTATGAGCAGAAATGATTTCATGCTGTCAGGCATCCCCACTATTTTATTTTGGTTATAACTTGTTAATTCCTAGACTATTTGCGTAACGTTTTACATATTCTTTGTCAGCAAGCCTTAAGGAACCCAAATATACAAATTTAAAAGAGCTAAGTGGCTGCGTTCAAAATATGCAATTTCTCTACCTCCTGTTCCGAAGATGTGCTGTCTGGGTACTGTAATGTTTTCAAACGTAAACCCATCTATTGTCATCTTTCCTAATAAGAATTTTTCAGGATTTAAAAACCTAACTCTGGGAAGGGTAGTGAATTTTATCACTGTCGATTTGAAATAAAGTTAGTGCATGTGGCCTTACACGCGTGATAGTAGTAAGTGTGTATCGCGTTACGCTTGTTGGGGTGGCATTAATAGCGAGACGCGTGTTCAATTTTGCATGCGTTCCTGATTTTCAGCCCTCCCTTCTCTCTATCCTTTAGTCCATCTGTCTTTAGTTACGCCGTGTATAAAATGGAATGAATGAAATATTTAAATTAGGTCATTGATCAGCTTGGTATCTCAATGTTTTTCCAAGAAATACAGCACACTTTTCATTGAAGAAAGCGGGTAATAATATAGTAGGCTTTTACTATCAACGTGAAAGCGTTACAATTTGCAGACGAAGCATAAAACAAAGGGGATTTCGAGTACATTCCTTGTGACAGCACTGTTATTTTACCATTGCTCTTTTCTTTATTAGAATTTATTTGTTAAGCTTTACATTTACCTTTTAATTTATATATGTGGATTAGAATATTTCACGACACCTCCCCTCTTAAAACAGACATTATATGTCAGTCCTTTATTCTATATACACATAGATAAATGTAAGTCAACTTGACTTTCCTCTGCTGTGGTGCTATCATGGTTTTATGTAGTTGGGTCCATTCAGAGTAGGCACTACTCTTGAAATCTGCCTCAGACTTCTACAACCAATAATATATTTCGGTTATGTTACTGAACAGCCGCAAGTGTGAGTGCTTGTCTTAATGCTGCTTCGCAACCCGTATTCACCATTTCTCTTCTCTGAGTCTGCGCATTGACATGTCCAGAGAACATTATATTTTCCTCAAAATGTACGTTATGAGGAGATAACATATACCTGGTGAAAGCAGAGTTTTCGTAGTGGATCCCATAATAATAATAATAAATTCTTTAAGCGCCAAACACGGCGCATAAGGCAGAAACCAGTGCTCTCCAGGTTGTTCGTTGTGACGCCACTCCTCTTAGCTCTTGCACATTATTTAGGCCCAACGTTCTTCCTTCTCTTATTATTGTTCTTCTGAGTGTTTCTTTTGGTCTTCCTTTTTTCCGCTTATCCTCAGGAACCCAAGTGAGCGCCTGTAGTGGTATTCTGTTGTTTTGCATTCGTAGGACATGACCGATATATGACCATCGTCTTTTCCTTATATAGTCGGAGACATATTTCTGCCTAGAGTCTTCTCTTATTTGTCGATTAGTCTTGAATTCTTTCCAACTGATGTTCATGAGTTTTCTAAGACATTTGTTCTCGAATGTATTCAGCTTGTTCTCCAATGATTTTGTTATTTTCCAACTCTCACAGCCGTATGTTAACACTGAGATAACATTTGAATTAAACAGACGAAGCTTCTTATTATCCTGTATGAAACATTCGGAATATCCTCAATCAAAGAGGCAACTCAGGGATTCATTACGTTCCTCCGAAATGTTTACATCCAACAATTTTCTCATCCTTCTAGAGAAGACACTAGGCGCATTCTTCAATCCAAATGGCAATCTATTAAACTCATAGTGTCCTTCTGAAGTACTAAAGCTAGGTATGGTCTAACCTCAGGCTTTACTGGAATCTGATAGTATCCTTTACTCAGATCCACTTTTGAGAAATATTTAGCTTTATTTAGTCTGGCAAACAGCTGATTTGTATCCGGCAATGGATCCACCTGTCCTTCTGTAATAGCATTCAGTCTCCTGTAATCTATACAGAGTATATGTTCTCCAGAGGGCTTCCTTAAGAGTACAACACCGGAACTATATGAGGATTCACTGTGTGAAATAATTCCCTCCTTCAATAGATAGTCTATCTCTTCCTTCAAAGCTTTCTCCTTAGCAAACGGAATCGAATATGGTTTCATACAGACAGGTGTGGGGTCTATCAGTTTCATATCATATTCCAATAGGTTTGTATGCCCTGGTCGGTCTGTTAACACCTCTGCATGATTATTTAGAACCTGTTGCACTCTCTCTTTCTGAGTTTTCGTTAAATGTGTACTGATTTTCACCTGTGCTGCTGTCTCACAGGGGTGTAATGGATACTCAAATGATGAAAGTGGTTCCTTTTTCATCTCCATGGCGATGGACAAGGTCAACAAGTGTGTCTCTTCCTGATGTTCTCTTTCCAAATATTTCTTCAGGAGATTCACATGATAGATTTTTTCTTTCCCCTTCTTATCTATCTTATAATTTGTTCTAGACACCTTCTCTAGAACTGTATATGGACCCTGCCATCCAATTTGTAACTTATTCTGACTCCCGGGCAAAAGAAGCAGTACTTTCTCTCCCACAGCCAAATTTCTGTCTTTCGCCTTCCTGTTATAATAGGCAGCATGTTTCTTCCTGGCTTGTTTCAAATTTTCATTGGCAAGTTTCCAGCCAGTTTTTAAACGAGTGGTCAGCTCATTCACATATTGGTATGAAGATGTAATGTTTTCCTCTGCCTTTTCATCAGTCCACGTTCTTAACAAAGCTACATATGGACCTTTAATTGTGTGGACCTATTTGTCCATGCACCGGTATGGTCTCTTCCACTCGAAGCTCTATAGTGATGATTTTCCTTCCCAGAATTATCATTCACAAAACGACCGCTACCAATTTTTCTCTTGGGGCTTTCTCCCCACTTAAAATTCTTGATGAGAGATTTCCTCTCTACATCTTCTTCCTCCAGTTTGTTTAAGTCCGATTGAGGGATTTTCGGCTTATCCTGGGGTAAGACATCTGTTTGCACTCTCCGCATAGTGGCCATTGTAAAACAGTTAAGTGAAGCTTGTCCGTGAAAAGGGGCTTCCCATTCCATTTGGTCCACTTTATCAAATCTACTTTTCTTTTTATTATCAGGCCTAATTTTGCCCCGTGGCGTGTCCAGGTCCTGATCCATGTTCCCACTTGTGGGTGTTCCCTCATGTGCTATGCTACACCTTTCTACAAAATTCTCAATGTCCCATCTTGCTTTGGGCCAATAATAATTGTGAGCCACCTTTTGAATGATGGTACCTATCTTCTCATGGTCCCCATCTGGTTTCACATGTAGGCTCCTTATTAAGTCTGCCCTATATCTTTTAGGAAGTACCAGTTGTCCCTGACCTTTGGATCTAGCTCCAGTCTTCCTATACATCAACTTGTTTTTCATGTAAAAATCTCCCTTGCCTGGAGTTGTATGACAAGTTGACAATTTTCTGAAACAAGGCTTGAGTGTTTTATCCCCAGCCTGTGCCTTCCTCATCTCTTCTGGAGTGGTATCCAACATAATATCCTCCTCCTGTCTTGAGGTCGACCTGACCTGAAGGGTTGCCATATACACAGGTTTCCTTCTGCAACGGTCAGTGTCATGATTGTCCATCTGACAATTCTTACACCACCTTTTTCCTTGGTTGAAAGATTTTCTTTCATCATATTTCCTTTCATCGAATTGTGGGAATTTATTTTTATTTTCATACCGTGGCCTATCAAATTGGTGCTTACTTTTGTTTTGATCCCTAGGATCAAATTTATTAAAGTTCTGTGGTGCCCTAAAGTTATCCACTTGTTTCTTTTTATTACCTGTTACCTCTGCTTGAGCTGCTTGATACCTTTCAGCAACATTTAGCAACTCACCCAGCCTCTCTGCACCTTGTTCCATGAGAAACTTTCTCAGGTCTGGAGCCATGGACTCTCTTAATTGCTCTATAAGGACCATTTCCTTAAGATCTTGGGTTTTCCCCAGAGAAGTCCATTTCTCCAAGTATGTCTCTATTCGTGCAGAGAACTGGTGATAGGTTTCACCTGACAGTAGTTTAGCATTCCTAAATTTTTTCCTATAGAATTCTGCATTCTTTTCATACCTTAACAAAAGAGCCTGCTTTAGCATGTCATAATTTTCCTGATCACCTCTGCTCATTTTTGCAAAAACCTCATAAGCTGCCCCACGAAGTCCTTGAGATAACTTTAAGCTCCACCTTTCTCTCTCTAACCCATACGTGGTAGCTAATAGTTCATACCTATTTAGGTAGCTCTCTATATCATCGTCTTTCTCAACAAAATGATCTAAATGAAAATTCATAGCTGAGGTTGAGGCTCCCTGGCTAGCAGTGGCATCAGAGGCAAAGGGACTGGCACCATTTTCAGGAGCATGGCCCTGAAACTCAAACTTCCTTAGTCGTAACTCATGTTCCCTTTGTAATCTTTTCTCCTCCTTTTCTGCTTCCCTCTCTGCAGCTAATCTCTTCTCTTCTCTTTCTGCAGCTAATTTCTTCTCTTCCCTTTCTGCAGCTAATCTTTTGTCTTCTCTTTCTGCTTCCAATGCTTTAGCCTCTTTGTCAGCCTCAATCTGCAACCTCTTAGCCTCAGCCTCAATCTGCAACCTTTTAATCTCTTTTTCAGCTTCTATTCTCTTATCTTCGGCCAATCTTTCAGATTCTAATTTTCTTTCGGCCTCTTTTTCTAATCTTCTTTCTTCGCGTTCAATAAATTTGTCACATTCCGTAGTGACATAGGCAACCATAACTTGCCCATCTAATCCTAACTCTTTTGCAGTCTGAACAGCAGCAGATCGAAACTTGGCCAGGTCCGCCATTGTCTATCAGGTAAATTTATACAATGTCTAACCAACAATTCAATTTCTAAATATATATCTAATGGACAACACAGGCACCGTGAGCTCAACCTTATTTAATTCCACCCAAGGATACCTTTTAATTCTTATATTCCCTGAAGTGAATTACCCCCAATATTTTTAATAGGGAAAGATTCAAAATCCCAAGAGCGAGACCCCAATATATGTGGTGAAGTGGGATGTTATAAATATTTATAGGGGACTTAGTGTACTGACTGAGATCAGCTGTGAAGGTATCTATATCTAATAAGAGTAGTGTATTATAGATAACCTTACTTGCTGCCACATATATATATATCTCAGTCAGAATTATTCTGGAATTGTGTGATGACTACGTTATATGTCTAGGGTATGTGTATGATGAAGTGTAAGTCAAAACAACAACAGACAGATAAACAATTTAATTTATTCCACTACACGTGACAACACTGTGACACTCACATACATAAAACACTCTACAAGGATATCTTAAAGGAGTCACTGATAACTTTTCAAATAACAATATGTATTCATTGCTGTCATGAATGAATATGTGTCCTGATTCAAATACAAAGGGAACCAGGAATCACAATCAATTTTAATTACAAGTTATAAGTACAGAATTTATCAATATGAATATTGTAGTGACATATATTATTAAAAGTATCCTATGTGTGTCAGTTGTGTAGTAGTAATATGAGGTAATACTGGTTTTGTTTTGTTCAAGCTCTGTTGGTATTTGTCATCATGACTTCAATAGTTTGTCTTTATTGGAACTAGTATTGGAGATGTTCTCAGTTCCTGATATTAAAACAATTTACTTCCCCTCTTAAGTTTATGTTACAATGTTATTTTAAGATGGGGTACATAATTTTGAGCTCAGCTGGCCACATCAGCTTATCTTGCGTGATGGCGGCAGGAAAAGACTCCTCTGCTCGATTTCTCCCCTGGGCTCTGGAGACACCTCACTGATAGCTAAATGGACCAAGGAGTATGCTGTCCGACTCTGGATTCAGCAAAGCTCTGACCAGGTGCTGCTCAATACCATCAAGACCACAGTCCCTGAAAACAAGAAGGATGTACCTTCTACGTCATAACTAATTTATACTCTCTTTTTACACTGAGCACAATACATCACAAACATTGAGTTCAGAGCGTTAGGCCAACCGTCAGCTTCATCTGAAATACTTTATACCAGTATTAACCTCCTTAATGGTTACTACGCCTCTGCACTTCCAGCATTATTTCTTTCTAGTCAATCATCTAGGTGTCAGTGTACTGTTTGGCCATTCCATGCCGTTTTACTTTCCTCCGACACCTTCTGTTCAGGCTGGAGCATTATAGGCTTTACATCATGTTTGCTACTGAACTACACATATATACAGGCATAAATTAACAATTCACATTCAATTTTCATTAAAAGATACTGAATGTTTCAAGCTTACCACAATTCATGGAAATACACAGATACGTTGACTAGCAATGAATTCTGGCACAAATACTGGCACAAACTCCCATCTGCTTATGTTCCAGGCTTTTATTTAGCAAAAATATGAGCTGGCTTCAACGCACTGTTGCTTTATCAAGCTTATTTGAACTAGTGGTCTCGAACTAACGCTCCTAAGTGATTATATCAGCGAGTCTGGCCAATGGAGCCACGTTTCGACAAGTGTTTGAAAAAATGTTACCTTCCCACGTCTCCCCTAACAACCAAAGATAGTATTTATAGTCCGACCAATCGTGTTTAGTCTTATATTTGTTGCGCTCCAATCAATTTGGAGTTTACATGGTAGGCTATTTCCGTACGCAAGGTTTTTTCAAACACGTTATAAAAAAATTTTATGAGCAGAAATGATTTCATGCTGTCAGGCATCCCCACTATTTTATTTTGGTTATAACTTGTTAATTCCTAGACTATTTGCGTAACGTTTTACATATTCTTTGTCAGCAAGCCTTAAGGAACCCAAATATACAAATTTAAAAGAGCTAAGTGGCTGCGTTCAAAATATGCAATTTCTCTACCTCCTGTTCCGAAGATGTGCTGTCTGGGTACTGTAATGTTTTCAAACGTAAACCCATCTATTGTCATCTTTCCTAATAAGAATTTTTCAGGATTTAAAAACCTAACTCTGGGAAGGGTAGTGAATTTTATCACTGTCGATTTGAAATAAAGTTAGTGCATGTGGCCTTACACGCGTGATAGTAGTAAGTGTGTATCGCGTTACGCTTGTTGGGGTGGCATTAATAGCGAGACGCGTGTTCAATTTTGCATGCGTTCCTGATTTTCAGCCCTCCCTTCTCTCTATCCTTTAGTCCATCTGTCTTTAGTTACGCCGTGTATAAAATGGAATGAATGAAATATTTAAATTAGGTCATTGATCAGCTTGGTATCTCAATGTTTTTCCAAGAAATACAGCACACGTTTCATTGAAGAAAGCGGGTAATAATATAGTAGGCTTTTACTATCAACGTGAAAGCGTTACAATTTGCAGACGAAGCATAAAACAAAGGGGATTTCGAGTACATTCCTTGTGACAGCACTGTTATTTTACCATTGCTCTTTTCTTTATTAGAATTTATTTGTTAAGCTTTACATTTACCTTTTAATTTATATATGTGGATTAGAATATTTCACGACAACGGTAAAGAGAAGAGGGCCGAGAATAGAGCCCTGAGGAACACCTGTATTGACAACGGTTGGGTTCGACAAGGAATTATTGTAAGAGACTATTTGTTGGTCTTGACATACGGATGCGAGTCATGGGCAATGACTACAACCCATAAAAGCCAGATCCAAACCTCAGAAATGAGGTGTCTGAGGAAGGTGGTTGAAGTAACAAGAAGAGACATGGTACGCAACCAGACGATACGTCAAGGCCTTAAATCCTACCCCCTGCAGACCCAAGTAGAACAGTCCCAATTAAGATGGTTTGGCCATGTCTGCAGAATGGGAGAAGATCGGATACCACGACAAGCGTGGGAAACAAAGAGCCAAGGATCCAGACCCCGAGGACGACCCAGAGTCCGCTGGGAGGACAACATTAGACAATCTTTGAAGGATCGAGGACTAGAATGGAACCAGGAGGAAGACAGCCGATAGGATAGTCTGGCGCTCTCTCTTCCAAACCTCTACACCTCACGGTAGAAGGGGAACGACTAAGTAAGTAAGTAAGACTATTTGTTGTCTGTCTGACAGGAACGATTTAATTAACTTTACCAGCTTAATATTTACTTTCATTGTTTCTAATTTTCTGATTAAAATAAAGTGATCTATCATATCAAATGCTTTTTTGAAGTCTACAAAAATTGCTCCACATATATTATCGTTATTGATGTTTAGGTGCCAATTGTCTATCATCTTTGTTAAGGCTGTGTGGCATGAATGCTTTGGTCTAAACCCCGACTGACTGCCGATTAGCAGGTCATTATTGACTAGGTGTTGTAGTGTTGTTTTGTGGATGTGTTTTTCCAATGGTTTGGACATCGACGATATAAGAGAAATGGGCATATAGTTACTAAGATTACTACTATCAGATGAACCTGGTTTGAGAAGTGGGTATACTTTAGTGCTTTTAAAAGCAGATGGAAAGTAACTCCTTGCGATACATTGATTATATATGTATGTCAGTGAATCACTAATGGCAGGTGCGGCAAAGCGCAGTATTCGATTACTGATTCCATCAAGTCCCGATGAGTTATTATCTTTAAGGCCAGTAATACGGTTATAAACTTCATTAACTGTTATAAAAGGGATGTCGGGTGGAATTGTGTTAGTACATTTGTGCTCGCAGAACGAACAGAGTGTGAAATGTAAATATAAGTGTTTACAAGTTTACATATTTGGAATCTTTATTCATTTCCCTATGAATCCATGCTGGTCATTAATTTGTACATTTGATTGTTATGAAATTCATTGCATTCTGTGCAGGCAAGGGAGAAAACCAAAAATGCAACCAATAAAAAAATTCATTCACACTATCCTCAGTATCTGGTATGTCCACCGTGTGCTTGCAAACAAGCTTGGCAGCGGCTCCGCATGGAAAGCACAAGTCTCTGAAGGAAATTCCGGGGAATCAAGTCCCATTCACGTGTAAGAGCAGCTTCGAGCTGTTGCAGATTAGCTGGAGAACCTTGCCTGTAGACTCTGCGTCCAAGCTCGTCCCACAGATGTTCTATAGGGGACATGTCTGGTGATAGGGCAGGCCAATCAATCGTCACAATGTTCTGCTGCTGTAGATATTGCTGCGTAATGCATGCGGTGTGCGCACGTGCGTTATCCTGTTAGAGAAGCTGCAAGTCTGGATAATTTGTGAACGCAGGAGCAACCAATGCATCCAGAACCTCATCTCGATATGTCACAGCATTAACATTTCCACGGAAGACGTGAAGAGGCAAGCGATGGTGAAAACTGAATCCTCCCCAAATGTGAATACTGCCACCTCCAAATCGGTTGTGCTGACGAACACAGCAATCTGCAAAGCGCTCTCCACACCGTCGCCAAATCCGCATACGTCCATCAGCAAAGGATATGTTGAATCTGCTCTCGTCTGTGAATAGGACAGCATTCCACTGCAGTCTAGTCCATCTGACATGTTGCTCTGCCCATTGCAGGCGCTGCTGACGATGTCTGTGAGTCATGTTTGGCCCAACATAAGGTCGTCTTGCAGTAAGGCCTGTATCTCTGAGTCGTCGTATGACTGTCATTCGAGAGACTTGCCCACGTCTACCCACTATTGCTCTTGCTGTTTGACTTGCCGGGAGAGAACGATTCCTTAGGTAACTCAACACAATATGACGATCTTGCGCAGGGGTAGTAACTCGTGGTTGGCCACTCCGAAGTCTATCCCGGGCACTGCCAGTGGTTCCATAACGTTCATTGAGACGTACAATAGTGCTGTGGTGGCAATTCATCCTTCTGGCAATGGCCCGCGAGCTCATTCCGGTCTCCAACATACCAATGGCTCGCTGGCGGTCGTTTTCAGATAGTCGTGGCATTTCAAGCACATGTACTGGGTGTTTTGTCTCAACGGCCTTTTTATACCGAGTATACTGCCACAACGCGTACACATTTTCAGGGTCATAGCTGTTGGGAATCGTGTTGCACGTGTAACTTTCATTGTTTTCATGTAGTCTGTACACAAACCCGTGGGTTGAATCATGCACTTTCCATTCCAGCAGCCATTCGCTCTCTACCTCAATGTCATAGATTTTCGATAGGGGAATTAAGACATAGATTGGTCCCTTCTGAATAGAAATAGAACAGGTGATAGCTCAGTGAGAATTAGTGTAAATAAAATATATTTTTACGAGTGAGATGGTGGAAAAAAATTAGAATCTGTCCCTGAAATCGAGAATTCTCTCTCTTTCAGCCTATCTCTACAACAGAAAGTATTTGTCAGACAGATTAATAGAATATATATATATATATATATATATATATATATATATATATATATATATATATATATATATATATTAATATATATATAGCACCACTCACATACGCACACACGTAAGTGACGACAGTTAGACGCACAGACGTGAAAAACTATAACAATGGAATATAGATATTTTGGAACGAGCTGACCGACACACTTGAATAAAGTTTATGTAAATTTTATTAACATAAAGAACATTTTGATTTGTGTTAGTGTTCTAATGGCTGCCCAGACTTCTTCGCTGTTTGCTTTGTCTTGAATCATCTTTCTGAAATATAGTTTCTTTTCCTGGCGAATGAGGTACTGTACTTTGTTTCTAAGTGTCCGATACCTGCTGAAATCTTTGAGCTTATGAGCGTTGTCCCGCTCTCTCATTGCTGATAATATTTCTTTTGTTATCCTGGGGGTCTTTCTGATGTTTTTGACACGGGCCTTCTTTATAGGAACATGTTTGTCGAATACGTTGTAGAAAGTTTGTGTCCATTAAGTTATGGCTTCTTCTGGATGCGGAAGTTGGTACACGTATGAGAGAGGGGATATTTGTAGGTCTTGTAGGAACAACTGAAGGTTAAAGTTTTTTTGAAATTTCTGTAGTGGACTGTGATGTGTTCCGTCTTAGGTGCTTTGAACCCCTTTCTCGTCCAGGTACAGCAAATAGCATAGTGGTCACTTATAGCTGTCTGTGTGACTGTGCATTCTATAATGTTTTCTGGGCAGGTCGTATAGATGTGATCAATTAATGTAGATGATGAGTCTGTTATTCTCGTGGGTTGGGTGACTAACTTTGTGAGATTGTATGAGATTGTGATATTATTCCATGTGTTGTTCGGTTTGTGAAGGTGTGACATATTATGACAATATCTTTCATCTATCTATTTCTCTATCTACACTTTTCTTTTACCTTTCTTTCATCTACGCATGTTTGTTAACATAAAAACCATCCTATACTCAGGGACTGTCCCTTTTTCTAATTTAGCACGCATTTTATTGCTGTTCGCTATTTTCTTTGATGTATGTTCTCGAGCAGACTATTAGCTAACGCTGAGCGGGGTATCTGTAAAATTTTAACGCCAGCGATTGATAATCGTTGGATAGGATCAGATAGCGATCAAGGAGCAGATTAGTTGGAACCAAGGTGAGCAAATTTCTATTACCGCCCTTGTGATCTGTTCACTAGTAAAGTAATTAAAAACGGCGAATTGCCAGATCAAAAGACATTGCTCGCTAGAAGGCCATACGAGCAGAGACGTGTAAAATTTGCACTGATTAGCAAATTACGTTACGAGAGAGCACGAGTTCTGGTTTTCGGCTGTAGCGTGAAGAATGGCTTTGATTTACACATAAGCCGAAATCTGAACGTAGGTGTTAAATCTGGCAGAGTCTGGTTTTCGGTGAATAGTGGCCATTCCCTTTGATTTCAGATATATATACCCCAGCAGTCTAACTAAATTTATCCAGTACCGCCAGAATTTCAGAGAACATCTAGCTTTCGATTCTAAAGATCTCTTATAATAGTAGTATCACTTAGTTTTTCGATTGGAGATCGTTTTATTTCTGGCTTGTGGTAATTATTATACTAGTAGTTTGAGTGATTTAACTAGTTAAATCGTCAATTATATTTTACTAGTTTTTGCTGTGCAGAGTGATTTACTAGATAGGTCCGAAATTTTATTTCTCTAGGTTTTACTGTGTTACAGTGGCTAGCAGAATAAATGGTAATTTCTAGCTAAACTATTCCAGCTATAAAATAAATTTAATTAATAGCTAGTAACCAGTCAGAGAATATTTTAACCAACTAGTAATGCACTGTTCATCATGAGTATTGACGAAATATGTATTTATTTCTAATTCATGATGATTGATTTTTTTAAATGACTAGAATTTATTTCACGGGAGTTTTTAAACGATGAGGCAAGCTCTAAGCTTATAGTTTCAATTTAAGTTAAATAACCGAAGTGGATAAATATATTCTATTTTACGCGGGTTAAGGATAGGATTGAGAATACTATATTATGATTAAGTATTTTTTCTCCTTTACACAGTATTGGGTCAAACCCTAAACCTTACCAGCGGCCTCCATGTAAATCTGAGAGTAACCATACAAAAGAACACTTTAATTAGTATCTGGGTTTTTTTCAAAGTAAAACTGTCTGAGGTTGTGTTTACACCCAGAAAGAGACAGAATACCACCCAAAGAACATTAAGAGTGACTTTGTAACTGGGCATATAGATCCAGATTTCTTTGCAAATTTCATTTACAGTCAGCCTGTTGCAGTGACTTAACAAACATTACCATTTCCCGACATTTGACCAGTTGTGGTGTAACCAAGAATTTATATACTGAGAGAAGTTACCAACCTGACATTTCATATGTACTGGAAACCTCGAGCTATTGACACTGTGAGCGCTGTTAAATTTCTTACCTGGACAAATTAAATGTGACATAAACAGTAATCCTAAATAATAATACCAAAGGGAACGCTCCCCGGAGAAGTGGACTTAAATCTGTCTTTTGAGGAGCTGGGGTTCTCTTTGCCAAAAATAACACTGGATTCGCTGTGCGTGTGTGTCCTAAAGATTGTTCCAGAAGATACAACACAAGTATTTAGGTAAGAAAGAATGTGCGTGGCCACGGTCGTCTGAGAAGAGAGGAAGAATGAATGAATAATTCTCACATATATCTTATAGAATCCATGTACTCACTTTGTGTATTTTTTTCTATGCAAGTTTTTTGCAAATGCTGTCCCTTTTCAGAAGAGATTAAAGTATAACTCTGTTCTTTACTGTAGAGGGAAATACTATACCATAGCGTATAAATCTTCGACTCTTTGGGGTTAATAACTTTCGTCTAACGGGATCTTGTCTCAACAGAGGGAGGGAGGATTACACCTATGAGTATAACTCTTTAATTAATTCATTAACTTATGTTTATTTGTATTTGATTTGATATTCAAACTATTGCTGTTTTGAAGTTTCTTTATGATAAATAAAATTTACATAAACTTTATTTACGTATGTTGGTCAGCTTGTCCCAAAAGATCCCTATTCCATAGATATAGTTTTCACGTCTGTGCGTCTAATTGTCGTCACGTATCTGTGTGGGTGTAGATGTGAGTGGTTGAATAAATATTAATGTATATTTTGGTAGACTGTCTGACTAACAAAGTTCTGTTGTAGAAATAGGCTGAATGAGAGAAGCTTCTCGAGTTCAGGGACAGACTCTACTTATTTTCCACCATCTCACACGTGAAAATCTATTTCTTTATCTTATCTCTCACTGAGTCACCACATGTTCTAGTCTATTTAGAAGGGACCAATCTATGTCTTAATTCCCCTATCAAAATCTACGACAGAAGGTCAATATTAAAATCCCCCAGTAGAATCATTTCTTTCGAAGAAGCCCAAACATTGTCCATCATTCGTGAGAATGCGTCAAACCATACAGTAGAAAGAGAGCCCATTACTGAACTACACTTATCGCGTTTCAAAATCTGATTACTTTAATTTTATATCACGATTTACAACGATAACTTTTCCCGAACTTTCTAGATCAATTCGTCTCGAAAACAACTCACTTAAACCCGTGGACCTTCAGTCTCGCAGCCGAACTCACTTCGAAAAACAAAACTCCAAACTAAAAACACGACTTTTTCTCAAGGGGCGTAAAACACTACTATTGATCAGTGTATTATGGATTATCACCCTGTGATTATACATCTATATGTCATGGATTTTCGCCCTTTGATTTAAATTTATAAGTCCGTTAATTTCCCTCATGCAAATGTTTGAAACCGTATTTCTGACACTCGAACTCCCTGTTACACTGCTATGTCGGCAATGTAGAAAGTAGATCTTTATCGTTTGTATAATAATATCACTTTTTGGACCTTCTTTCATACAGGAAGCCATGTTTTGGGGTATTTTTCTTATATCTGAAGGGCACTACCATTTTCTTTCTTCACGTCCACTTGTCCTATGTTTTCCATGATGCTACTTTTGGCATTTCGTGGAAGGACAAAGTGACAAATGTTGAGGTGATGTCGCGTGCTGGCCTTCAAAGCATGTATACACTGCTTAGACAGCGCAGACTACGTTGGCTTGGCCATGCCCACCTCATGGAAGATGGTCGCAACCCGAACGATATCTTGTACGGACAACTGGCAGATGGCAAAAGAACATTTGGGCGGCCGCAGCCGAGGTTCAGAGATGTGTGCAAGAGAGACATAAGAGCACTGGACATGAATCCAGTAACCAGGGAGGATGATCGCACCAAGTTGTTATGCTCTCTAAGGCACCACCTCAGATTGGGGGGGGGGGGAAGAAACTCTCACAACAAGCAGACGAGAAAATAAAACGTCGAAAGGAACAACAGGCCACACACAAAAATAATAAATTGCTGAGGACTGTCACCTCTGGGGCGCATTCCCACTGTCAGTTATGACTGAAGGGGCTATTATTATGATTATTATTATTACTGTTCGAACTTGAGACTCGGCTTGAGATTTGTGTAAGACTTAGGCTCCACTTTAGACTTGTTAGAAAAGACGTGAAAGCAACTCTGATTATTACCGCTTTCAAAGAAATTGGCCACATACACCGAGTTAACAGACCCCCAAATGGTGTTAAATATACCTGCTAAATATCGAATAGTCTAAAGGAAAAAAAATAACAACAGGAAAACGATATTTCAGTGACTCGCTGAAAATAAGTTTTAGCCTTTTACACTGAATGGGGAAGGCGACAACTGAAGGTGTTGGGTCGATTTTCCTGTTATTGTTCATGCTATTCTGAAGTATAATATTAAGTGGTTGGGCCATCTTGTGAGAATTGGAGCCCGATAATATAATTTACCACAATGTGCCTACAACACTAGAAGATCTGGTTTCAGGGCACGGGGAAAATCAAGAAGCAGATGGATAGACATGATCACAGAAAACCTAGAACAACACAGCAGCCACTGCAACACACTTGGCCCAAGAATGCAAATTACCGCGCCCAACGACGCTTCAAGGCAACAGTAAAATATAAAATGAAGAATTCGGTAGAGGACTACACATTCCAGCTTGGAAGCTAAAGAAAAATTGTAGTGTAACTGATAATACAGACCTGGATGACCTCAGAATAGTGCTCCACAAACTTTGTCAACGATTCACAAGTGTTGTGATCCAATAGATCCCATCTCATTGTAACATCACCGGCAATGAAGAGGCTGACAGAGTGGCAAAAGAAGGTTCACATCTACCTCATCCTGATTCAAGCATAAATTTCGAGGAGGCAAAGAGTATTATCAGAATCAGATACACAAACAAATGGGATGTAGAGCATCCAGCTCACACACAGAATGATGCATACTACCAGCTCAATAGAAGAGAACAAGTGGTAATCTTCAGACTCCGCACTGGCCACAACAGATTGAGATACCATCTATTCAACATGCTAAAGATAGGAACTACCGATGAGTGTAACTGTGATACTGATAAAATGACTGCTGAACGTCTGCTTGAAAGTTGCCCCTTATATGCGGTACAGAGAAAGTGCATATGGTCGACGCCAGTTCCTTTCGTGGAAAAGCTTTACGGGGATTCAGATAGCCTCAAACTGACTACTGCTTTCTTTGAGAACATTCATTTGGACGTCTGAGAGTGTACGAAGAAGAAGAAGAAGTTACACAACATAATAAAATGTTATCTTACCAATACAAGAACGAGCATATAACAACCAGAACAAACGAGAACGATAAAAGAACAAACAACTTAACATTAATTTCCCACTACGTGATATCAGTACAAGTAGTTTAAATAAACTACCAATACAAAAAGAAAAAACATAAAAAAACCAGCAAATGTCCAGTCGGTACATTTAAAATGTTGTCAGTTGCAATAATAAAGATGGAAAAAGAAACAATAAGAAATAACCTACAAACTATTCAACTCGTTAAATAGCGGACATAAAAAAGTAAAGTACACCGAACAAACCAAACACAAATGACAATCATCTCAGAAAGACATGTCCAACATAGTACAGATCTGGAGATCTCAAGACACGACTCATCATTAGAAAGAAGATCGATTTGTAAGAGAAAAATGGATGGAGTTCACCAGAACTGATGAATTTTTTTAAGCGGGAGATGATTTTAAGAAATGTACACCGGGATTTCAAGTCAAATTTAAGTCGTCATTATGTCTCTCCACAGATTTCATTTTCCACTATTTGGACTGGTTTGAGGAACGTCATGGTGTAATTTTCAGTTATCGGAAATCAGAATTATTATTTTAAATTAACGGCACTGCGACTGGCAGAGTGGTTAGAGCGGTGGCCTTTCACAGCAAAGGTACCGGGTTCGAAATGCGGTGGCGCATGCTTCAGTCTTCTTCTTTTTCTTCTTGGATCCTTAGCCCGTAACTGAAAAAGCAGTCAGTGGCCATCACTCCCAGTGGCGTCTTGTAGGGCAGCAACAAACCGTCTCCCTTTTGCTCTGTCGAAGGCCACTCTTTGTGCAGTGCCTTAACTCTGGTTTATGATTTGCATCTCGGCCTCCACAGTTCTCTCCACCAGGTTGTTTTTAGTCTGCCTCTCTTTCGCCTTCCTTCTGGGATCCATAGGTTGAATGGAAAAAAAAAAATTATATATATATATATATATATATATATATATATATATATATATATATATATATATATACAAAAACACACAAATAGTAATACGTCTTACAAAGAGAAAGGACAAGAAAAACCTACGTTGCGGCCACAGGGCCTTCGTCAGGGACAGACAAACAAGAGACAGGAGGGAAAGAAAATGAGAATTAAGTAGAGAACATGAAACTATAAAAATAAGAGAGAAAAACACTCCCTTATGTCCAGTCACATGGTGGAGCAAAGATGGCTGCCACTAAACCGGAAATGGATAGGGATCCATAACATATCAGTTCTTGTGACTCTTGAGTTAGGAAAGGCAAAGGCAGCGAGGACGAGACCTGGTCACCCATCTCTCTCAGTTGGACCTAGTATAATAAAGTCTCTACCACTTCAGTACGGCAATATCTACTATGACAATACCTTTACCTTAGATTAAAAGGATTGAAATGGTATGACAATAACCATCAGATAAGCACTAATTGAACTCGAGGCGATGAGAAGACGCTGACTTTGCATAGGACACACGTTGAGAAAGGTAGTCGATAGTATTACAAGGAGGTCCTCTTTTTTTAAAACACCAGGGTTAGCGAAATAGAGGGATACAAAAACAAATAAGCAATCCAAACACACAGAGAGAAGAGAACTTAAGACAGGCATGAAAATGGTAATGTAGATATGGAATGGTCTTGAAAGAATGGTACAGGACAAGAAAACTTGGAGTGTATTTGTTGACGGCCGGGGCTCCACGGGCGACCTAAACGGTATTGACTTTTATTGCACTAAGTGTGGTATTCTATCTTAGTCCTATAAATGAAATAATACTAGACTCTTGTCGTTCTTAACATTTATTACACGTAGAGTTACAAACACGTCTAACATCTCACAACGGCCATTCTTCCAAGACCCGTAACTCTCTCGTCATATCTAAATATAGGACACTGCATAGTATTCCAGTTTATTTGTGAGTTCTAATTTTATCCAAGTTATCTTCATAGCCTTTTTCACTCAGACGGGGATGATGACAGATAATAGGTGGATTGGGTGTCATCCCGGACAACCTCGGGCTTTCTCACCCCTTTTCGCCTTGTCAACAACAGGGCAGTTACGAAACTCTACTTTTTTGTTTTTATTTGTTTGTATTTTATTTTTATTGTTAGTTTGTTTTCAAGGAAAAGGGAGGTCACACATACATACATTCACACAATTTTACAGTTTTGATTTTCCCAATTTACATTGATTTGACAAGTGTGATGCCACTGTCTCATATCGGCAGTTGTTCATATTATTTGGAATTGAAAACAATATATATGCTAATTATAACTAATCAGAGGTTAAACGGGATATTTTTCTTCATTAATTTAATTTTTAAAAAGTTTTGATTTACTATATTTAAACTGGATGGGGCGCGGGGGGGGGGGCAGAAGATACTAAATTTTGGATACCGGAAATCAGATTTTATTATTTTGAATTTACTACACTATATATCCTCAGTATAACCTATTAAGGGTTGAACGTGGTACTTTGTATTAAAAAAAAAAAAAAAAAAAAAATTCAGACGAGGCCTTACTTAGCGTTGAAGTAGCTAGCAGTTTCTGTATTTTAAACAATTATTCAGTCTTTCTTGTGATTCCTTTTACGAGTGTTTTAATGTTAGTTATCATTATAGTGTCAATAGCTTAGCATTGATTTTTAATTACCTTTTTTTTTCAAATAAAATTGTGCCTCGTTTTCGCGAGGTGTACTCCGTTCAACTTAGACACTGGATTCGTCGGATATATAAGGAGCATGTCCAAATTTAAAAAAAAAAATAACTGTTGATATGGTTTATAGTGTATTTTGTTTTTAATTACTTAGCTATGTTGATGTTATATTGATAGGAAACTCTTTACAGAGCGATACAACAGGAAGCAATCTGATCATCAGAAGATGTCCCCCCATCTGACAAGTGTTTCGGCCCAATTACTCCTTTACACTCTAAGGGGGGCGGGCCCACTTGGGTCATGACTCCCAAGCGTCTCAGCTTCCTGTTGTCTTGTATCGAAAATGAACCCATTTCACTTATGGTAGCAAGTTTTAAATCCACAACGCCAGACGTGGAGGCAATTGTGAAAGTAACAAAGAGAAGACAAATTATTCCGTTCGTTCCGTCGCCCTTCACAACTAAGGACACACACTGAGACATTAGCGCGCAGCCGATGAGCTGCGCGCCGCAAGCCACTGAAATTATGTACATGACACTCCCTATAGTATACATCGCCTGTTGCCCCAGAGTCGCAGCTTTTTCACTTGTACACCAAAAAAACTCAGCGTTGTGGACTTAGAAAAAATTTGGTGTTTTCTGTACCGCAGCGTTTATTGTCATGATGTCCATCGCCCATTGCGGTTGTTCCACAGCCAGCCTGATGCCTTTTCGGCAGTTTCACAAAGCCTCTTCAGTGCCCTTGTTCTAGACTGTCCCTTCAGCCCCAACAGTTTCAATAAATCATACACTGATGCAGCCACAAGCCCTCTTGCGCCCACTTCAACCGCCATGACCCTTGCACTGAATCCATCGTGTCTCAGATCCGCGGCCAGATCGCTATACTTGGCCGCTTTGAATGAATGTTGCTCGTCTAATCTGGATTCAAATGGCACGGTCAGTTCAATCAGTATGACCTGAAGCGTTGCTGTAGAATGAAGCACTATATCCGGCCGTCTCCGCGATTTTCTGATACACTCTGGATATGCCCCCCGTCCAGGTAGGTCTACCGCCATCTCCCAGTCGTTTGCACAGTCAAGAAGAGATGGTAAACTGCTACCAGGTTTACTCGGTTTGGGGTGTGCTGACTTTCCTGCCCTCAGAAAGTATGTGTTTGCGGTGTCTGGCAGGACTTTGCTATTCGCTTTCATTCTTGCCTGATCTATTGTCGCAGCCAGCTCATTTAGCACTTTGTTATGGCGCCAAGTGTATCGCCCTTGCCCTAATGCCACCTTACACGCTGAGAGCACGTGTTCAAGTGTCTGCCTCCCCTGGCACAGGGGGCACTGCTCATCATCTGACTTTCCCCATTTCACAAGGTTGGTGGCCGACGGCAGCAGGTCATACATTGATCTAACCACGAAGCTGAGCCTAAGAGGTGCCATATGCCATATATCATTCCATGTCAAGGACCTCTGCAGGGCTCCTTCCCATGTGGTTCATTGGCCTTGTTGGACCTGCTGCACTGCTTTTTGCACCCTCTTATCATTCTCAGCTCCTCGTATCTCCTGAACTACCATGTCTCTGCGCTCCCTGCTTGATGCCTTGGACCACCAGCGGATGTCACCATGCCCAAATCCCCGTCTATTCGTTTGTGTGTATCCGATTACCTCTCTCAGTTTGAGTGACTCTTCAGCAGCATCAACAGCTTCTTCCACTCTCCACTTCCTTCCCGTTTTCAGTGTGGGCTGAATGGACTTAACCACGTCATCAGCTGACTCGCGTAGCATCATTGCAAGCCTTGCTTTTCCAACTTTGTATTCTTCAACAACTGACTTGAAGGGAAGCAGAAGTTTTGACTTTTTGCAGTACAGTGCTACATCTGACAGACCTGGTGGTACCCCTAGCCATTTTCTCATGAACTTGTTGACCTTCTGCTCTATAGCTTCCACTGTACTTGTGCTTATTTCATATATAAGCAGTGGCCACAGCAACTTCGGTATCAACATGAACTGAAGGCACCACAGTTTGAACTTTCCCAGGAGTCTGCTTCGGTCTATGATCTGTAGTCCTCTGTCTGCCATTTCTATTGTCTGTTGCACTGCCTTCGAGTCTTTTAAAGAGGCATCGTACACCCTGCCAAGACTTTTAACAGGTTCCTCAATGACAGTAGGGATTCTTTGGCTAGAAACCGTGAATATGACCTCTGCTATCTTCCCTTTCCTGACTGATAGGCTTCTCGACTTCTTGGGTTTGAAGCTCATTCTGCACCAGCTGACTAGTTCATCCAGGCGTGCTAACATCCTCCGGGCCTGATGTTCATCTGATGTCAGAATTGTTGTGTCATCCATGAATGCTTTGAGCGGTGGCATGTGACACATTCCACCGAGCTTTGGGCCTATAGCCATTCCTTCAGCCGCATTGAGGATTACCTGCATAGCCATGACGAATAGTATCGGAGAGATGGTACATCCCATCGCAATTCCAACTTCAAGGCCAATCCACTTCGTTGTGTACTCTCTGGTTGAAAATCTGACAGAAAACCCTGCGAAATACAGCTTCAGCATTGCTGCAATCTCTCCTGGCAAAGGGGCGACCGACCCCAACCAGGCGCGTCCACAGGTGGCGGATAGTGGAACGACCTCCAGATATGGTGTGTCAGCTGCGAATTAAGTCAGCATAGCTGGACGAATAAGCAGTCGCGGACCAAACGGCGATGTCCTCCCAGCAGGACGGGGAAAGGTAACAGGTGGCACTGATACCCCCACTGAAATCCCCCATATGTCCTACGACGGGTGCATCAAGCGAGTAAGTGCCGCTATAAGCTCTAGCCACGGGGAAGGTAGACCTCGGTAAACAAACCAATCTGCTGCCTTGCAGCTACCACCGGGAGATGGAAAGGCTATGGGAGACAACCCTGAACAACAAACACAACCCGGCCTGCCGAAGACGGAGTGTGTTAGCTACGGCGCAGACACCGGGAAAAATTAGGACACACACGCTTTAGCGGTATGGAGTCATGCGACAATCTCGACTTACGTCATGGCGTCGCTCCTTTCAGCTACAACCGGGGAGGAGCGGAGCCGGGCCCCTAGCCTCGAAAGGGCCCACCCAAGCAACCGGTGCCTTTGCCAACCAAATGGCCAGGGGAAGGCAAAGTAGAGCAACTGACCAACCAACCCACTGTCTTACAGTGGCTCAATGGAATGCAGAAGGAGTGAGGAACAAGAAACCGGAGTTACAAGAATTCCTCAGGGAAAATAACATTGATATAATCTGCATCCAAGAAACTCACCTAAAAGATACCCAACGATTCTTTGTACGTGGATACCAATCCTTCCGCCAAGACAGGGCAAAAAGAACTAAGGGAGGAATCCTCACACTGATTAAAACCTCAATCCCAGCAGTAGAGACACACAGATCTGGTGAGGACGAACTTGAATACATAACAGTCCAACTACTGCTGCCCAGTGGAGACTTAATGATCACAAACTGCTACAGCCCTCCAACCACAACTCTGGAGCTACACAAAGTGAAGCTTGCAGCATCGAGACACCTCATTATGGGTGACTTCAATAGCCACTCACCCAGCTGGGGCTATAACGCTACAGATCCAAGAGGAGAAGAGGTGGAAGATTGGATGGTAGAGAATAAACTAATTCTAATAAACCAACCAGAGGATAAGCCCACCTTCTATTCCAGAGTATGGAAAACAACGAGCACACCAGATCTTGCTATGGCTACAGATGACATACATCGACTCACCACCAGAACAGTAAATACTCAACTTGGGGGTAGCGACCATGTACCAGTCACATTACAGATATCTGAGATAAGAAGTGCAGGAGAAATCAATATGTCTCCTAGCTGGAATTTCAAAAAAGCAAACTGGGGATTTTTTAAAGAACAAGCTGACAATTTCTGTCAGAACATTGCCCACTCAAATAACATCAATAAAAACATCTCCATCATCAGTGAGGCAATCATCCAAGCAGCAAAGAAGTCAATTCCACGAGGTAAACGACGAGACTACAAACCATACTGGAGTGACAACCTGGGAAAACTCCATAGTGAATTAAACAAAGCACGGGAAACTATGGAGCAAAATCCCACATTAGAGAACACACAGAGGCACAACAGCATAAAACAAGCTTTCAATGAACAAAAGAAAGCTGAAATCCAAAGGAGCTGGCACCAGAAGACTAGCAGTCTCAACATGGAAAAGGACTCAAGCAAGCTATGGAATCTGACAAGAGTGCTAAATGAAGAAACAACAACCAGCTACTGTAAGACTGTCATCAAGGAAAATGAAAAATACCACACAGGAAAGATGGCAGCAAACATCCTGGCAGATTTCTACAAGGAAGAAAGCACCACATCACTTTCACATGCACGGATCCAAGAAGTACGTAAGGAAGTAAAAGAAAAACTGAAGCACCAAAACCCAGATATCTGCATGAAGTCACCCCTTACTATGAGAGAACTCAGTGCTGCCATAACAAAACTAAAGAACAGAAAAGCTCCAGGAAAAGATGGCATCACAAATGATATGATCAAGAACCTTGGACCTGTAGCCAGGCACAAGCTCCTCCTAATCTTCAATCAGTCATGGAGTACTGGAAAATTTCCAGATCAATGGCGAGAAGCAATCATTGTTCCCATCAGAAAGAAACAAAAGGAGAAAACAAGCAAGTCCAGCTACCGACCAGTTAGCCTACTGAGCTGTCTGGGTAAGGTAATGGAAAGAATGGTGAACTCAAGACTACTGAAACATCTGGAAAAAAACCATCTGCTTGATAACACACAGTCAGCATTTAGGAAAAATCGCAGCACCGAAGACCAACTAGTATATCTAGCCCAGGAAGTAGAAAATGCCTTTCAGGAGAAAAAGAAAATGCTGGCGGTTTTTGTAGACTTGACAAAAGCCTTTGATAAGGTATGGAAAGAAGGACTCCTCCTTAAGATGCTCAACAGCAAAATTGAAGGGAGAATGTTCAACTGGATACGGGACTTTCTTCGATACCGCACAGCAAGAGTAAAACTTGACGGGAAACTGAGCCATCGCGTCACTCTACAACAGGGTGTGCCACAAGGAGGAGTTATCTCCCCCACACTTTTTATCATATATATAAATGATATTGCAGAGAAACTGTCCGGGCATATCTCCAGGGCTCTTCATGCTGACGATTTTGCTGCCTGGTGTGCTGCTGAACATTTGCCTACTGCGAAGTTCAGGATGCAAGCAGCGCTAAATACCATCGGTAAATGGGCATCAGATTGGGGAGTACAGATAAACCTCTCCAAGACAGTAGCAACCTGCTTCTCTCTGTCAAATCGCCGAGAAACGATTAAACTGCAGCTAAATGGAAGTGAACTTCCAATCGAGGAAAACCCAACATACCTAGGAGTCAAGTTGGATAAGAGACTCACCTGGAAGCCGCACATAAAAGCAGTAGAACAGAGAGCAATAAGAAAGCTCTCTATTATGAAGAAACTGGCTGGCACAAGTTGGGGGGCAAATACCAACATACTTAAAAAAAGTCTATACAGGCACAGTCAGACCTGTACTTGAATATGGCATGTCAGCCTGGGCCACAGCATCTAAAACAAACACAGAATGTCTAGGGAAAGTGCAAAATTCAGGCCTTAGACTAATCACTGGAGGGATGAAGACTTCTCCAATCCAGGCAATGGAGCGATACACCAACATCCGCTCTCTTGATGACAGACGTGAGGAAAAGGTATTCACTCACAGTGAGAAGCTTCTACGAATGCCAAGACATCCAATGCATGCCAAACTCCATAGTGTGACAAAGAACAGGCTGAAAAGAACCAGCTTCCTAAACATCTCCAAACATTTGCATCGATGCCATGAAGACCTCCTCCCAAATCGATCTACTGAGATTGAAATGTTAATTGATTACGAGGAGCCAGACCAGACGACTGCCATGGAAATATATCTATCATCACAGAAGTCCCTGAAATAAAAAAGAAAGGCCACCTGACCCCTCAACAGCTAAAAACTTTGGCTCAAGAAATGATTGAAGAAAAGTACAACCCGAAGGAGTGGACACATGCATACACAGATGGATCTGCTGAGGGGGCAGTAAAGAACGGTGGAGGAGGCATTTTTATAAGATTCCTAAATGGAAAGATCATCCGAAAGGCCTTCCCAACTGGAAAGATCTCCTCCAATTTTAGGGCAGAAGCTATGGCACTACTGCAAGCCCTGAAGATCCTCACCAGACCTGAACAGCAGCCACAAGCTAAGATAGTAATCTTCACTGACTGCAGATCATTACTGGAATCAATACAAAACACCAGAAATGATAACATGATGAATGAGATCAGATCTGAGCTTAACATCATCCAAAGGTCATCAACCATTGCCCTTCAGTGGTTACCTGCCCATTGTGGAATCGCTGGTAATGAGAAAGCAGATGCTCTATCAAGAAGTGGCAGTAAAATGGAACAATACAGCCACCCATTGCCCTATCGGGAAGCAAAAACCATCATCCACAACAAGTACAAAAATCAGTGGAAGGAGGAAGGGGATATATACAGCAGAGATGACCCAATCCACCACCTAAACAGACACCAACAGACGACAATTTTCCGCCTGAGAACTGGTCACTGCAGATTACTTGGACATCTCTATCGCCTCAAGATATCCCACACGAATGAATGCCCTTGTGGAACTGATATCCAGACTCCAGAACACATTCTCCAGAACTGTCCAACCCATGATAAATTGCGACGTGCGACCTGGCCAAAAGGTGATGAGCTCCAGCAGAAGCTATGGGGCTGCCGCGCCGACCTGGAAAAGACTGTGGACTTCGTCCTGGCGACAGGCCTGCAGATTTAGCATGACTACAAACCGAACGCAGAAGAAGAAGAAGAAGCTGCAATCTCTTGTGGAACATGATACATTTCTAGGGCATGCCACAACATCTGGTGTGGAACGGATCCATAAGCATTCGCTAGATTCAACCAGATTACATGGAGGTTTGTTCTGTCAGACTTTGCCTTTTGGATTGCTTCCCAGATCATTGCGGCATGCTCTAGACATCCTGGTGTACCTGGGATACCTCCTTTCTGAATGGTAGTGTCAATGTACCCATTTGCCAGGAGGTATGTAGTGAGTCTTTTCGCCATTACTGAGAAGAATATCTTCCCTTCCACATTGAGTAGTGAGATTGGCCTGAACTGACTGATGTCTGTGGAATTTTGTTCCTTCGGGATGTAGACTCCGTTTGCCTTTCTCCATTCCTTGCTTACGAGTTGGGTTTTCCACGCATTCTTCAGTAAACGGAGCAGTCGTTTGAGAACCTCAGGGCATCTTTTATACACCACATATGGAACACCATTAGGACCTGGAGCTGACTTGCACCGAGCTTTCTGGACAATGCTTTCTACCTCTTGCACTGTTGGGGGCTTAGTGTTAAATTCAGCTCCTGGCTTCCCCGGCCATTTAAGGCCTACCATGCTGCTGAGCGGCTCATCTTTGCTACCATCTGAATATGTCCTTCTAAGGTGTTCTTCCAGGTCTTCTTTCCTGATGTTTAGCGTACCCGACCGTGGCTGCTCAAACAGTTCTTTGGCAAACCTGAAGGGCTCCCTAAAGAATCTTTCCCTATCCCTTCGAGTCTTCCTTCTCTTCCTGCACAACCTTTCCTCTCTACAAAGGGCATTATGTTGGCCTTTCAGGTGCTCCCAAACTTGCCGTAACCCTTCCTTCTCTGTGGCAACTGCGTTCTTGAACAGTTTTCGGGCATGCTTCTTCTGTTTCCTGATTTCATCTATTTTAATTTGTCTTCTACTTTTCCGTGGTGGGTTACTTTCCCTTGCCTCCCTCACACCGAACTCTTTGCGACAGTGCAGATATACTATGTCGCCGAAGATTTCCAGCTTCTTCTCCAAAGTTAGCTGCTTCAGGTTGTTATCCAACTCTTTTGCCAAGGCTTCGTCCAGCTGTTTCCAAAGCCCTTTTGCACTGGCAGGTGGAAACTTTATTGCATCTCTCTTCCCGTCCAAGAAGTGTGTGAGATCATCATCTGGCAGATCAACTTGAATGTACTCAGCACTGTGGATTGACTCCTGGCTGCGTTCTTCTAACGTCTTATCCGTCGAGACAGAGCGCTGTTGATCTCTCCCTGATGACCTCCCACACCCCTTTTTCGTTCTGTGGATTTTCATTCCTCTCTGAGTAGAGAATTCCCTACCACAGACACATGGAAATTCCAGCCGTTGTTCAGAGCTCGAAGTCCATGTAACGGGTCTGGTCGATTCCATTGAGGCGCCTGTGGATTCATCATCCTCCCCCCCTTTCGGTGAATCCTGGGGGCATCTATCGTTTTTGGGACCTGTAGCAATTGAATACAGCTTACGGGGTGCTAACCCGGTCAGCCAGTTTCTAGTCTTCAATTAAGTATTCAATTAAGTAATGACTTGTTTTCATATCTAGATATTGTACCAAATACTTTTGGAGCATAATGGACATAAGAATTCACACAATGATAAGAAATCAAGGGCGGACAAGTTTTGCAAGTTTTAGTCAAGATGGCGGACGTAGACCACTGGATTGAAATTGCAAAACAGTGCAAGTATCTACCAGAAAATGACTTGAAGGTAATGCTGCCAATACAAATACGGAATGTTATAATGTATTTAGACATATATTGGAACAGGTGATGTTGTGTAGATTCTAACAGGACGTCATGTAGGCCTATAGTGTCCAAATAATTTACGCTGAAATCTACAACTAGGCTACTTAGGCCTAGTCAAAAACTTTTAGATTTTCTGTTTGAAATTGAAACACAAAGTTTAGTTTAATTGGGATCCAAACATGTTATCGTATTATCATAAATAGTTATATTTTATAACGGTTTTGGTATATTACTACGGCTCTTGTTTTTTTTTTTAAATGTCTTGAGCCTTTATAGGCCTAAGTGTTGGTTTAATCAGCTGAAATGAACAACATTGGGCCGTCTGTTTGATACCGCCTTAAAAAAAGTAATTCAGAGACGCAGTAAAAGGGGGTTAGTGTTAGGAATCCTAAACTTAACCATAAGGACGTAGACTTATTTGGATGACATCGAAGAACACATCCCACTAGTCTTCATTTCAACCATTTAATCACTAATATGAATAGCTGAGTCACTGCACGTAGGATGGCTCCGACCGAGCAAGGTGGAAGCAGTTTGTTGCTGCCCTACAAGATGCCACCAGGCGTGATGGCCACTGCCTGCTTTGACAGTGGTGGCTAAGGATCAAAGAAGAAGATGAATAGGGGGGAGGGGAAGGCATATAAAAAATGTGTGTGTGTGACTAAACGCTACTCTTGTTTTCACAGCTTTACCACCAGTAGAAGTAAATGTAGAATATTTATTTTCTGCCCTCTTAATTGCAAGATCCGACATGAGAGCAGCAATGTAAGAAGGATATAATTGACACGATCCTCTTTCTTAGAACAAAATTCAATTTTAAAAAGCTCATTTTCCCAGGAGGATATAAAATAATTAGCAGTGTCAGTTGACTTGTACTCGAATCGGACTTAAATCACCACAGCAACTTGACTTAAGACGACTTGCGGTTTGGGCATTAGCGACTCGACTCGAGACTTGCCAATTTTGGTGAAATCACTTACCGTCCTCCTTCATAATGCACTCTTTATTAATTAGGGAAAACAATGCTCTTGTGTTAAGCGATATCACCCAAACATTACAAGAATTTCATTGTACAAACATATTTTACTGCATATTAGTTAAAGTTAGTTGCTTATCCTTTACAGGACGTGGCAATCAACCCCAGCTTTTATTGGCTGTTTGTGATTTTTCTAGGCAATTTTTTCATTCAGTAGTTTGCCATTGCTTTCTGAATGGTACGGCGTTTATACCATTGTTAAAAATCCACACAAAGCGATCTGCTACCAAACCGCCTGTAGCAGGTTTCGAACCTGGTATATCTGGATTATGAAACTGCATTCATATCCATTAGGCCACAGACGCCGACTTACTGCATATTATCAGACATAATTGGACACTGTCGCCAGACAAACATCTAGAAACACAGCGACCATCAGAATAATAATATTGACTATTTAAACATTACTATCCCGCCTTAGAGGGAAAATATACTGCATGCATTTATTGGCAGGAAAAAACTAGAGCATGTGCCCTAACCTGTAAATTTGCTTAAGATTTAGTGCTGATCAAGTGTATTATTCCTTCCATCTCATGGGGGGGGGGTGTTTGCTGGAGAAAATAATATTTCTAAAATATAATGCTGAAAAATAATTAAAGTCAGTAAGTAAAATAGTAATAATACTAAAATATAAATTAATATTTTTCATTATTATTTGTTGTAATCGATGTGATTGTTCAATAATGTGTGATTGTGGCTATAAACAGTTTTAGATCTAAAATGAAGCTCGGCTTGAAGCCAGTGTTAGGGACTAGCGACTCGACTTGAGACTTGTACTTCAGACTCGTTAGGAAAGACTTGATGACAACTCTGCTAATTAGCAGCCAAACTGAACATTTCAGCAGGTAAAACAAGGGGGTAAGACAGTGTTTTGTTCAGCAGCTGGATCTGTTCAATCTGTACAGTGAAAATATGATGAGATCCATGGAGGACATGTCAGGAATATCAGTTGGTGGACATAATATAAACAACTTGAGATATGCTGATGATACAGTCTTAATAACAAAAAGTGAAAAAGAGTTGCAGGAAACAATTGATACAATAGTGACAGAAAGTAAAAATAAAGGCCTGAGCCTTAGTAGCAGAAAGACAAGTAATGTTCATCATGAGGAAAATGACTTCTCCAGAATGCACTATCAGAGTAAATGGAACAGTTTTAAAACTAGTCAATAGATTCAAATACCTCGGCACATTAATAACTTCGGATTGAAGATCCATCATAGAAGTAAAGAGTAGAAGAGCAAAAGGAACGTTGTATGAAATGAAAAGTATTTTGTACAACAATTCTTTGTCAGTGGAAATAAGAAAGAACTCTTGAGTATTATACAGAACTAATCCTGACATGCAGTAATGAGTCATGGGCAGTTAGTAAACAAGTATGAAAAGCACTAGAGGCCACAGAGATATGGTTTTACAGAAGAATGTTAAAAATACCATGGACAGCTAAAATGGGTAATGATGTCCTGAAAGAGACCAATGTGCAAGGGAAGCTTATTCCTCAGGTTAGAAGGAAGCTTATTCCTCAGGTTAGAATGAAGCTTATTCCTCAGGTTAGAAGGAAGCTTATTCCTCAGGTTAGAAGGAAGCTTATTCCTCAGGTTAGAAGAAAGCTTATTCCTCAGGTTAGAAGGAAGCAGTCCACTTTCTTTGGGCATGTTAAGAGATGAAGAAAGTTGGAGTTTATCATGACAACAGGAAAGACTGAAGGAAAAAGATGTAGAGGATGATAAAGAGATGAAGACAATTTATTATTTGCTGTACTTATAATATACGTGTTAATTACAAGCCTATATTGTTAACATTTATGTAAAGGAATTACATTAAAATCAAATCATATTTGAGGTTGAAGTAACAGTGCAATGTTGTTTAGTGAGCCACATTGGATATACGTCAGCAATGTGATTGTATGCAATGTGATTAATAATCAGTAAGAGTTGGAGTGTAATTACAAAATTACTGGAGTCGGAGGCAATAGTCAGAGTCAAAAACATTCTTTTACCAACTCCACAGCGCTGGTTGTAAATTCATTCTTTGAATTTGTTTCATAGCTTTCAATATTTGAATAATGAGATTCAGTTTGCTTGTACACTTTTTAATATTTTATCACTACCAGTCAACAGCCCTGAGTTCAGCCAGAGGATACCAGGCCTTTAGATGATGCTAAGTAAATTATTTGTCTCCACCAGTTTAAAAAGAAAAATTAATTGAAAAAAAAGTTTTAAAAATTAGTTTTCAATATATTACTAAAATGATTTTTCATGTGTGCCAGTGCTTATATTTCAGACTATGACACTGTCATTTTACTTATCCAAATATTTTTTCTCTTGTTGATGCTGTGTGAGTGTGATTTTCATACATTTAGAGCAATGACTTAACATTTTAAATGCTTGTAACAAAAAATCTTAAATGTTTTCTATAATGTTTGGCTAACATTTTATGAAAAATCATTCCACTTCAAGAAGCTTACATATTTAGCATGACATATGATAGGACCAGAGTTGGGGGCACTGCATGAAGGATGGCTGCCAGCTGAGCAAATGGAGACAGTTTATTGGTGCCCTACAAGACACCACTAGGCGTGATGGCCACTGACTGCTTTGTCAGTCGGGGGCTAAGGATTCAAGAAGAAGATTATGATAGGAAAAACAAGGGGAAGAAATGTTACAGTATTTTGAAACAATAGCCATATTTATTTTTACCAATTATTGTTTTTGAAAAAAAAATACATATGTACATTTTTTATATTTTATATCAAATAAAAATGGATGACTGTTCAGTGCTGTCACATATTTTTTTCTTCCATTCTTGCTAAAGATACATGAATGTGTTTTTATGCTTGAAAGTGAACCAACAATTTGACAGGTTTTAAAGCAAAACACTCTAGGTAGATAAACTTATAAATATTCTAATGCTACTTTCATAGAGTTCACTCAGATAACAACAAAATATCAAAACAAAACTGTCAGTTGAGAATAGAACACAGTAGCTTAAAAGTGTAAAAAAAGAAAATTTAAAGGTAGTCCCATAACAGGGACTGCTGTAGAGGAGTGAAGTGTTAGAGACTTCACCGTACTAGGTCCAGCTTTTTATGAGGTTGGGTGACCAGTTCACTTCTGGGTAGACTGGAGTGTGATCCTGGCAGGGTTCGATTCCAGAACATGATAACTTTGCTGCAGAAGGAAAATGCTGTAACAGCTTTGCCAGTCAAAAAGAAAACGTGCCACTTTTCAAGATATGTGATGCAAAAAATGCAGATTAGATAAAGGGTTAAGATGTCAGGATACTAGGTTTTTTTTTTTCTTCACATTTCCATCATTGCATAAGGAGATTTAAAAAGGATCACTGTTTTGTTGTACTGTTAAAAAAACAATCACAGTAGCTGCATACAGGCAGTGTCATGATGGAGGAATGTCACAGAAAACCAGCAACAGTGTATGAAGCAGATGTCGGTATCAGACGGAAAGGTATTGGAACTCAACCAGGAATTATATAATCACTGTTACTGCACATGTACAACCTGGTGGAGAACAGTGGAGGATGAGATGCTAAGCATGAAACAGAGTTGGGGCACGGCACAATGGATGGCCACCGACCGAGCAAAATTGGGGCAGTTTGTTGCTACTCTACATGACTCCACTAGGCTTTGTCAGTCAGGAGCTAAGGATCCAGGAAGAAGAAGATTGCACCTGTCTTGATGCAGTACTGAAACAAGAATAGTTGGAGTGGGTTGCAGTATAAAAAATCCCACCTCAGCTGGGGATCGAACCATGGACCACCGAGTTTGGAAGCCAGTGCACTAACCACTGTGCTACTGCGGCTCCAGGGTTGCAGTATGTAGGACAGAAAAGAAATGATTTTTAAAAAAAAAACCAAAGCATTGATTACAGTAAAAATCAGGTTTTTTCCCAGTGTACTAGCATTCGTCTGACCTGGATTTCATGAAACTGATAACATTATCACAAACGATATTATCCATGATTACAATAAACTGTGCCCTGTAATAAAGTGTTATCATCTAAAGTAGTACTACTTTAAAAAAAAAAAGTTTTTAATAATTTAACCTTAGTCTTTAAGATCCATTTGAAAGCTGTTAAAAATGATAATGCTGGTAGTCCTTGACTTACGACTGGGTTCCATTCCGACGATTCTGTTATAAGTCGAAGCAGTCATACGTCAAATCACCCCTTAAATATATTGACTCATTACATATTTCCAAGTCTGTACGCCATCATATCATAGTTTGCTAAAGTCGTACACTGTACAATAAATAAAGGGTTGAAAGAAAAGATACTAGGCATGATTAGGAAACAGGACACATTTATAAACGCAAATGAACAATGGGGACTGATGCATGAAATCTGAGGATGTGATATCACGTCCAATGGAAATTAATGTTTATTATTAATCCCAGCCAGTGTGAGCATGATTACATTATCCCAAGCCAAAGATGGCCCTTCGAACATGAAAAATAAAATGGCTTAGGTTAAAAACCTAGAATGGAACATTTTTATGTGAACATTTTCCCTACTTTTACACTTTTAATTTAATTTTTTTGTGACCATCGTAAGTCCTAGTCGTCGTAAGCCATGTAGGTCGTAAGTCGAGGGTTATCTGTATTTCCTATGTTTTATAGTGCATCACCAAGTAGTAAAAATTTAATGAAAAAATTCTGGGCATGCTTAAAGTATACGGTCATGCATTACCGTTCAGTTCCCTGTGGAGCACAGGTTTTAAACAAAGTTATGCCAAACCTTCCTGTCCTGTGCCACGTGTTCTAGGTCTTTTCATGTTTTCTTTTTCCCTGTCAATGTCCGTCCCACATTCCCTTCTTGATGTGTTTTTTGGGCTCCATTTCTTTTACACTGGAAATTCCAGAACATTAAATGCCTTGTTATGCCGTCGTCTGATTTCCTTCAATGTGTGTCTTATACGAGTGCCGCTGATTTCTTACCTCGTGGTCCACTGGTATTTGTCTGGTTCTTTCCGTCATGTCAACACTGGTGATCTTGTCGTACCATTTCAATCCTATTCTTCTACGCAAACACCCATTTATGAAAGTCTAGCTTTTTGGTTGTTGTTGATGTTCTCCATGTTTCAGAACCATACAATAGGACTGACTTGACATTTGAGTTGAAGTTTCTTATTTTTGTGTTAGTCTTGATTTCTCTTGATTGCCATATGTTTCACAATGCAGTGCAAGTTTGTCTCGATTTTGATATCACTGTTGTTCCTCTGGCTAATAAAGTATATATATATATATATATATATATATATATATATATATATATATATATACATACATTTTTGAGTATGTATATTAGAAGCATCGCACCCAAGTCCAGACACTGTTAATGAAGTTCTGGATCTCTCCCCAGTGCCTTAGTACACGCAGTCTATAGAGCAGTGGTTTTCAAGTGTTTTCAAGACCACTGCTAAAATTTTACAGCTGGTGAAACTAGTGATCATGTACCAAAATTGACTAGTAAAAATTAAGTAAAGCAATTCAGCCAAAGGCATGCTGCTTAAAACTTTGATTAAGGGAAATGCAACGACGCTACCCATCGCAATGTTTCCCTCATTTTAGATTGGACTCATGGCATGAGAATCACTGCTGTAGAGGAACATCATGCAGGGACTTATATTTTCTGCTTCGGTTTATGTAGGTTATAACATGACGAAAATCTTCTTGTCTTGAAAGATGTAGCAACATTTTAGCTTGAATAAGCAGTCCACTACAAATACTAGATACAGCAACCTCCTAATGTCATTTATTTATTTTAAAGTGTGTTTAGCTGTATTTCAGAAGATATATACTACTGGACAAAAGTTAAGGGCCGCCATTCAATTAGACAAGGTTTATATAATTCCTCATGAGCAGGGTCGATTTTCCAAATGTCCGGTAGCTTGAAATCTCTCAAGAAGTCTCTGAATGGTAGAGTGGGACACTGCTAACGTCTCGCAACATGACGAACAGATTGACCATCCTGAATCCATGCCATGGCTCGACCACGGTCTACAGTGCTGAGACTTCTCCTTGGTGGCATGGCTAATGCAGTGATCATTTCGACCACTTGTCATACTGATTTATTGCATACCAACGGTGAACACTCTTTACCGATTATCATTTTCCACGTGCATTCAAATTCAACTCACTTTTTCACCTTTTGAACTAGTGGGGCGTGTTGCAAAAACCACGAGTTTTTGCAGCAACAATGGCGATTTTCACGTGCGGGTTAAAGTGACCCAGTTTTTGGACATTAAAAAAAATTAACCTAGTGCACACAGAAATGTATACACATTTCTCTGAGCTCAGTTTTAATGACATTTTCACTTGTCTTTACAGTTTGCCAATCAATTATATAAACCTTGTCTAAACTGAATGGTGGCCCTTAACTTTTGTCCAGTAGTATATTTATACTGAATGTGTTTTTTCATGCCTGGTCATTCTCGTATTATAACAAAAGTAAGATCATGAACATAGATGTTAAAAATGTGTAATAGGTCAAGGTTAAAGGGTATTAGAAAACGAGGAAGGCTGTCATATGGTGGAGAAGGGGGGGGAGGGGGGGTGTATAGCTCTTACTTGGACAAAGGACTAAGAACATTGCCTGTGTTACAGCCACAAGACTTTTGGCAGAGACAAATAAATAAAAACAAAGCAAAAAAAAAAAAAAGTCAGAATAACAATAATGCAACCTATCCATCTGCATGGCCACAGTCTGTGAATACGCCAAAAAAAAAAAAATGGGGGTTGAAATGCAGAGCTAGAAGACTTTAATTATCTTAGCAGTTATGTCATAACAAATAGAATACAGTAAGCGATGTAAAGTTCAGATTAACAGACCTAGCATCCATTAGTAAGGACTCAAGGAGAGTGAAAACAAAAGTGTATGGTTGCAAGAAGTAGATACTTCTTCTGCCATTGAAGATGGTGTATAATCTTAATTGGATATAATACATCAAAGGAGTTCCCCAGCGAAGTCTTTTCTCTTGTTAAACTCACATCTTGCGTGATATTAATTTCTTGACAGAAACTGTGTGACATGGTATGTGAATTACTGTTAGAGGAGTCAAATGTTCAGCCAGTGCAAACACCAGTGACGGTTTGTGGGGACATTCATGGTCAGGTAAATGGTCCTGTTAGGTTCCCACATTTGAATGTGATTTCTTGTTACCTGCTGTGGTTTTGTGACCTGTCTCTTCCTCCTTTCCTTTCTCAATCTGCCCTTTACTTTAAGAGCTGTCTTGTCCTATCTTGAGTTCATCTTTCTGTCATTTTTGGACTAATTGAAAGAATTAGACAAGTACCTTTGGAACAAGAGCCGAGGAGATGAGACCAGCATTATATAAGACACACACTGAGAAAATCAGCTCATAACATTACAAGGTAGTCCTGGAATTACCAATGTAAGATAAACAGAGAACTGGAGAGACATTAACTCTTTGACTCCATAATTATTTTCCACCCTGTGTCGTAATTATTTTTTGAAGACTTCTAAACGTTGAAGTGTACTGTCTTTTAGTGTAAATTTTATGTTAATCTTTTCTGTGAACATGTACTTATTATATACCAAACTGTAGGGAAATAGATAGAGAATTGTAATATATAGTGTCTTTGGTAGTATTAACACAAGTATGTTCGTAATACTTAAAACATTTTGCATGTAAAATTGAAGCACACTAAAAAGTTAACTGTAGAATACGAGCTTACCAAAGACAAATTACTGTTGTAGACAATAAAACTTTCTTTTTAGTCTTCAAACATCAAGGTAATCCATTTACGAAGTAAAAGCATTGCTTATGGCCACAATTAGTACATTTAGTGTTATTCACACCAGTTTTTACTGTGGTCCCTTATAAGAAAAAAATAAATTATGCAATCGTGCATTCTGTAATTTTCAAACAAACAAAGAAGAATAACATCATATAAAAACTTTTTACAATTGTTTAATGTTTTAATAGTAACCCTAGCTTCATCTTCTACCTAGGACTAGTGATCAGATGTTACTATAGGTATAGTTTTGTTGCTTTTCGATCGGCCAGAATAGGACTACGCCCACTCATCAACTAAATCTAATGTGTTTAGCTTTTCTGCACCGATTCCATTATTTGACAACAAACTGTGACTACCAAACAATAATCGTCAATGTCAGCATTGTTTCTAAGTAGTCTGACGCAAATATTTGCTTAGGAGACTTAGAAAATGTAAATATAAAGAGTGACATATTTCTGCAGCAATAACAACGAAAAATGCAAACACCTGAATCGTCACACAAATTGTGATAATATCAAAACACGCGCACGTGCTGCTTAACTACACTCAAATTAGTTGTTTAAATAGTAGCGGAAGTCATTCTACGAGTTTTAAAATATTAACTGCATTAAACTGGCGATTTTTGGGGTTTATTCCTGATAAACTAAAAACAACGCTCTGACCATTGCGCGGGCACGGCGCGTTGCATTTTGCAACGCTGTGAGCATTGGTCAGGAGTTTAAGAGTTAAAGGGATATAGAAGACATAGAAGGACCTTAAACAGATGGCATGGGACAAGAAGGTTTTGCTTGAATTTGTTAGGAGTTCGCTCTTTAGGGAACTAAAAGGTAATGAATGATGAATGCTTTATGTTAACCTCTGTAGCTTGTATGTTAACCTCTGTAGCTTGTATGTTAACCTCTGTAGCTTGTATGTTAACCTCTGTAGCTTGTATGTTAACCTCTGTAGCTTGTATGTTAACCTCTGTACTTGTATGTTAACCTCTGTAGTTTGTGTTACCGGGTAGGGTAGTTGGGGGTTGCTGTTTCTTTGCAGAGAGTGTTAGGTTTAGATACTAGCTGGTCTGCTAGAGTTAGAAATTGCTCTCTTACAGTCTTACAGGAGTTAACCAGGTTCGGGGATAATCCTCTATGATGTTTTATGTTAGAGCAGATGGGTTTTATTTATGTTGCACCTGTAGCGATTAGCTTTTATATGATACATTAATTAATTTGTATGATGGCCAACTGCAAGCATATGATTCTTCAACAGCATTGGGTTCTACAGCAATAACTTTTAATAGTCTTTACTTGCAAAACTGAACGTGGTCAAATACAACAATGTCTATGAAACAGGCATATGTACAGCAGTTAACAATTTGTGTAAAACATCTGGTACTGTTCCATTAATGCAAAGTTCCTTTTGCACCTTTTCTAAATCTTCATTTATTCATGAGACTGTCTCCTTGTTTCTACTGTATTCTTATGTTGAGTATTTAGATTCTGTCCTCGCAAATATACGGCCGGCTCTTCAGTATAGTTCTTTATGCAAAAGCTTTCTTTTGTTTTGATGTGGGAATCCATAGGTTTACTTTTCTCCAATTTATAGAGCATTTCCTCTCCACAAGGTTCTAGGTTTTCATTTTTTTCATTTTTATCTTCGAACCGAAGTCTGCCGTAGACTTAGCCGTGTGATCTATTAACCAAGTGAAATCGTCTTAGGGTCAATACTTACAATATTCTGAAAACTCAATATCACACAACATCCTAGAATGCACAATGGATGAAAAATTCTAAAGTTGATCTCTTCAACTAATAATCTCACAGTGCTAGACTAAAACACGTCTGCTAGGAATCGCTTTCCTTCTCTGACTGAATGGCGTCCTGTTCTCAATTCCTGCCGGCAGAACAGTACTGAGCCTTACGATTGGTTGGGGATATCACATGACCAATGCTTGGCATCTACAAGCGAAGCTAGCCTAATTAAAAATCTGTGTCAAACTTTTTTAATATCTTCTGTTTCTCATAAGAATTTATTTTATGTTAATCTGTGCCTCTTTCTGTTTTTTGTAGTGGGATATAGTCTGTATCTGAAGAAAATTACAGTATACGCGGCTACATTTGTATGTTAACCTCTGTAGCTTGTATGTTAACCTCTAGCTTGTATTTTAAACTCTGTAGCTTGTATGTTAACCTCTGTAGCTTGTATGTTAACCTCTGTAGTTTGTATGTTAACCTCTGTAGCTTGTATGTTAACCTCTATAGCTTGTATGTTAACCTCTGTAGCTTGTATGTTAACCTCTGTAGCTTGTATTTTAACCTCTGTAGCTTGTATTTCAACCTCTGTAGCTTGTATGTTAACCTCTGTAGCTTGTATGTTAACCTCTGTAGCTTGTATGTTAACCTCTGTAGCTTGTATGTTAACCTCTGTAGCTTGCATGCTACTTCCATAAGTCTGGTCAACATTTTTACCTTACTGCGCACGTTACCTCTATAAGCCTGGTCAACAATTTTACCTTTCTGCGCAAGTTACCTCCATAAGTCTGGTCAACGTTTTTACCTTTCTGTGCATGTTCCGCGCGAATTTCTATGACTTGCGTGTTTCGGACCCATGTTATGTAACCTTTCATTTTGTCTTGCCTGTATGTTATCTTGTAGCCTGCATATTGCCACCAAATGTTAAACTACCCTCTTTTCTTTTTTTCCCCTCGTGATCTGTTCTGGTCTGCTTCTTCAGCAGACATACTTTGCTTCCATAAAATACAAATAAAAAAATTTTCCATTTCTGTTTTATTTAGCTCCTACTTTGCATTATTAGAGCCCTGATTGGTTGCTTCTACAGATATTTTTAAATTTTTGGATTATGAGGAGCTTTATGTTGTATAAGCTGAAGTTATCAATTAGTTTCTTTGTTGTGTTATATGAATGGCCAAAGGAGGTAACATAGAATATAAAGAGAAAGAGATCAGAAGGCCACCTATATTGTTATATACTTTAGTTATTTAGTCTTTTACTTCAGTTTATAAATGTGAACGTTTTCTTGTTTGCTACTGTGAGTTGTATTATTAAAACTTGTGCATGTTTGAATTGATTACTTTCTCTGCATTTTTGTGTGTGATCACCAGTAAAAAGCTTTTCCCAAAATGTCCTGTCGCTTAGTTGTGTTGTTTCTTTATAAACTGAGCTAATATGATTTTGATGCTCACTTTTTTCTTGTGTCCTGTCTGTTTTGTGTTGACTTCTGTAGCCCGCATGTTTCCCCCTCATGTAAGGTGGCCTTCTGACCTCTTTCTTTCCATAAATGTTTGACCATTCGACAATTCATATTCATACTCATTTCACATTGTATTACAGGTTTATGCGGTAAAAATTTTTAACTCACTTTATATGATCTTGCAGTTTTATGACCTGATGGAGCTGTTCAGAACTGGTGGCGAGATGCCTGACACTAACTATGTCTTCATGGTATGTTTATATTTTGTGCTTGTTTGGTGTGGACACATCTTTTCACATTGTGACTCAGCAAAACTTTTCACTACAATGCCCAGTGTTATGAGAGATTTGTGAATGACTTTTACTAACGTCCCGTGTAGTTCTTCAGGGTCTCTTGAGACGAAGGAAGCATAGAACTACTGCACTCTCAGGCGTGTTGTAAGAGGTGACTAATATACTAATATGAGGCTGGCAACCTCAGCACAAACAATAAACAGCTACAGAAGCCATTACTACAAAAGCACATGAATGCTTTAGTGTGAGCTTCCTATAATGGGACCATCTGCGGTGATGGCACCATAACAACAAGGGAAATGATAATAATAACAGTAAATATCACCGGAGTGCCATTGTCTGTTAGATTTACCGTATATACTCGAGTATAAGTCAATTTGACTAAGTTAACCACTTGACTTTTGGACCTAAAAAATGTCCAAAATGAATGACCCGTTTATAAGTTAAGTACAAAAAATGATGCTTCAGTGTTTTAATGTTCACCCTTAGCCCCACCGATGTCCTATTGTAACTTTTCGTTTACTTTGTACATCGACTTTAAGCAAACATTCGTACGATTTAAGCAAACATTCGTACGATATCCATATCGACTTTTTAATCAAGATTTGCAGTTCTGAGAATATCGACTTTTAAATCAAGATTTGCGAGAGTAACTATTTGATGGAAAATGCTGGAGGTGCAGGCGATGCAATAAATCTTTCAGTGTCCAGAGTGACTCATTTTTTGCCAGGAGTCATCTCAAATTGCAACAGATAGTGCTAATTATATATTTGTGGGCATTTGATACCCCCAGCAAACGGATATCGCAGGAAGTGAATGTGAGCAAACAGAATATAGTGGACTGGTGCAATTTTTGTCGAGAGGAATGTGGAAAGTGGCTAGCACAAAGACCACCTGAGATTGGGGGTATCTCAGATAGTGGTGAACCCATAGTAGTGGAAATTGATGAATCCAAATTCTTCCACAGAAAATATCACAGAGGTCGGTGGTACGAGGGCCACTGGGTGTTTGGTGGTATTGAGAGGGTGTCAAAGAAATGTATCCTGTTTGAAGTTCCTGACCGCACATCAGGAACGCTAGAAGGTCTTATAGAACGATACATTGTACCAGGAAGTCATATTGTATCAGACGGATTTGGGTCATACAATAACATAGCTATGTTAAATGGTGGAGTTTATTTGCATTCCGTGGTGGTGCATGCGCACAATTTTGTGAACCCTCAAGACCCCAGAGTGCACACACAGACTATTGAAAACATGTGGATGCGTGCAAAAAGGAAATTTAAACGACAGTTTGGAACGAGCAGGGTATTGTTTGCCTCATATATTGACGAATTTATGTGGCGAAGTTCATGTAGAAATGAAGACCCTTTCAGTTCCTTTCTTCTTTGCCTGTCTCAAAATTATACTCTGTAATGGGAGCATACTAATGTGACAAAAGGCAAACAATTGTCCTTAGACCTCATCATCGAGCATGGTGAACCCACTGAAGCTGGCCTCTTTGCAGGAATAGTGCATGCAAGCATTCATGTGCTACTGCAGCGCCAGTATTTTGTAGCAATTTATTTGTACAAAATGATGTTGCTAGCTTCAAGCACAAACTCTTATTAGTTTCTACTTATGACATGCTAACATTTTTTTCTGTGCAACCAAATCAATCAGCATTGTGCCAGAGAAGTACTTGCTAGACAACACAACCTTTCCACACTCCTCGTGGCTGATGTAAATTGTATTGTCAACTTTAGTTTTATTTGCTTTATGTTTTTATCAACTTCAATGCAAGCATTCATCTGCTGTTGCCGCGCCGGTTTCTTGTAGCAATTTATTTTTACAAGATGATGTTGCTCCAAGCACAAAGTCATATTACTTTCCTCTTACGACATGCTTAACGTTTGTCTGTGGAACCGCTCGAACATCGATTACACTGCGTTGTGTTTCTTTTCATACGTATACTTGCCAGCCATTTGAGTGAAATACACAAGACAGCACGAAATGGAGCATTTAAATAATATTCAAGTTCACCTATTTGTATCTGTTAAACATCAATTACGGATACAGAAATACAAGTGCTAAACGTGATTGCTTCAAAGCATACAATTGTTTATTGTTTCTTTTGTGTGGAAAACTGTACAGTTAATTGTTTGACATGTGATATTTGTGTCTTTTGCATTGAGTTGTTATGTTTTGTAAAGACAACTTTACATGAAATTAACTGACAATATACTTTGTATATTTGTGAAACATTCATGTGGGTTTGATAAATGCAAATGCTAAATTAAAATGCTTCATAATATACTATTGCTTCCTTTTTTTATGTAGGAATATTTTTGTGAGGGAAATTTGTACACCTGGCCCTTTTATGTGGTAAATAGTCATTATGTCTTGGAAGAACAATTGTGTATTACAATAATTCACAACTTCATCTGCGCATCGAATGTTGGCTGAAATGGATCTCCAACTTTATCTGTCTCTTGTCTTGATGGTGGACCCTTGTACTGTATAACGAGATCTGTCAATGTCTTGATATCTACATTTTTAGGACTTCTTTGAGCCGCGCTAGCGTAGTGGTTACAACACCGCTCTGGCGACCGGGTGATTCAGGATCAAACCCGGGCGACGGCATTTGAGGATTTTTCGTCGACCGGGATTTGGACTGGATTAACTCGAGACCTGGCGAGGACATTTGAAGGAGTGTCGTCGACCAGGGACTGGCGGCTCCTGAGCCGACCCAGCTCCAATGGGTACCTCCGAAAACGGCGAGTATCTGCCTGAATGGCGAGGGACACTTGTCTCTGTACAAGAAAATAGGATACTCACGTAAAAATCAATGTCAGGTTAGACATTAAAAATAACCTGAGATTTTGCCTCGAGTAGTAGCGGGCGTAAAAAAAAAAAAGGACTTCTTTGTTAACTTCTTACATGAGTAGAATGACATTCTTCTATATATATATATCCACATCGGAGAGGCGTCAGTTCTTTCTTCTCATAGTTTGCTGTCTATGTTTCTACACCACACAATAATGAAGAATATATATATATATATATATATATATATATATATTTTGATGATTTTCAATTTGAAAATGTAAATTACTTGTTCAGATGGCATCGGTCTTATATTGCTAAATGTCGCTTTTCCCTGCCTATTACATGCTTCATTTCTGTTTTGCATCTGCAATCATCTATTTCTCTGTGATCAAGATATGAGAAACTCTTGATTTGGTCCAATATTTTGACATTTATGAAGATGTAATTGTGATTTGATAAATTAAGGTGCTACATTAAATTACTTCACAACATACTATTACTTATATTTTGTTTTGTCAGGTAAACTGTTCACTAAATCGCTTTACATCTAAGTTGTTGCTTTTTATAATATAATTGTAAGTATGTATTGTATAGACAAGTATGCATTACAGTAATTCAAAACTTAATTTGTATATGCCATAAAAAGTCCTTATAGTTTGATAAATGCAAGTACTAAATCAAATAACTTTGCTACATACTACTGCTTTATTTTAGTTTTCAATAAATCTGTTTTATGGAGAAATCTGTATTTTTTCATTACTTCAAAACAAAGTTTGTTTATTTTTTAAACAATGTATGTTAAGTTTGTGGTGCAAAATTGACCCTTTCCCTTTTTTCCATTTTTATATTTGGTCACTGTAAATTTTGTGATGAACAGTGTACATGAAATAAATTCACAGCTCACTTTCTTTCTTTTGTTATGAGGACAAATGTACATTAAATCCTTCAAAATGGCTTAGTTATGTCTTATTTTGTGTGTTTTAGTCTTCTGCTGTGCCATTTCCCTGTATTTGTTTGTTCCATAAATTTATACTCAAAAGTTTCTTTCTTAAATATGTTGCATCTGAATGATACTACTATCAACAACAATGTGGTTTTATAGAACAATGTTAAGAATACCAATAAACACTAATTTTGGATGATGAAGATGTCACATATTTCATAATGATAATAATACTAACAGTCAGGCATATCACAATGATACTACTAGCAACAGTCAGGAAGTTCATAATGGAACTGTTAGCTACAGTCAGACATCTTACGAATATAATGGTACTGCAGGCATCCCATAATAATAGTACAAGCAACAATGAGACATCTCATAGAGACCACTGGTCGCAGTCAGACATGTCATAATGATGCTGCTAGCAACAGCCAGAAACATGTTGACACTATTAGCACCAGTTACATATCTCACAATGATACTACCAGCATAATGATATTAACCAGCAACAGCTAAGAATCTCAATAATGTTGCTACCAGCAGCAACAGTTAAGAATCTCATAATGAAACTACCAGCAAAAAGTTAAGAATCTCATAATGAAACTACCAGCAAAAAGTTAAGAATCTCAAAATGATACTACCAGCAACAGTTAATACATGTTAAAATGATGCTATAATCAGGTTGGTGAAACAGGTAGAGTGAAGAGCATAGATGGGGTAGGGAGCATAGATTGTGTGGGGAGAGGGTGTTACATGGTAGGGGGAGCATAGAGAGCAGCTAGGAGGGGTGGTAGAAGGAGGGGAGGGTAAGAGAAGTGCAGAGAGGGAAGGGGGGGAAGAGCATAGAGGGGATGTAGAAGGTAGGGTTGATAAGAGGGTAGGGGAGGGACAGAGTAGAGGCATTGTAAAGGGGAGAGGGTGAAATTATGTGAGGACAGCAAACTATAAGTCAGAAGAGTTCAGGACCACCACTGGTGTAAGGAACATTCAATTGTGTCTCTGGTGGTTCCTTATTCAGAGTTTCTCTGAAATGCTCTGCCCATCTTGTTTCCTGTCCCTCTGCTGTCATGATGAGATTTCCTTGCATCTTCCTTTCCTGGAATCCCAAGCATGATTTGCTGCTTTCCTTATATATTGTTGAAATGGTGTTGAATTTCTGGTCTATATCATCAGTCAATGTCTTTTCCTGGTGGACGTAAAGAGACGATATCAGATTACCAAAAGCCAGGAAAGAACAGAGACTGATGATGTCGACCAGAAATTCAACACCATCTCAACAATAAACAAGGAAAGCAGCAAGTTATGTTTGGGATTCCAGGAAAGAAAGAGCCAAGACTGGATAACACCAGAAACATTAAACACCATAGCGAAGAGAAAGGAAATGAAAAGAAAGAAAACAGAAGCAAAGTCCCCCAGGTTAAAGCAACTATATAGCGAACAGTACAGTCAGCTGGACTAGGAAGTTAAAAGCCAAACCCGAGCCAACAAAAGGAATTTCCTAGACGATCTTGCAAGACAGGCAGAGGAGGCAGCACTGAGAAATGAACAAAGCACAGTTTATAAAATAACTAAAGCTACCAGCGGAAAACGAGGTGCAAACAACATAACGTTAGTAAGAGAGAGACAAGCAAGGAAATCTCATTACCACAGCACAGGGGTAGGAAACAAGATGGGCAGAGCACTTCAGAGAAACACTGAATAAGGAACCACCAGAGACTCAGCTGAATGTTCATGAGGCTGAGGCTGAAAACGATCTAGATGTTAATACAGACATTCCACGAAAAGAAGAAATCACAGCAATCAAAGGGTTAAAGAATGGAAAAGCTCCTGGCCAAGATAACTGAAATGCAGAGCTGAGGAAAGAACAAGCAGGATTTAGAAAGAACAGAAGATGTGTAGATCATATATTTACCCTCAGGAACATTATAGAGCAGTGCTCAGAATGGCAAAGACAGCTGTACATTAATTTCTTAGATTTTGAAAAGGCTTTTGACAGTATACATAGGGGCAGTTTATGGAAAATAGAGGGCTTATGGAATTCCAAGCTGGCTAGTGTCAATCATAAAAAGCCTATAAGCCAACTTTACGTGTAGCATTGGGCAGAGCAACCTAACCTTTGAGGTGAAGACAGGGATGCCCCTTATCAACAACTCTATTTTTTAACAGTCATAGACTGGGTGATGCGCCAGGCAACAGAGGGCAGTCCAAGAGGAATAAGATGGACTACATTTTCTCCATTGGAAGATCTGGAATATGCAGATGACATTGCACTACTAGCACATTCACATCAACAGATGCAGGAAAAAACGGATAGGCTTAATAAGTATAGCCAGCAGGTGGGCTTGAACATCAATCTAAAGAAGTCAGAGGTCATGACGCTCAATGTGAGCAACCCTGAGTCCATATCAGTAAAGAATCAGCAACTGGAACAGACAGGCACCTTCACATACCTAGAATGCATAGTAACACCAGATGGCGGAGCAAGCAAAGACATCAACAACAGAATGAACAAAGCAAGAACAGCTTTTTTTTTAGTCTAAACATCTGGAAGTCCTCTCAGTACAGCAGAAGCACAAAATTAATATTATATCAGAGCTGTGTGCATTCTGTACTTCTTTGGTTTGCTGACCATAAATTCGCATTTTTAATCAGTTTTTTTCACACTTCCGTACAATCAAACAGGTGAAGTAATCGTGCTGATTGACATTTCACGTGCAATGGCGACTTTTCGTGAACAGAGTTCACTCTTAATTTGTTTTACAATCAGCAGACTTAGGGTAGTTTCATCACTTGCAAAAACCATACCACCGAGAAGAAGTCTTGACACCTTACAAAGAATGAGGGCTATAGCGTGGGTTGAAAGTGATTTATCTGTCCGTGAGGTTGCTAGACGGCTTGCAGTGTCACACTCTACTATCCAAAGAATTTTGGAGAGATTTCAGGCCACAGGAAGTGTGGAGGATCGCCACCGGCCAGGTCGCCCTAGATGCACCAATAGACATGATGACCGGTACCTCTTGTCAGCCCTGTGCCATCGAACAGTGACTTGTTCCACTCTAAGATGTCAGCTGAGACAAACTGTAAACGTTAATGTCAGTCAAAGCACCATTCGCAGACGTTTACATGAATTTGGACTGGCTGCTCGACGTCCTGCAGTCAGAATCCCTCTTACTCCTGCTCATCGCAGAGCCCGTGTTGTTTGGTGTCGCGAGCACATCCGATGGACAAGGCAACAATGGAGTCAAGTTCTCTTCACTGATGAATTACGCTTCACTGTGTCATTCAATGATGGCAGGATTCGAGTTTGGAGACAACCAGGAGAGCGATTTACTGATGACACAGTTGGAGAGGTGGATCGTTATGGTAGGGGTTCTGTCATTGTCTGGGGAGGCTTCTACAGACACGGCATGACCCCACTCTGCATCATCCAAGGCAACTTGACCGGCCCAAGATACCAGAACGAAATCTTGAGACCAATTGTTCAGCCTGCTCTGGAGGCCATAGGTGGTAATGCCATCCTCCAAGATGATAACGCTCGACCCCATCGAGCTCGTGTGGTGAATGAGTTTATTCAGCAACATGGGATCATCAGGATGGCGTGGCCAGCTCATTCACCTGACCTATCTCTGATTGAGCACCTCTGGGATGTCCTTGGTCGAAGATTGTCAACAAATCACCCCCTGCCAATGGATGTTGCACAGCTGACTGCATTTCTGCTTCAGGAATGACACGCTGTTCCTCAGGATACTCTTCGGACCCTTGTGGACTCGATGCGTCTACGCTGTTTTAAATGCCTTGCTGTAAACGGTGGTCATACCCGATTTTGAAATGTCTATTTATCCAATATCTATTGTGTGACTTTTGAAAAGGTGGGTGACACACTTCACTGCTTCATTGCGTTTGAATGTGTATTTCCATTTCTTTACGTGACATGTCAATTTGGTATTCAATAAATGCCGTTTTCTTCTTCTTCTTCCATCCTTAGCCACCAACCGGCAAAGCAGTATGTAGCCAGTACGCCTAGTGGCGTCTTAGGGCAACAACAAATTGATCAATCTATCGCTGTTTCCACCACGCCTAGTGGCGTCTTTGTGGAACAGAAACAGACCAAACAATCTATCGTTGTTTCCGTAATCAGATTGGTTGGCAAGCAGGTGATCAGCCCACTGTGCAAAGTTTTTACGGGATGGGGTAAACAGCCCCATGCCCAACCCTCCTTAGTCGCTTTTTACGACATGCGTGGTAGGGTGCAGTGTTACTATTCTTTGCTCCCCTTTCGGGCCCCGGCAACACACGGGTGAAATGCCGTTTTGACTGATACCAATTACGTTTATATCAGATTTGTTTTATGGTTTCAACCAAGGCTTTTCTAAGTGGCCCTTGACTTTTGACGAGTAGTATATTATTAGCATTTAAGTGTTTTAACGTGTTTAAGTTTCATTATATTTCACTGTGATTTTGTGTTAATTGAAACATATTAAATAAACATATAGCTAATTTCTCCAGCTGTAAACGAAAATGTAATTACTCGCTATTTTCCAAGTAAGAGATGTTTTGAATTATTTAATAGACGCTATGCGGTGGATAATTTAGAGAACGCAATTTATTTATATTTCATCGTGTGTAAATGCTAAGTGACTAGTCTTCATATCTCGTGTTAAAAGCGATGAGACTAGCTAGACACTTGTGGGTTTTAAATTTAATTTAATAACGGAGTGCTAAACAGGTCATACCTTAAACGTGTGTTAGATTAGGATATTGATAATATTGTTAAAACGTTTGTATTTTCTTCCAATATAATCTAGGCTGGTCATAAACCTTGCGATCCAGCGGTTTTCTGGTCTGATGTTCCTATCAGCCTCCAGAAATTATTGGTGTAACCATCTTCATGTTGTGACCCATTTGCGGTCCACCTTCTACATTTATGACGAGAGGTCAAATCTAGAAAAACACAATAATTATAAATTTTAACTGGAACGGGACATTCCCAGAATACAACTTTTTTTTCATATATATATATAATATATATATATATATATATATATATATATATATATATATATATATATATATATATATATATATATATATATATATATATATATATATATATATATATATATATACCCTTCGGGGATTGGGGGAGGCCAAGAGTGGTAGCACCTTCGGGCAAGAGCGGTCGCACTGGAGAACTGAACCAGTGGCTCAAACTCACCGGTCCACCTTGACCTTCCAAGCTTGACATATGGCTCCCAGAAGCCACAAAGACAGTGGCGGCCATCCCCCGGTAACAGTCTCGACCGACTGACCAAACTATGTTGAGCGCCCCTGCAAAGCCCTGCTTTTACCTGTGACTGTCCTCCAACTTGGAGTGGCACAGCTACAAACCATCCACAGCATCTCATAGTGAAGGCACCAAGGTGCACGACGTGACGATCCTTTTGACCAACTAGAAGCGCTAGTGCTGACTAAATAGCTGACAAATTATGGATGTTTCCAGAAAACAGCGGTCATTTGGTGGCGGGGACTGCACAACGGTGAACCCCACTGAGGTGGTGCAACATGGTATTGGGGCTGTCTACCCCCGGGGGGTTGGACGGACATCAGGCGAACAGGACAGCAGGGGAAAATAATACTTCCCCACCGATGATGGTACAGTGCCCACCATGCCTTGCACACCCCGCATGGAAAAAGAGGATAACTACCGGGACGAAAGAAAGTCATCACAACCCCCCACTACTCATGATGCCATGACACTAATACAACCTAAGATATACGAGCTCGGACGTCGCCTCGTAAAAGGTCCGCGCCAAGCAGGTCGCCCCTCGGCTGCTCCTGGCGAAAAGTGTGCTACCGAGGAGTATATTAACATTCTACAGTTAAATGTAGATGGAATAAGAACTAAATCGTTAGAATTAAAGAAACTACTGAAGGACCAGAAAGTTCATATTGCACTGATTCAAGAAACCATTCTTAAGGACAAATCCGTCAACTTCCCAGGCTACACAATGTACAAATGTAATTGCCATAATAATTGTCGAGGAATCCTAACCTTGGTAAGGAATGATGTACAGGCAGAGGTCGAAAGTCTTCGAACCGATGATGAAACTGACATACAACGAGTGACAGTCTGGGGAAGTGACGGACATTTCCAAATCTTTAATGTCTACAGACCCCCCAGAGAAACTAATGGAATCTACTTTGATGATATCGAATACAAGAGAACAATCATAGCAGGGGATTTCAACGCCCACTCCCCACTCTGGGGATACCAGGACACCAACACCTCAGGCCAGGCAGTAGAAGAGCTATGTAACACTTCCAACCTTATAGTCCTCCAAAACGAAAGATCCCCACCAACCCTCTACCATAAAGCTAGCGGAACCAGTAGCCGACCAGACCTAACATTTGTGTCTGCAGACCTCACCAACCGGTATAAATGGAGGGTATTGGAGGACATAGGAAGCGACCATCTACCCATCCTTACCACCATCTCGCAGGGTAAAACAAAAACGGAAACCAAAAGACAGCCGAAATGGAACTATGCTCGAGCAAACTGGGAACACTACAAACTCATATCAGACCAGCTCCTCACTGAAATAGACATGAACCAAGACATTAATACCTTGAACGATCAGATCTCTACAGCCATACTGCAGGCAGCCAAACAGGCAATCCCCAAAGGCAGCCGTGTCAAATACAGCATCTTCTGGAATGAGGAATTAGAACACCTAGTACAACTAAGACGCAAGGCACGGAAAATCGCTCAGAAAAATCCTAGCCGTGAAAACAAAACCACATACAACAGACTCACTGCACAGGTTAAGCTAGCGAGCAGAAAAGCCAAAATGGAAACCTGGAAAGAAAAATGCGAAAACCTAGACCTAAATAAAGAAGGGAAGAAAGCATGGAAACTCATTGACAGCATGGCAGGGACATCCCAGAAGAGAAACCCAATCCCTATAAAACTTCCAAACAGTAACACAGCTACCTCCAACAGAGGGAAAGCACGAGTCCTAAATCGATTCTTTGCTGAAGTCAATAAAACATACAAAAGAGCCAATCTAGATAAAGCCATCAAGACACTTACAAAACGCATGCTAAAAGCACACAAGGCTGTGGACAGCATCTTTGATCAAGAATTTACGCTAGCTGAATTGCAATCCAGTCTCCTAAAGACCAAACCCAAAAAAGCACCAGGGCCAGACCAGGTTACCAACGACATGATAGTCAAACTTGGGGGAAAAGGCTTGCTGACGATCCTGGAATTCATAAACAAGACGTGGAGAAGCAGTACTGTACCTACAGGATGGAAAACGGCTAACATTATCCCAATACTCAAAAAAGATAAACCACCAAGCGAAGTCAGTAGCTACCGGCCCATTTCCCTGACTTCGTGCGTTGGGAAAATGGCAGAACGTATGATAAATGCACGCCTCTATTGGTGGTTAGAGAAAGGAAAAGCCCTCCATCCTAACCAAGCAGGATTTAGAAGAGGAAGACAGACTGTTGACCAGGTAATCCGATTGGTACAACATATTGCCGATGCTTTCCAGGATAAAAATCATGTGGCCGCAGTTTTCGTAGACCTCAAGCAGGCATATGACAGAGTATGGAGAGACGGTCTATTTTTTCAAGATGCAGAAGATGGGCATAGAAGGAAGAATGTTTCGTTGGATAAAAGATTTCCTCACAAATAGAACCATCTCCACAACGGTCAACGGAGCAACATCAGGGAAAAGAACCATCCAAGAAGGCCTCCCACAAGGCTCAGCCCTAAGCTGCACCCTCTTCCTCATATACATAAACGATCTGGCAGACTACCTTGAATTACCCAGCGCCTTGTTTGCTGATGACCTGGTCTTTTGGGCAGAAGGGAAGTCCCACTTGCAACTGCAAAAGAAACTAAACCGTGCACTGGCTGCTCTAACAACCTACTGCAGCTTCTGGAAAATGGTGATCAACACGAGTAAGACAGTCTACACTATATTCACACTCAGCAACAAAACAGTAAAGAAAGAACTGGATTTAATACTTGATGATGCAAAGCTAGCTAAAGAGAACAATCCGACTTATCTAGGGATACAGCTAGATACCAGACTCACATACAAAACACATGTTGAGTCCCTAACTGCTAAGGCCTCTAGAAGGCTAAACCTCATAAAGCGTTTGGCAAGCACTGATTGGGGATCCAATCAGAGCACCCTACGACAACTGTACTTGGGATACGTGCGCTCAGTTATGGATTACTCTCTACCCCTGCAAGCCACTGCTAGCCCAACACTCAGACTGAAACTAGATCGCATACAAAACCAGGCACTCAGATTCATCTGTGGAGGCTTGCGAACTACTCCGACCAGCGCATGTGAGATTTCCGCCAATGTGGAACCCCTAGAATTAAGGAGAGAGAAATCAGTCATTATCACGGCAGAAAGATTCTTGCGAGCTGACAAAGATGACCCCTGCAAAAACGTTATCGGTGACCTCAACTCCAGGTACCGAATTAAAAAGACATCTTTCACTAGAAGGTACCAAGAGCTTTCAGGGAAGCACTACATACCAGAGACAAGACTACCTACTCAAGTTGTGCCTGACCTACCACCTCACGTAGAACTAAAAAGACCAATAATACGTACAAACCTCCTACAACCCGCAAATAAAAGCCTCATACCTACGCTGCTGAAAACACTTGCTATGGAAACCATCTGTCAGTACGATGAAGACATTATCCATGCCTATACAGACGGGTCAGCTTTCAAAGCAGTAATAAATGCTGGATACGGGGCCATAATCATCCCACCCAGTACTGAAGAACCCGTCAAAATTGCAGGTCCCTGTGGTATCTGGTGCACAAACTACGAAGCCGAAGTAGTCGCCATCCAGAAAACCCTAACTAGAATTTTTGAACTCTTTGAATCAGACGAAATGGAACCAAATGATGTTGTGGTGTTCTCAGACTCGCAGGCTGCCCTCTTGGCAATAGGAAACTGGAAAACCAACTCAATCAGTACTATCCAGAAAGTTCAAGAAACATGCCACAAAATTATGAACTTGTACGGAACAGAAATATACATGCAATGGATACCTGGCCACATAAACATCACATTAAATGAAGTTGCTGATAGACTGGCAAAGAAGGGAGCAAAAATGCCACAGATTGATCACCCACTGAGTATGTTAACAGTTAAACAAATAGTCAAAAACAACTGTAAAGAAGTTTGGCTGAACACGTGGGCACAGGCTAAGACAGGAAGAAGACTCTTCATTCACCAAACAGCCCCAAATAAGAAAGATGCTATGAACGATATCGAACGAAGGTACCAAACCAAAATCTTCAGATTGAGAACAGGCCACTCTACACTAAATGGCCACAGAAACAGACTAAGTTCACAAAATATAGCAAAATGTAGACACTGCCCTAACCCGTTGGAGACAGTAGAACACCACCTACTACAGTGCCCTGCACTTCAGGGACTGAGACAACAACTGCTACCACACAACCCATCCATAGACAATACACTGTATGGCAGCTCAGAACAGCTTATACGAACTGCGCAGTACCATATAATGGCATCAAGGTCACCAAGAGCTGACGCTCAGTGACAGTGGATCAAAGAAGAAGAAGAAGAAGAAGATATATACCCTTCAAAAGAAGTTAAGGAACATTTTTATTAAGGGTACAAAATGAAATGAAAATGAAAAAAAAAAAAACACAGCACTTCAAAATATAACATCACAAGCTTATCAGTGACAATCAACACTATTTTCATGACGGTTGCATTAACGTGTGTAAAATGACAGCACAGCAATCAATACAACCCTCATTTTCAAAATTAATGAGTGTGGTGGATTTTGATGGTATGCAATGTTGTTGTTCTTTATTACTATTGTACTAAATGAGATCAGCTGTGAAGGTCCCTGATTATAACAAATTTTGGGTTGAGTTATCAGGGTACCTTTCTGCTACCACCTTATGACCTCAATCAGACCTATTCTTGACTAGTATGTATGATAGCTACGTCTAATGTCTAGGGTTATGCCAGTGTGGTGTGATGGTAAGTTAACACTAACACACACACACATAAACAAATATTAAAGTTTATGATCAAATGAACTAACACCTGGGTTAAATTTTTATATGTAAATATTTTCTATACAATTTTATTGGTCCTGAACCTAGTATTCTTCTGGTCAGGACTTTCAAAATTAAAAGAACTTAAGGTATATACATAAAAGCAACTTTTCAACCCAAAGGGACAGTTTGTCCAAACATATACTGTTAAAATATACTATTAGTGTTACTAAATTTTTAATATTACTGGATTCTAACACTGGATGGCTGTTTAGGATTCTTTAATCATCCCCAGTTCTTTAATACACAACTGTCAATGTTTTATTCTTTGGGGAATATTTTTATTATGTTACACAGGGGTGCACTAGTCTTTGATGCTGATGAAAAGTCGGGTGCCAGATATTATACTTATCTGGCACAACTTGAACTGTCCGTATTCTTGCTGTAAATCGACCACTTTGATACTGGCCCAAAAGTAACAGGGTGGACTCTGTAGACCCCTGTCACTACTGGAAATGAAAAGACTTCTCAACTGCTTTTCAATGACATCTGGCACCGGGCTAGTGCCAGATAAAAACCCATAAATTCAATGAATCACACAGGTACGTTGATTAGCAGACTTCAGATGTCCTGCTGGCTGGACTGTGATGCCTTTTTGGTTTACTTTATATATTTAATTTAATAAGGCAAGTCACACTTCACAGAATTTCAAAAGTCCTGTTCGAGGGACTGTATTATGCAAATGGCTTCGAGACTTTGAATTTTTTCAATATTATAAAAGGCTTTGGCCAATGAGCGAACGACTACTTTTGAATTTGAAAATAAAAGCAAAAACAGACTTGATTTTTGGATTTAACAAGTTTTCTCCTCACTCATTCTTAGATTTCTACTGCTAAAATATATTTATTGTTAAGCTATCCCATAATTTCTCTCCCCTTGTCTACCCCTCCTCCAATAGAATACATGTACCCTTTTCCTGCCTTTTTCAAGGACGCGTCAAAAAATCAACGTTAATGAAAGTAAAGACGAGCATGTGTTGGTCTGTCTGTCATAACCAGTACCGTCTTTTGTCCATATCTTTCTTATTGTCTGTCGGATTTTCTATTTTAAAGCATATTATTTATCAAGAGAAGATAAGCTCTCAAACTAACTAACTTTTATGATCCTAAACATATTAATAAGGAAGTCCATATTTTTCCAGAGTTAGTTTCAATTTCCACTATCATATAAATTACGCCATTTCTCCACCGTTCGCGCGTCGTTCAAATTGCAGCAACAACAAGTTGGTGACGTCATAAAATGTATCAATTTGCAGACAGAGTAAGGCGTGTGTGGTTATACAGTTCCACTACGTACTCAATGCACTAACAAATTTTTGAGTTGTGGCTTTCTTTTCCATCTGCCGCCAACAATATTTGCCCGCGTTTCCTACAATTTGGCGTGTTTCAACCACTTGTGTCCTCAGTCTAAAAATACATTTGCCTCTCTCCTCTTTTTAGTCCGAAACAAGGCTAATACTGTCAAAATTGTTATCTATAAATCCAAGGTCATAGTACCCTTATACACTACGTTCTGTCTTGCTAAAATCAATGCGTTGACTGGCGGGGGGAAAGACGACGCGTTACAACTATACTATTATTGTTTCTACTTACATTATTTTGACTTTTATACTTATAAATAATAATTTTATCGATGTATCAATGTAATTTTATCACAATGAGAATAACACCACAGGTCAACATTCTCAGTAGCGTATGTGCCCTCCATTATTGGCGATACTTTCAAGGCACCACTGTCGCATGGAAATGATGAGCTTGCGAGTGAAGCATTGGGGCACTGCCTGCCACTGATGCTGAAGTACCAGAAGCAGTTCATGCAGAGTTGCAGGAGATGGCTGATGTTGCTTAACTCGTCCCAAAGATGTTCTATGGGATTCAAATCAGGACTGTTTGCAGGCCAATCCATTCTATTGACACCCGCTTCTTGCAGGAAAGCATTTACTGCACGAGAACGGTGTGGTCTTGCATTATCAACTTGAAGGACTGCATTGTACCCAATAACTTGCAGGGCTGGGATGGCAAGAGGATGTAGAATCTCGTCACGGTAGCGGTCACCATTCAGATTCCCAATCACATGATAGAGGGGGGTTCTGTGGAGTAAACTAATGCCTCCCCACATCATCACTGATCCAGCACCATATCGGTTACGTTCGATGACTGCAGCATCACTAAAGCGTTCACCACGACGCCTCCATACTCTGATTCATCCATCTGTAGGCTCCAAGACAAATCGGGACTCATCCGTGAACATAACGTCAGCCCACTGTGCACGTCGCCACTGCACGTGCTGCATACATCATGCTAAACGAGCTGCTCTGTGGGCAGCAGTCAAGTGTGGTCGAATGGCTGGACGACAAGCACGAAGGTTGGCATCGTGAAGGCGATTCCGAATAGTCTGATCACTGACTACAGTGTTGGTAGCATCTCTGAAGAATTGTCTGATAACATTTGCACTTGCAGTTCTCCATTGCAGTGCTTGCCTCTGAATTAAGCGATCTTCTCGAGGTGTAGTGACTCTAGGACGACATGTGCGTTGCCGTTCCTCGACGATTCCAGTCTGGGCAAAGCGCTGCTGCAGTCTGACAACAACTGAATGAGATACAGCAAGCCTCTGAGCGACATTTCGGACAGTAAGACCTTCCTGCAACCACGCAATGGCTCTTCCTTTATCCACAACACTCAGCTTTCGTCATTGAGGCATATTGTTGTGCAATGGTTATGCAGCACTTGTGTTGCTTATAAAGACAATTTTGTGAGTACAGCTCAAGACCAACACTATAGTCTCCCACATGCATCACGCATTTTTTGGAATAGCAGGTATTATTTTCATTCTCAGACATCATTAAAATCACCCACATTTTGGCGTCTCAGCAGCATTTTTTTAGCGTGCTTGCTGAGCTGAACACTAGCCACACGGTATGCTGGTGGCCCATGCAGCACGTGTTGAATGTTTGTCGTTCGAGAAAAATCAATGTCAGATTAATTGCTTATGAATTATAATTTTTTTTAATTTTTGGGTCATTTTCACCTACTGGTCCTTAACTTCTTTTGAAGGGTATATATATATATATATATTATCAGTCTGCTGAGGCAGAAACTGGTACTCTTTTATCTGACCCACGACAAGAGTTTTTTTCATCGTAATACCACAGTGGGGAATAAAAAAGAGCTACAGTGTAACTGAAGGGACTTCAATTTTTACCGCAGAGATGGTAGCAATTCTTAAAAGTTTAGAAATAATCGAAGATAACCCACTGGGTTGTTGTTGTTGTTTTGATGAGGTGATGGGTGGAGAGCGGGCACTTAACAGCTGACCGTTATTGCCTCTTCTCGTTCCATCTTGGTCTACCCTGTTCAACCTGAAATGTGGTTATAATTGGGGTATTTAGTGTCATTTTATTTTTTAATTTTGTATTCAATTTAAATAGCTATTGTCTTTAGCAGTTGCTGATTTCAATTTACATTAGTATTTGTCCATTTTATTTTCTCTTTTGTATTGTTTCTTGATAACTATTGTCCTTTACACTTGGTTTTACTTTGGTATAGTATTTGTTCTTTTTGAGTTGTCTTTTTATTTTATTTCATACCTTGTTGTCTTTCCTTGTCCTGTGAGTTGTTAGGAAGTTTTTTTTTTTCTTTGTTTTTGGTTACTAACCTTATATGTTTTCCTTTGACCTTGTATATCTTTTAAGTATTTTGGGCCTCTTGGGGCATCTGTTAACCTGTGTCAAGTCTAGATTGTCTATAGTAAGTTTTTAACTCAAGCCTTTGTTGTTCATACTTTTTCTTTCCTTGTCCTGTGGTTGTTGATAAGTTTTTTTGTCTTTGTTTTTGGTTACTAACCTTATATGTTTTCCTTTGTTTTATGTATATATCTTTTAAGTATTGATTGGGCATCTCTTGGGGCATCTATACTTAACACCATATCACCTGTCAAGTCTACATTGAGATTTCTATAGTAAGTTTTTAACTCAAGCCTTTGTTGTTCATACTTTTTACAGTGGATCAGGTAGTGGTCTATGTCATTCTCTTCCTGACATTCTTGGCAGTGTGGTTCCTCTATCATAAAGTATGCTGCACCGAGACGGAGACGCCACAGTTTTTTGTTTGATGGTATCTTTAATTCTTCTCTGACCTGGCACGTCCTCGTTGGTTCTTTCAGCAGTTTGAACTCGTGTCTGCCTTTTCTACTGTTCTTCCATGTTGTCTTCCATTCCTCGTTTATAGTTATCTTCACTTGGCTCTTGATCTCTGACCTTCCCAGTCCTGCTCTTATATTGTTTTTACTTGTTCTTCCATTCTTGGCGTTCTGATCTGCCAACTCGTTACCAGCAATACCTATGTGTGCTGGAACCCACACTAGCCTCACACTACATCCTCTGTTCCCTAGTGATGTATTAATTGCTAGAATTTCTTCCTTTTTGTCTGGCCGGCTACATTTACCTGGGTGTTCTAGTGCTTGTAGTGATGATAGTGAGTCTGTAAATATCGTAACAGCTTCTGGTGGGTTATCAGAAAAGTATCGAGGAAGGGAACTGGTCACCCCACGTCTTGATGCTGGACCTAGTATAGTGAAGTCTCTAACACTTCATTCTCCTACGGCAGTATCTGCTATGGGACGACCTTGACCTTTTTATATATATTGCTCTTTAATCATTATAATCACAGTGTTTTATACATATATTTATATATGTAATCACACTTTGATTATAATTATTAAAGAGAGTCAGAGGTAAACCCACAAAAAAAAAAAAAACACACACAGACAAGATAACTAGATACAGAACTGAAAAAGAAGAGGAATTCGTGGAAAGACCTCACGCGAAAGGCATCTGACAGGAGGATTTGGCATGCGTTTGTTGAAGGCCTATGCTCCTTGGGCAGCTAACAGGTATCTTAAAATATTTCTGTATGTTTTAAAGTCAATACATGTCATTATCTTACAAACAAATTAATTATATTTATTTATTAATTTTGTAACGTTGTGATTATAATTATTTACTGTCGTGACCACCGGAGGAACATCATTTATGCTATTCGTATTTCGTACGAATGTTTCCTTACTTGTAAACTCCGATTCCAAGTACAAAGTAAACGAAAAGTTACAATAGGACATCGGTGGGGCTAAGGGTGAACATTAACAGACATTTTTTGTTTATTGAACGTTTGTATCCATATTGAATGCATGTTTTTATTTTAATAATAACCAAGATTAAGAGCCTAATAAAATTGATTTACACATTTTTGGTTGAAATGAAGAACAGCGGGTCGTGTGTTCGATACGAACTTATAAAATAATTCAGAGATACAGTAAAAATGGATAAGGGTTACGGTTAGGTTTAGAAATCCTAAATCATAACCTTAATCCTAACCCCAACAATGTTGGCGACTTAACAAGGGTGACATTGAAGAAAACGTCCCGATGTTCTTCATTTCAATCCATTTTTTTAATGTATTACTTAAGATATTTTGTTTTTAATGTATTACTTAAGATATTTTGTTAACAACATTTAAAGATGCAGCACATTTATATCTGAAGGATACCAAAATGCAGCAGGAATGGCAGGGGACAACACTTTCAACATTCAAGTTTCATTAATCTTTAATTTTTGTTGACTTGACTTATAAGTCGGGGGGGCTGTTTTTTTAAGGTCAAAATTGGGACTAAATTTCTCGACATACTAGATTATATACAGTAACTGCTTACTTATTTTGTTTTATATGTGCCTGCCGTGTCATAAGAGGCAACTAAAATGAGGTCGTGTGTGGACTGGCACCATCAATATGTAAAACAAATGACTAAAGTAACCTGTTTTGCAAGAGCATATGAATACATTTGTAGAGGCTACCTGCCCAGGGAGCCAGCTTCATTGATGGCTGCGTGCTCCATGTGTAACAAAATTGAGAAATGGTGATGAAGATCTTTCACTTTCTTTTTCTCACACAATCATTCATACACCACAAAATTTAAAGTAAACCCATTTTTTTTGGGCTGCTTGTCTATCACAATTTGGGATATTTTGGGCTATTTTCGAACACAATTTAGATGACTTTTTCGAATTTCCGCTGTTTTGGTTGATTTGGGGCAACTTTGTTAACGCAATTTGGGTGACATCTGAAAATGAAAAAAATCCAGTTTCCAAAGCTGTCCTTGAGGGTTTTGGCTAAAAGGTTACAGACCTGTAGAACAAAAGGGAGAATGAACAAACGAACAAACTTTATTTTCAAAGGGTATAGAATTGGGCACACAGGCCCATATAACAGTCTGCCCTTTCCTTTCTCTCGTCTTCCATACTGAATCCATTTATTCTCACATGTATTTTAAATATTATTCTTTAAACAATAAAATAAAATCACAACATTGCAATAGTACAATAACATTTGCAGTATCATAATCAATATTGAACATGGCAAAATTATCCTTAAAACCTAGATGTGATGTTATATCATGATTTAGGAACATGACTAAATTAGGATGGCATATAATCTGCACTCATTATGTATTTAAAAAGTCTGTGAATGTATGAATATGGACTAAGCATGCGAGAAAGAGGGAGAGAGAGTATTATATACCTTAAACATCTGTACATATTTGATTCCATCGGTGAGCAGGCTTACGTGACATGATATTTATTGCTCTGATCAACTAGTGTCTTCCTTCTCTTCATACATTAACTAACACACTTTCTCTGTCCCTGGACTTGTCTTCTGTCAGCCATTCATATATCTTTTTTTTTTAAAAAAAAGAAGATGCTTATTTTTTGTCTGTGATAACTTTGTGCATATACTTTTTTCTGGAAGCTGGTCTCGCATATGTAACCATCATAATAGTTAGCTAACTTTAATTATTTATCATGGTTGGCTGTAAAATTAAATATAAGTTATAAATTTTGTTTTGTTTCTTCAGGGTGATTTTGTTGACAGAGGTTACTTCAGCTTGGAAACATTTACACTGTTAATGACCTTGAAAGCAAAGTAAGTATGATGATTTTATTTCTGTATATGATGATGATGTTTTTTTTTTCACTGTTGCTCTGTACATTTAAAAAGTTTTAAATGTTATTCAGCCCGTTTAGTTCCTGGGATCTCTGAGGAAGAAATGAAAGAACTTTATTTTGAAAGGGTTGGGAATTGGGCACACAGGCCCGTCTGACACTCTTCCCTTTGTCTTTTTGAGGAAATGGGGAAAAAATAATACTGCTGCTCCCTCCTCAGCTGTGTTGTAAAAAGCTACATAAACCACCATAGCAAAAGCACATGAATGCTTTGATGCAGGTTTCCTGTAAGGAGACCAGCTACAGTGATGATCCCATGCCCATAAGGAGCAAAAAGGGAAGCGAATGAAATTTTTCTGTCCTTGACAATTATGCTAGCAACTTTTTCTATTTGTTTACAGTTGTCTGTAGCCACTTGAGGCAACAGGAAAGTGGTTTCTCAGAAGAGTGTTATCAGTATTGTAAGCAGCTGAAGTAGCAAATGAAGAATGTTTTAAAAGGGTTAATGAACAAAGAAACACAATCATAAAGACAGGAAGCAGGCATAAGACTTCAGTGGACTTCTGATGAAACGAGGAAAAGAAATACAGTAATAATGATAAGAACTAGACACTAGATTTCTGGTGAGAAGAACAATGGTCTAAGATACCATAATAGCTGGTTGGAGAAGAAATAGATGTCCAAAGTGATGTAAAAGTGGGAGGAGGGCGGAGGAGAAATAAATGTCTAAAATGATGTAAAAAGTGGTGGAGGGGGGAGAAAAATAGTTGTCTAAAATGCCATAACAGTGAGGGGAAAATAGATGGCATATGAAGTAAAGGAATAACAAAAAAAATTAGACAATATGAAACTACGGCATGGGGGAAAAGTGAACAATAAAACTAGTCAGTAACATCAAGGTTCAAGATCTGTTAAGAGACATGATCTGTGGTTAGTGACACGGCAGTTAATGATGAGTTTCTATAGCAGTGTTCCAGTCTTGTTTCAATAGTCATGTTTCACATTTTACATGTATTGTCTTCTTCTTCTTTCATCTTTCAACTCCCAAAGAAGCATAAGCCTTCAACAAACTTATGCCAAGTCTTCCTGTCCCGTGCCGTCTGCTCAAGGTCTTATCAAGTCTGTCTCCAGTTCTCTTTTCCACGTGTCCTTTGGTCTTCCTTTAACTCTCTTACTCTGGAATGGCTAAGAGTTATGGCGTCTACCTCAAATTCGAAAGGTGCAGGTTTTGATTCCCAGTAGAGGAAATTTAACACATTAACTACCGAATTAAAAAACACGCTGTGGCTTAATTAATTTTTTATTCTCATTTTGCACCTGCTAGATGTTTGTACAATGTAAGTAGTAGTTTTCTTACATTTTAATGGATTTTTATGAATATCATTTTGAAGATAAATGTATGTACTGTTATAATAAGTTAGAAATGATATTTTTATATGTTATGGTAGATATTATGAATAATATAAAATGATTTACCGGCAAAAAATCATTTTAAAATTGTTTTAAATTATCACCTTACCATCAGATTGTGATTTCCTAAGGCATTTAATGCCTTTATCTTGGTAAGTATCAGGTTATATCCAATAAGATGAAAAAATCCAAGAACACACAAATCAACGAATATTTTTATTATTTATAACGGGGGTTTTTCTTTTTCCTTTTTAATCTATCAACTCTGCTTGCATTGTCATTACTATTGTTATCAGTACTTTCAAAATCACTATTTAATTCACTGTCCACTCTCTTTTAACTATCATCATCATCGCTGGACCTATCAGTCAACTATTAAAACATGTTTCTAGCCTGTTTAGCAGTTAGACGAGGTGTACCAGTGTTTTTGTAGCACTATTGCTAGTTGCCATGGTGAACAAATTTACACAGTTTGGTAAATAACCTGAAATGTTGAAAAATATGAATATACTGTTAATTTTTCTGAGCTCGAGAACAAACCGCGTTTTGAAAATGGTGTGGGACCTAAGACGTGACAACAGTGAGAAATGCAGTTAGCGACCCATAGCTAGACTGCTTGCGTCAGGGTCAGCGAACCAGAGCTGACCAAGACCCTACTTCACCTCCAAGTGGTGGTCCTGGAAACAGGCTGCATCACTGCAGTCTGGCTGAGCGAGTAGGGATCGAAGAGGGAAGGCTAACCCGGTCCCAAAAATGCCGTGCTGAAGTCGGATGTGTCGGCCGAAAGGCGCAAATATCGCAGCTTCGCTGTAAATGGACACAACGCAACCAACATCCTTTTCAGGACGAACGAAGAAGAAAATGGTGTTTCCAAAAAGTCTCGAACCGGATCAGAAATTGTTTCGGTGCGTTTTTCATTCATTTTATTACTAAACATAGATCGTCGATGGGACTGGCTCTTGGCAACAATAGTGAGATTCATAAGATGGTCCCACCAGCTTGCGGTAGTTAATGTATTTAAAAAAAATATATTTCTTCCGTAGTTCTCAATTATATTAGTTAAAAAAAAGTGATGTTCATAAAAAAAACCTCTTGATATATTATTTAAGTTCTTTTATTTTTATTAAATGTTTTTTTTATAAAATAGGAGTTTTGGTAAGCGTGCCTAATTCAACCTAGACACAAGCTCTGTCAGTTTTAGTAGTAGGGCAAATGTCCAAATATAACAAGACCTTATGTTCTGGTATACAGACACAGGAGCCTGGTATAAATAAATATTAATTTCTTCTTTCTCCTCTCTGTTCAATCTCATATAACCACACTTATCTCCCTCCTAAGGTTGGCAGTCTGTGTCAGGCTTCTCTCACCACCATACAGTTTCTCTGTCAAAAAGGTTTGGTGATGCTCATACTTTCTACTTGTTCCTTTCACAGCGGCGACTTTCTTGGATGATACGTTCTACTACTGGCTTGTTTTCTTCATATGTCTGTCAGATTTTTAATTTATTAAATAATTGAAAAAGTAATATACCCCGCTGCATTGACAGTGCTTTGATCTCCTCTTCTTCTTTTGCCTTTCAGCTCCCAAAGAAGCATAGGCCTTCAACAAACTTATACCAGATCTTCCTGTCCCGTGCCATCACCTTAAGGTCTTTTTTTTTTTTTTCATATCTTTTTTTTTTTTCATCCCCCTTCATGTTTTTTTATCTCCAGTTTTCTTTTTTTTCCCATTTTTTTTTTTGGGGTTTCCATTTGTTTTTTTTTCCCATGAAAAAAAAAAAAACTTTTTTTTTTTTTTTTTTTTTTTTTTTTAAAAAAAAAATATTTTTTTGTTTGTGTCATGTACTTTTTTTCTTTTTAACGACATACTTTCTTGTGCACACAGATGGCCTGACAAGATCTTGTTGTTGCGTGGCAACCACGAAAGTCGTCAGATTACTCAGATTTATGGATTTTATGGTAAGAAATGACAAATCATATGGGTATAATTATATTCCTTATGAGATGTGAGCTTTGTACGTCATGGCATTGCTGGGGTATTTCAAACTTGGGCCGGGTACTAATAATTTTGCAGTTTGAAAAGTGTTTTTGTTATTGTTATACAGAATTGACATCATTGCACTCCGGGCAAACCCATAGGTGCTCAGTCTCCATCAGTATATGCCGAAGAGTGTGAATGCTAACTGTTCCTGTAGCTCGCTTAATATTGTAAAAACATGAGTGAGACTTTGCAGACAACATTACAAAGGCATTTTTAAAAAATGGAAGAAAACAGCGGGCATAATAATCAAGAGCAGCTGGCCTGAAAATAAATGATAACAAGGCATGATCTTGAGGATGAGTGATAAAACATGTGCAGTAGCTAGCCATTGTGGAAAACAAGGTTAGAGGTAAGATAGCATTCTTCTCAGATTCCCTATCACTCATATCATAATTCTTCTTCTTCAAGTACCATGCCTAATGGCGCAGGAGATCATGTCTCTCCACAACTTCCTGTCTTAATTACAATTTATCAATTCTGTTGTTGATTTCTTTTCATGCCACAATGTCCAATTGTCCAGTATTTGCTCTCTTTGTCTGCCCCTATCTCATTTTCCTACAATCTTACCTGTTATTACCAAATATTCCAGCTTTCCTCTTCTCATAACATGCCCAAGAAAAATGGATTTCTTCTTTCTAACTTGTGAAATAAGTTCCCTTTGCACATTGGCCTCTTTCAGGACATCCTCATTACTCTTTTTAGCTGTCCGTGGTATTTATAACATTCTTCTGCAACCATATCTCTGAAGCCTCTAGTGCCTTCCCTACTTGTTTACTAATTGTCCATGACTCATTCCCATATGTCAGGATTGGTTCTATATAACACTCAATATATGTCAGCATTGGTTCTACGAGGGGCGTTCAGAAAGTAATGCACCACATAGTTTTTCTCAGCTAATAATGAAGATAGAAGCATGAAATTTTGCACACTTCAAATATGGCATGTGCCAATTGTGTGCACCAAATTGCACTGCAACCGGCTAAATAATACGGCTGCCCTAAACCGTTGAAATGGAGCGTGTTAGCAACTTGCGTTATAAACAGCGAATTGTGATGGAATTTCTCGTTGCAGAGAAGGAAACTGTTGTGAATATTCACAAGCGTCTATGTGATGTGTATGGAAGTTTTGCAGTCAACAGGAGTACAGTCAGTCGCTGGGTTCAGAGAGTCAAAGAATCAGGAAGTGGAGATACGGTGCTGATTGATCGGCCACGCTGTGGACGTCCTGCCACAGCCACCAACGCAGAAATGTTGAAATGCGCTGAGGGCATTATTCTTACTGATAGGCGAATCACTACTCAACAGTTGGCCTTACAGCTGTCAGTCAGCATTGGTAGTGCAAATGCAGTTATAAAAACACTCTGATTTTCTAAGGTTTGTGCAAGATGGGTTCCTCGAAGTCTCACAAATGACCACTGATTGCAAAGGAAAGCAATTTCTTCTGAATTGTTGGAGCATTTCAATGCTGATGGAGAGAACTTTTTGGCTAAGATCGTTACAGGTGACAAAACCTGGGCACATCATTTTGAACCTAAGACAAAAATACAGTCAATGGAGTGGCATCATCCTCAATCACCAAGAAGAAAGAAATTCAAGACAATTCCTTCAGCTGGAAAGGTCATGATCACTGTTTTTTGGGACATTGAAGGTGGGATTCTTGTGGACGTTATGCCAAGAGGAGAGACAATCAATTCGCAAGCTTACATTAAGACATTGAAAAAACTCAATCAACGTTTTCACAGAGTTCGGCCGCACAAGAATCCAGCAGACCTGCTTCTCCTTCACGACAATGCGCGCCCTCACACAAGTCTGGCAACACGGGAAGCAATCACCAAATTGGGTTGGACTGTACTACCCCATCCACCCTATAGTCCCGATTTGGCACCCTCTGATTTTCATCTATTTGGTCCACTTAAAGATGCACTCCGTGGGACAAGGTTTAAAGATGATGGAGGAGTGATTCATGCAGCGAAGAAATGGCTACATGATCAAGACAAAATCTGGTACGGGCTAGGAATACATGCACTTGTTTCGCGCTGGCATAAAGCCGTACAAGTTGATGGGGATTATGTTGAATAATACCGATGTTTACATGACATCCATGTATATTGTGTATAAATTTCATGCTTTTTGAATAAACAGCTCCTGAGAAAAATGATGTGGTGCATTACTTTCTGAACGCCCCTCGTATATAACACAACCATAAAACAAAAAAATTAGTTCGCATGTCAAATTAAAAAATTTTTAAAATACAATGATGAGCATACATTTCTACTTTGATGCTCGTAACTCCGCAAAAAAAAAGCCTTAATGAATCGAAACACAGGATTAAAATCCAAAATGGCCACTGTTTCCATGGCAACCAATAGAATTGTACCATCAAATGCGTTGATTTGCATAGCTGTTACAGTTGTAAGTTAAACCCTATACTTGTGCATTGAAATCTTGCAAGTTATTTATGAAAATATCTTTTTCTGTAGCCCCTCTCCTTAAGCTGGTTTACAAAGTGTAGCGTCTATTAAGCTGGTTCACAAAGTATAGCATCTATTAAGCTGGTTTACAAAGTATAGCATCTATTAAGCTGGTTCACAAAGTATAGCATCTATTAAGCTGGTTCACAAAGTATAGCATCTATTAAGCTGGTTCACAAAGTATAGCATCTATTAAGCTGGTTTTCAAAGTATAGTGTCTATTAAACTGGTTTACAAAGTATAGTGCCTATTAAGCTGGTTTACAAAGTATAACTTCTATTAAGCTGGTTCACAAAGTATTGTACATATTAAGCTGGTTTACAAAGTATAGTGTCTATTAAACTGGTTTACAAAGTATAGCATCTATTAAGCTGGTTTACAAAGTATAGCATCTATTAAGCTGGTTTACAAAGTATAGTGTCTATTAAACTGGTTTACAAAGTATAGCATCTATTAAGCTGGTTCACAAAGTATATAGTCCGTTCGGAAATTCGTGCCCACAGAAAGCGTCAATTTTCTCCAAAACTGTATGTTGTATGGACATGAATTTTTGCATGCAGTCTTAGATTTTCCATGCAGTTATTAAAATATTTTTTGCCCTTACAAAACTCATGTCATGTTCGAATTTTCTTCTTTACGTTATATAAAAAACTCTTACTGTTGTCTGGGTTAATTTTTAGTAGCTTTACAGGAAAGTTACAAGATCCGTTCAAAAATATTTTTTTTTTTGGTTTGAATTAGTGTAGTGACTACATGTCCGCACGAGTGCGCACCTATTGTACACAGTCGCAAGTAACTAATGCAAAAAAAAAAAATATTTTTGAACGGATCTTGTAACTTTCCTGTAAAGCTACTAAAAATTAACCCAGACAACAGTAAGAGTTTTTTATATAACGTAAAGAATAAAATTCGAACATGACATGAGTTTTGTAAGGGAAAAAAATATTTTAATAACTGCATGGAAAATCTAAGACTGCATGCAAAAATTCATGTCCATACAACAAACAGTTTTGGAGAAAATTGACGCTTTCTGTGGGCACGAATTTCCGAACGGACTATAGCATCTATTAAGCTGGTTCACAAAGTATAGTGTCTATTAAACTGGTTTACAAAGTATAGCATCTATTAAGCTGGTTTACAAAGTATAGTGTCTATTAAACTGGTTTACAAAGTATAGTGCCTATTAAGCTGGTTCACAAAGTATTGTACATATAAAGCTGGTTCACAAAGTATAGTAAATATTAACTGGTTCACAGAGTATAGTTTCTATTAAGTTGGTTCACAAAGTATAGCATCTATTAAGTTGGTTCACAGAGTATAGCTTCTGTTAAGCTGGTTTACAAAGAGTAGCTTCTATTGAGCTGGTTTACAAAGAGTAGCTTTATTAAACTGGTTCATAAAGATTAGCTTGTATTAAACTGGTTCACAAAGAATAGCTTCAAATGGGTATAGTTTTTCTTTGAATAATCACTTTATGTGTGACTTACCTACTTACTTAGTTGTTCCACTTCTACCTTGGGGTGTACAGGTTAGCCAGAGAAAGTGCCATGCTATCCTGTTGGTTGTCTTCTTTGTGACCTGGTTCCAGTCCAATCATCAGTCATTCAGAGATTTCTAATGTTGTCCTCCTAGCAAACTCTGTGTCGTCCTGGAGGTTTGGATCCTTGGCTCTTGGTTTCCCATATTTGTCGTGGTAGCCGGTCTTCTCCCATTCTGCAGACATGGCCAGACCATCACAATGGCGACTGTTCCACTCTGATCTGCAGGGGCTAGGTTTGGAGGCTGTGACATATCATCTGGTTGGTCCCGTCCCTTTGTCTTTTATACCACCTTCCCCCAAATACCTCATTTCTGAGGTTTGAAGGTGAATCTTGTGGGTTGTAGTCATTGCCCACGACTCATCTGTAAGTCAAGACTGGGGCATAGGTGGAGCGATATACAGCCTTTATGTGTACCTTGTCTATTAAGTGAGATGATTTAGTAATATACCGCGATCAACATATCCTCTCTTCCTGTTTATCATTTAAGATGAGTGCCAGACAAAGTATGGGAATGCTAATGCCTGGAGATACTGCTGTCGTGTCTTTGATCTTCTGACTATTGCTGCAGTAAGTATCACAGGGTGAAACGTCACTCCCTATTTTTAAATATTTATTTCTTCACTTTGTCCGGCCGATTTTTATGAAACAAATGTCAAAATAAACTGCTGTTTTATTTTCTAAATGGTTTGTCACAATGCAAAGCACATGCTGAAAAACAAATAGTAATCTTTACAGATGCCCTCTCGGTGAAAACAGCTCTGAAGAGCCACCATGCTATAGGATTGAAAGATTTGATTAATTCATTTGAAAGACTGGCCAAATGCTTCAACAAGTGCACAATCCAGTGGATACCATCCCATTGCAACATACCAGGCAATGAGGAGGCAGACAAACTTGCTAAGGAAGGAGGAGAGCTACAACAGTATGATATAGGGACAACTAATAAAATGGCAAAAATGACTATAAAAGCCACATTCAAACCCAAATGCGAAAGAGAGCACCCAGGCCACTTAAAAAAATGATGCATATCATCAGCTATCTAGGCGAGACCAGGTCACCATTTTTCAGCTACGCACTGGACACAACAGATTGAGATACCATCTATACCACAAGTACAAAATTGGTGCAACAGATCTATGCACCTGTGGCACCAGCCCAATGACAGCTGAACACCTGCTGCAGCCCTGCCCAACACACAGCAATGAACAGAGTAGCATATGGCAACAACCCACTTCACTCCACGAAAAACTGTTTGGAGATGTCAGGAACCTTGAGCTGACTACTGCCTTTATTAGAGTCATTAATGTAGAAGTCTGAGGGCGAACGAGATGTCAGGAACCTTGAGCTGACTACTGCCTTTATCAGAGTCATTAATGTAGAAGTCTGAGGGCGAACGAGATGTCAGGAACCTTGAGCTGACTACTGCCTTTATTAGAGTCATTAATGTGGAAGTCTGAAGGCGAATGAGGAAGAAGAAGAAGTTTGTCACATTAATTTTAAGGTGCAGCGTGAGATACGGGTAGTTCAGCACGTGACTTTATATAAAGCAGGTAGCAATTTTTGCTGTCCCTTGTAACGTTAGTTTAGTGGCCATTTTAGATGTTACTTTATTTTATTTTGTTTCTGGAAATGAAAAGTAAAACTGTGAATTGTCAAATGGCAGTTATTGTTCCTTGTTTTAACATTTGTTTCATGTATATCCAATAGATATACATGCAGGAGAGGTCTAGCAGCCCTGAAAATAATGGCTGCGGCGCGTCTGGAGCAGAGATTACTATTTTTTCTTTATCAACAGCTAGTCATATCGGCCATTGAGTATGGACTGGGAATACTCACGCTGTCAACAACACAATGTGAATGACTAGAACACATTCAGAATGAAGGGATGCACATAGTCTTGGGCTGTACGCGAGACACCCCCATTGTGACAATGAGATACATGCTTGGAGTGCTGTCGATTAAATCCAGATATCCTCTGCATGGTAACACAGCTGACATTAAGGGAGCAAGAATAAAGAGAGGGATGTCATGGATGGCACAGGCAGAGACAACTATCAAGCAGGTGGCCACAGTTGACAATATATTCAAGGGGGAAGAGTGGTGTATGTCAGATGAGAACTGGGATAACTATCAGCGGGTCATCATCAGCCTTGGGAGAGAGTGTAGAAATTGGGGGAATGGAATAGCAGAACTGGAAATTAATCAACTGATACATGATCATTCTGGGGATGGTGATGCCATCATGTATACAGATGGGTCGGTGATCCGGGGTGAGAAATCCGGTTGGGGCTTCTCTGCTCGGGTACAGGGCAGAATCGTCGCCGAACATAGCGGGGCTTACAAGATAACAACTTCCAGCATGAGAATGGAGGTTGAGGCTGTTACTGCAGCCTTAAGGTGGATAAATGAAACTTCATTAACAAAGGCTATCATTGTGTCCAACTCTCAGTCCATGCTTCGGAAGGTTCAGAGTGGTTGGTTGCGGCATGAATAGAAAACATTCATAGAAGCTTCCAGTCTACAAGAGCTGGTGTGGATATACTGTCCTGGTCATGCTGGGGTATGTGGTAATGAAAGAGCTGACAGACTAGTATCAAGAGCACCCATAGTGGGGACACTGGATATGGATAAGGGAGATATACTGAGAACAATTAATGATCGCCTGTTAGAGAATGACACTGCAATAGATGAATCATCATGGTTAAGACTGTTGGAATTTGGCATCAAACGTAAAGCTAATAGGGATGGACATATGAGAGGATGCATCCGTCATGTTTACAACCAACGAGCTACAGGAACAGTTAGCATTCACACTCTTCGACATAAACTGATGGAGACTGAGCACTTATGGGTTTGCCCGGAGTGCAATGAAGTCAATTCTGCATAACAATAACAAACAATAACAATATCCAGTAGATACAAGTCAGGATATAAACAGTTAAAAACAGGGAATGGATTTTCAGTCACATTGTGTATCCATGTAAGCATTTGTTTTTTTGCTTGTACTGGCAAATGGTTGTCCGAATAAACATTTCATTGTGTGAAAATACATAATTTTATTTTGACGACATAGCTTCACAATTTACTGTTGCTCATTGTGGTTCTTGTCAGTACTCTGGTGCTGTTTAATGTCCATTCAAAAGCAGATTTATAAACTCTTAGTAATCTCAGTTTCTGTTGAAAGTAGTATAGTCTTATCACAAGACTTGGGGCATAGCAAACATGAATGCTTAATTAATGAGTAATAAATGAACTGCACATATGGAGAAGAGAAACAGAGACAGAAATGAATATGGTGAGGAAGATATGGAAAGACCTTGAGCTGATTACATGGGACAGGCAGACTTGGCATATGTTTGTTGAAGGCCTATCCTTCCAGGGGAGCTGAATGGTTATGAATGAATAGAAGAAATTTACTGCATGTAAGATACACTTAAAACTGGGACAAGTTATTTGCTCATTTTGAATTTATTATGTATATTTTATTTTTTAATTTTGTCATTTTCTTTGTGTTCATGTTTTTATTTTATTTTTGCCTTTAAGAAAATTTGAATGGTTGAAATTTTAGACATTTTGTTTTTGACGCCCTGTAGCAGCTGGATTGGACTTTGGCTTGAGCATAAGCTTATCATGGACTCACATCTTATCCAACATTGTCTAGGGAGGAAAACCTGCCAGGGGCTGTGATAATGGCACATGACTTTGTGGCTGGCTTCAGTTCATGCTGCCCATGGAAGATATATAGCTAAACAGAGTGGGTGGCAGGAAATGGACATTATTTTGGAGCACACAGTGAAAACACCATCCCTCAATTTACTCAAGACTATTGACAGATACCTGCTTCCACAAAGGTACAAAGACCTCTGGTTTGGAAGGTCACAGATTTCTCCACTTTACCCACGTATTCACATATTTATATGATTTTTTATCATAAGAAGGACCATAGATTCCCCAGATGTTGTGCAGAAAGAAAATGAGGATCTTGTCATATGTGCAGAAGGTTCACTGATTAGCTGAAAACTGTCCACATATACATGGAGATCTCATTTGAGGTTCTGAACACATTCACGTTACAGATCTGGAAGGCCTACATATAACAAATGTATGTGATCTCTGGGTCAGAAGAAGGTCCACTGATTTCCTTCCCTTCAGTGTCCAGTCTTTACAATGCCATGTTATCCTGCAGGATTTTGAGCTAAAGATAATGTTGATTTCTGCAAGAACAACATGTATTCAGTCTTTTTTATGCATTTGTTTTTACTTTCTTTTAATGTTTTTCAGTCTCCTTTCATGTCAAGGTGTGTGTCATTTTTGGGAAACTGTTATAAAACATGGCGTTAAATGTCAAAGATATGTTTCATTTTTGGGAAACTAATAAAACCTGCTATTAAAATTTCAAAGATTTCTGTTTTATTTTGGGACGCTTTATTAAAACATGCTATCAAAATATCATGGTAAAATTTTTTCTTTCTGACAGATCATTGATGAGGTTATACTGTGTGTTCATGGTGGTCTGTCTCCGGACATTAAAACCATTGATCAGGTCAGAACAATTGAAAGAAACCAAGAGATTCCGCACAAAGGGGCTTTTTGTGGTAAGCAGCCACCTAATCAGAAGTTAGTTACTGTAGCAAATGTAATTTTTGCTGGGGAGGTTAAGATGTTATACCTAACAAGAAAGATAGTTGTGTCTGTGGTAACTGTGTGAGGTCAAGCACATGTAGGTCCCTGACTATAAAAGGAATGATGATGATGATATATTGATCAGGGAACCTAACGCTACCTCCCTAGATCTCACACAGTCCGTATTTTGATTCTAGTGGCTGGTGTATGATGTCTCTAGTGTAGGGGTGAAATGAAGATGATGGTACATCAACACAATACACTTTAACTCACTATAATAAAATGAATAAGACGGTGGTTAAAGTTTTCTTTTAAAAATTGAATGTTTTTTTCTTTATACAATTTAATCTGCCTGTCCCGCCAACTTCTTTTGGAGAGGTCTTTGAAAATGAGGAAATATATTTACATATAATGCTTTAACTAAAATATGGACTCTTGGTCCTATGAATATATTGTTAATATAGAGTTCCTGTAGGTGTATTCACAGACTAATGCTTTAATAGTTGCTAGTGATTGTCATTGTTATGAGGAGCTGTTGTTTGCATCATGCCCCATATAATTCAATGTTATTTTGATAGGAACTAGTTTCTTAGGATGAAATGTCAGAGGTCCCAGCTGATAACTTGTTACCTGGGATTCTTGATCGGTCGAATATAAGTCAGTATATCAATGTAGAGACAATGTAGATCAGCACCCACAAGTAAGCTCCTTCAGGCTATCAGCTGACAGCTTAAACTTTATAATGGAGACTTTACACCCACTCATCAGGTTTCCTGTCACCGGATGGTAACAGGAAATAAAAACTCACTAGTTCAAAGAAATATGTCACAAATAACGTTGACTGGCAAAGAATATGGCCTCAGTTTTGCCCTGCCCCGTCAAGATAGTGAATTAGTATTTAATTTTACAAGTTGTCACATCTGATCTCAACGTAGTTGTTTGAATAAAATTTTCTAGTCAAATGGCCACGAGACCACTATGCCTCTTGCCAATATCTATTAGAGCCGACCAATGAAAGCAGGCACTACTACAACTTTTTTTTGAATTTAGTTTGAAAAAACAAAACAATTCCAAACAAACTATGTGCCTCGTAGTCCATTGGTCAGTCTGCGTTAGTTATGCCCAATAGAAAAAGATGTTTCGTTTTAGTTAACCTTTTTCCTATCTCTCCCCTTTTACTCCTATACTCTTATACCAACTAATAGAATTTGAATTTCTACAATGCCTCTTTTTTTTAAACTAGTGTCCCCAATAACGTTATGTGTAACGAGCAAGAACAACAGTCTGTCCGGTCAAGCGTTCGTAGACATTTAGTATTTTCTCAATAACTTGGCTAATATTTGGACTACCATACTTTTTTAAAAACATATTTTTGCTCAGGGGACTCTAAGCTATACTACCATATGATTTTTATGGTCAGTTTCAATATGGTTTAGATTTTCAATTTTGTCACTGTCAATCGTCAAATATAAATTTTACACAAGTCGGCCATCTTCCCCCCCGTCTCTAACATTTTCCTCACTATTCAAATAAACCAACTAGTTTGAGTGACGTCAGAATATTACCGCTAGGAGTAACTGGAAATTTGTCTGTGTGTTTGCCTCTGCTGGCTTTGCCCACAGTGTGTATATATTAAAGAGACCGCTTGCAGAGCGAAGAGGGGTTTTTCAAAACTTTGGTAGTGTTTTGCGTAAATTATTACAATCGTCTCATTCTTACTACTGAGAACTGTCTGAATTACTACAAATGTTAGTGTTAAAGTTAACATATTACGTTAATTCAAACGCCAGTTTGGTCTCACAGTTCTTTGCAAGTCGTTAATTACAAGCTTTTCCCCCGTTTCGTGCAGCAGATCGGCGAGATGTTAAAAGGTTTATTGAACGTTTTTGAAACCGAAACTAAAGCGTGTTTGATTTTTACGGCGGGTCATTTTCTTAGCATTCCCACTGCACAAAAGGCATCGCCCTACTGGCGTTGAAGATGAAACCAGTCATATACCTGAGGGCTGGAGTATTTATTCATCATAGGACTAAAATCTTACTGAAATAAGCGATTATCTCACAGATTTCGCTACAGTTACTCATACTGAATCACTGAAAATATCACATAGTCCTTGTAGGCAGGACGCACAAGTTTTAGATCAGCAGCAGTCAACCCAGGAGCTGCCTGGATCTGCTTTCTAAACCGAGCTGTATAAAGATCTACCATGACAAAATCGTGTCTGTTTTCAGGATTCAGAGAATTAGGAATCAGTGCAACCTTCACGTAACGTTAATTTCCTCCAGACATTTTGCTTCTTACAGTTCCATCAGTTGAGCAGTGACAAATTCAGACTAAATATTTTTTAAAAAGGTAGTCCCATAGAAAATACTGCTATAGGGGAGTGAAGTGTTAGAGACTTCACTATACAAGGTCCAGCATCGAGAGGTGGGGTGACCATTTCCTTTCCTCACTGACTTTTCCTTCCTTAACACGAGAGAAAAATCAAGTACCCATTTACAGCTGGGTAGACTGGAGTGTGATAATACCGTGAATCAAACCCGGTACCGTTCCGCGAGAGACACTCTGTCAGTCAAACGCTGAAATTTTATTTTGTAGAATGTTAACTTCAGTTCAGAGAAAAGATCACGTTCCTATCTCATGTATGTCATGATTAAAGTAAATTTGTGCTAGCTAACTTATGAGAACCATGATCACTCAGAAAGAGTACCTTTATTTCTGGAGATACCAAGCTTTTAAATGCAGGCGGGAGAGGGCTAGTCTGAAATTTCTTAACCTTTAACAATCTTTCTCTTTTCTCACTCCTGTCACCTAGAAATCTACCAGATCATCCCTTGTGGTCTATTGGTAGGCAGGATCTACCATATGCCAAGCCCTGTTTTGTAGTACAGGTTGGTGACCCAGAATCTGATCATTCGAAAACCGAAATATTCTGAAAATCAAAAGTTTTTTTTTTGCCAGACTTTTAGGCGATTTTCGAACGGATTTTTGGGCCACTTTGGACGATTTTTTGGCTACTTTGGATGAAATCCAAAAACAACAAAAATCTGACTTCCAAAACATGGTTATCCTCGAGCATTTCGGATTCTGGGTTACCAATCTGTAACAAGTTTCTTACCAGTCATAGAAATTGAATCCTGCCTACAAGATTTTCTTTTTAAGAAAGTGAAAATTGGCACAAATCAGCAACCTTAATTGGAGTTTTTTATTTTTTAGCGAAAGTTTGCCTGTCCTCATGGTAAAATCTTTCAGTCACCCAAGACACAGTAGATCAGAGGTACACAACCTGGAAACAAGGAGGGTCTACTTTACAAATACTGAACTGTATAAAGATCTGCCTTGATAAAATCATGTCCTTTTTTAATGTTTCATATTTGGAATACGTACAGTATGTATGTGGAGCCGTTGTAGCACAATGGTTAGTGCACTGACTTCCAGCTGAATAGTCCATGGTTAAATCCCCATTTGAAGTGGGATTATTTAGACCGCAAACGGCTCCGGGGTTGACCCAGCCTCATGAATTGGGTACCAGAAACCCTCTGGGAAGGTTAAGGTGGTCGGCATGATGCTGACCTCATCACTCCTAATGTGCCATTGGTCAAGAAAATATGGGCCTAACACCATATTCCCAATATTCCTCAGTGGGCTTGTAATGGGATCCTTTACCTTTTTTTTTTACAGTATGTATGTAACCTTTGTCCCTGCCGAACAATTTTCCTCCTGCAGTTGTATCAGCAGAGCGGAAGAAAATGTAATCTAAATGATAGATATTACAGAATGTTAACTTCACTTCAAACAAATGATCACTTTCCTGTCTCATGAACTTCATGAATAAAGTTAATTTTAGTAAACTAGTTCATTGGTTTTCCCTCAGAGCGCAGAATCTTAGACACACCATATATAAAGAACAACTCTTAAAAGCTCTGGCAATCTCAAGATATATATATTCGACAATCCAACATGTATGAACATACAAATACAACGTGCACAGTGCGAATGCATAAAACCAACTAACTAACAATATCTAAATGACACCATCGAAATACCTTGCTAAGTTCATAATATCAATATGGCACACAACTCGCTACTAGCACTGAAATATAATAATAATAATAATAATAGCCCCTTCAGTCATAACTGACTATGGGAATGCGCCCCTGAGGTGGCAGCCCTCAGCTGCTTATTTTCCTGGTGCTCCTTTCGACGTTTTCTCCTCACCTCTGCTTCTTGTGTGAGCCTCTCTTCGCCCAATCTGAGGTGGTGCCGTAAATAGCATCGCCACTTAGTGCGATCAGCAGCTTCATCCTCCCATGTTGCTGGATCCATGTCCAGTGCCCTCATATCTCTCTTGCACACATCTTTGAACCTCAGCTGTGGTCGCCCAACTGTTCTCTTGCCATCTGCTAATTGTCCGTAGAAGATATCTTTTGGGATGCGACCATCTTCCATGCGGCGAACATGGCCAAGCCAGCGAAGTCTGCTGTCTAAAGCAGCGTATACATACTTTGAAGGCCAGCACGTGACAACACCTCGACATTTGTCACTTTATCTTTCCACGAGATGCCGAGGATGCGCGTAGACACCGCAAATGGAAGGTATTGAGCCTTCTTTCTTGCTTAGCATAGGTCGTCCAGGTCTCGCTGCCATATAGGAGTGTGCTGGTGACGCAGGATTATATACCGCAGCTTTGGTCTTCATTGTGAGTTTAGAGTTTCCCCAAACACGCGATGTGAGGCGGGCAAAGGTTAGCTGCAAATTGCCAATGCGGCTGTCGATTTCTGTATCCAGTGAGAGTTTGTCATTGATGGTAGACCCTAGGTATGTGAAGTGGTGCACCACTGCCAATTCATAGTTATCGACAGTGATAACTGGTGCAGCACCCACATCCTGACTCAACACATTCGTTTTCTTTAGACTTATTGTGAGGCCAAAGTCCTTGCATGCTTTAGTGAAGCGATTCATCAAGCTCTGAAGCTCCTGTTGGCTTTGAGTGACGACTGCAGCATCATCAGCGAACAACAAGGTCTCTTATAGTGACCCTTCTGATTTTTGTTTTTGCCTTCAGCCTTGAAAGATTAAACAGACGGCCATCTGACCTAGTGTGAAGGCAACTATTCCTTCAGTTGCATCTCTGAATGCATGTTTCAAGAGTAAGGCAAAGAAGATTCCGAAGAGGGTCGGAGCCAGAACACAGCCTTGTTTAACGCCACTTCGTATATGAAAGGGCTGTGACGTGCTTCCAGCATATTGGACTGTTCCCTTCATGCCGTCATGGAATGACTTTATCATTTCCAGCATTTTAGAAGGGCAGCCTATTTTCAGGAGGATTTTAAAGAGTCCATCCCTACTAACCAGGTCGAATGCTTTTGTGAGGTCTACAAAGGCGATATATAATGGTCTTTTCTGCTCTCTTGATTTTTCCTGAAGCTGGCGGAGAGAGAAGATCATGTCTGTTGTTGATCTGCCAGCTCGGAATCCACACTGTGCCTCTGGATATATGCGCTCAGCTAACTTGTGTAGTCGCATTAAGATGACTTTGGCAAAAACCTTACCAACAATACTAAGAAGAGAGATGCCTCTGTAGTTATTGCAATCACTTCTGTCTCCTTTATTCACTGCTACTTCCCGTGTTTTGCCGACACCTATAGGGTGAAGCTGGAGTGTCCTCTCCAGGGCGCGAGCTTGGGCACAGTTATATGGAGCCCAAGCTGTTGCCCATGCAGCATGTTCCCCCTCTCCACACAGCTGGTCGATCCAAAGGAACGGCAGTAGCCGATACAGTTTTTACCAGCCATGTCGCAGAGTTGCCAGAATAATGTCGATTCGACATTAGACTGCCTTAGGGACTCCGACTCCGGATTTATCCTCAGGGTTTACTCCCGAAGCCAATTCCACAAATGGATATTCCCGCAAGGCAGCGGTGGTTTGAATTCAGAGTTCCTTCTCTTAGATAAGCTACCAACCAAGGATCACGAGCCCTATCTGCCCGAAGCTGCTGGTTTTAAGGCGCCAGTCGCTCGCCTTTGCCCCTTCTCCCGTCAGTGGAAACAGTTCCGCCGGGCTCAAATTGAGCCACACGTGAAGGCCAGGAGCTGGACTTGGTTGTCAGAGGCTGTTTGAGGCGCGTGCCATAGAAGTATTTTACTGAAATATAACAGATCAACATACCCAGAGACGCTATGTCAAAAAGACTCCCTGACTTGCAGAAGAATTCATGCTAAATGGTCTCAAATATTTCTAGCATCACGCTGAGCAAAACTTAGCAGGTGTAAGCCAGACAGAGAAGATCCTCCATCATCCTCTCCATGCACGTCTTCCCTTGACGGCAACCTTGTGGATCTCTCTCCAAAGACACTGCCCGGTTGAAACTACCTTCACACAATCTCCTTACGCAGCCCCCAGTCACATGACTGGCTATCCTTAGATTAGCTCCCATACTTCGTATCATATACATGCCATCATCAACAATGACAAACCCTCACTCCCTAATATCTATACATGCTGCCTATGTGGCACAGTGAGTCACTGTTGTAAAACATTCTGTGACAATGAAAAATACTGTTTTGAAGAAACCTGTATTTTATTGTCTGTTTTATTTGTGACAGATTTAGTGTGGTCAGACCCAGAGGATGTGGACACATGGGCTATGAGCCCAAGAGGGGCAGGATGGCTGTTTGGGGCCAAAGTTACCAATGAGGTAATTACAAATTTGTTTTGTTTTTGTTTTGGCTAACAAGGAACACCTTTTATGTTGGGCTCGCATTGACACAATGAAAAGTGATTGTGGTCCTCATGAAAATGTGCATGTTTACTGTCAGTAAGTGGCTGGCATCTTGATGGCAGTTGAGGGAGTGCAACATCATCAAGTGCGATAAGTTTCTTGTTTCCTTTTTCTTTGTTCACTGTCATATAAACACATTGCCCCATGTAGTTCCTGGAGGGCTGTGAGGAGATAAAGAGGTGGCTAATACAAGGTTATGCTTGGGGCTGTCAACCTCATCATGTTAAACTAATTGTTAAAGAAACCATCACTGGAAGAACACATGGATGCTTTAGTGCACATTTCCTGTGAAGGAACCACTGGTGGCTCCATGCTGCATAAGGAGCAAATAATAAGGTGATGATGGTGATAACATAAACCCTGACTTGGCTCAATTACTGATTTCATTGCTCAGGTGCATTCACCTGATAAATGACACATTCATACCAACTATTTGCTATCGGTGTCAATGGTCCCTTAGTAAAGCACAAGAAAAGAGAGAATGATCACAACATGTGAGATGAGATGTCTGTGGAAAAACTGCAAATGACGCCATCAAGAGATAGAATGAGAAACGAGATTAGGAGAGTAGTGCAAAGATCTAAAATAAAATGGTATGGACAGTTCATCACAATGTAAAGTCAGCTACCAACACAAACCTTCACCAGCAGAGGATTCGGATACAGGACAGAGAGATGCCAGAGGTATGGGTGGATGGATGGAGAACATTGAAGAAATTCTGAATAAAACACAGCATGATACTGACCAAAGCAACACATCTTGCCCATGAATGAAAACTATTTCCTCCACAATTTAACAGCACAAGTGGACGGAGAAAATTAAAATGATAATAATAAGATAAATTTAAAAACACTTTGTGCTTATAAGAATGTGTTTTTTATTTTTCAGTTTATGAACATCAATGACCTCAAGTTGATCTGTCGTGCACATCAACTGGTCAATGAAGGTTAGTGGCTTGCTGTTTCTGATTGCATTACAGTATTTTTTTCTAAGTGTGAGACTTTGTAGAAAAAAATTCCCAGTTTCTTGAGAAATAATCTGATTTTAATTTTTTTTTATTTGGAGAATTTTAAAATTGTTAGGAGTCAGAATCTTGTAACAGATTCCACATAAAACTACCGACTGTATGACTTTGACTACATAACCCTGGTTTATTCTTCTTCTTTCTTTGATCCTTAGCCGCCGACTGTCAAAGCAGTCAGTGGCCATCACGCCTATTGGCGTCTTGTAGGGCAACAACAAATGATTCCACTTTGCTCGGTCGGTGGCCATCCTTCGTACAGTGCCCCAACTCTGGTTCATTCTTTGCATCTCAGCCTCCACAGTCCTCCGCCAGGTTGTTTTTGGTCAGCCTCTCTTTCATTTTCCTTCAGGGGTCCAAAGCATAGCTGTTCTTGTGATGGCATCGGGGTCTCTTCTGAGGACATGGCCAACCCAGCTCCAGCATCTGCCAGCTATGATGGTGTGCATGTCCTCTTGCTTGCTCCGAGTAAGCAGATCTTGGTTAGTGATGGTATTCGGCCAAAAGATTTGGTGAATTTTTCTTAGGCATGTTGTGGGAAAAGAGGACAATTTCGACATTTCCTTCTCTATAACTCTCCAGCATTCTGCACCATAGAGAAGCACAGAAAGCACACAGCTCTGATATAATCTTAATTGTGTGCTTGTGCTGTATTGAGACGACTTCCAGGTGTTGTTTAGGCTAAAAAAGGCTGTTCTTGCCTTATTCATTCTGATGTTGATGTCTTTGCCTAAATAAGTTTATAAATTGTGTTTTTTCCCCCTGGTTTACAAATTCATGTTTATGTAAATTTTGTCTTCCCACATCTTGCAAGTTTGTAATTTGAGTACATTTTTTCTTATGCCACAAAATTGAAATGACAGTGCCTCCCAAAAAGAGTACATTTGATAACAATAACTTTCCAGACTCGCACAACGAGTCCAGTAAATTGAAATTCTTTCACCAGCTAGCATGTCTTGAACTCTTCCATGATCCACAAACTCTAGACACAACCTTCTGTCTCAGAAGCTAGCAACCAACTCGATTTACAAAACTCTGCACACTCTTACCTGCCAAAATCACATGCATTCTCCTCAAGTGCTTATTTACACTATCAGTTGGGGGTGGCAACCCCATCATTTAAAACAAATTGCAGCAGATGCCACCTCTTCTGGAGCATGTGAACGCTTGGTGCAGGCTTCCTGCAAGGGGACCAGCTACCATAGTGGGTTCATGCCCCATAAGAAGTGCAAAGTAAAATAAACTATCGATAGAAGATGAACACACACTCAAAAATTAGACCAGTCCTTGGGATCATATATAACATGCTGAAAAAACAGATAATAATCTTTATAGATGCTCTCTTATTAATAACAGCCCTGAAAAGCCACAATGCTAAAGGATTGAAAGATCTGATAAACACATTTGAAAGCCTGGTTGAATACTTCAACAAGTGCACAGTCTAGTGGATACCAGCCCACTGCAACATTCCAAGCCACATTTAAGTCCAAATGAGGAAGAGAACCCCCAGGCCATAAAAAAAACTGATGCCCACCATCAGCTAGCTAGGCGAGACGAGGTCGTCATTATCCGGCTACACACTGGACACAACAGATTGAGGTACCATCTATACCACAAGTACAGGATTGGTTCAACAGATCTCTGCACCTGTGGCACCAACCCAATGACAGCCAAACATTTGCTGCAGTGCTGCTTAACATATAGCAATGAATGGAGTAACCTAAGGCAACAACCCACTCCTCTCCACGAAAAACTGTTTGGAGATGTCAGGAACCTTGAGCTGACTATCGCCTTTATTAGAGTCATTAATGTAGAGGTCTGAAGGCGAATGAAGAAGAATAAGAAGATATATAACACCCCATCAGAATCTCCTAGAACATAAAACTGAGCACTCTTCTTGTAGAGCTTATGTGTTTAACACTTTGTGGCTCCTAGACGTCCCTATGACACAAAGATAGAAGAGGACCACGTCTGCATCAGGCTTGTTGTACAAGAAGAATAAGAAGATTTATGAGGTAGCTTCAGAAAGTTCCTGGAATTTGTGTATTGTATAGAAATAAGTAAACTGTATAACAGTACAAAGAAGCTGACAGGGAAATACAAGCAAACAAGTTGCCTCATAAAAGACAAGAATGGAAAACTTCTCAGCAATATACAAGAGCAAATGAAGAGGTGGACAGAATATTTTGAGGACCTTCTCAATAGACCAGCTCCACAAAACCTCCCGGACATCCAGCCAGCAGAAGAATAGCTACAAATTAACGGTGAAAGACCAACGAAGGAAGAAATAAAGAAAGCCATAAAGCTTCTAAGAGATGGAAAAGCGTCTGGACCTGATGGCATTCCAGCAGAGGCCATCAAAGCAGATATCGACACGGCTACACAGATGTTATATAAATTACTTGGTAAAGTCTGGGAAAAGGAAGAGATACCAGCAGAATGGAAGGAAGGATATCTGGTTAAGTTGCCTAAGAAAGGAAATTTACAAGAGTGCACAAATTATAGATAATTTAATAAAGAAAACATATGAAGACATGACATGCAGAGTTCTTCACGAAGGACAGCTTACAGAACCGTTTGGGATAAGAACAGGAGTGCGACAGGGATGCCTCTTGTCTCCATTTCTTTTCTTGCTGGCAATAGATTGGGTTATGAGATCATCGACAACACACAACAGAAATGGAATCCAGTGGACTCTGACTAAGCAGTTGGATGATCTGGATTTTGCTGATGACTTGGCTCTTCTGTCCCATAGCCGTAATCAGATGCAGGACAAATTGAAAACACTCGATGAGAGGTCACAGCAATTGGGTCTGAAAATACACAGGGAAAAGACAAAAATAATGCGAATAAATGCAGGTAATGATAACAGGGTTGAACTTGAAGAAACACCAATACAAGATGTAGAATCATACACATATCTTGGCAGTAATATAGACAAAGTTGGAGGGACAGACAGCGATATCAAAATAAGAATACAAAAGGCAAGAGGAGCTTTCATTGCATTGGGAAATATATGGAGATCAAGAGAAATAGGACCCAACACGAAAATAAGAATCTTCAACTCAAATGTGAAGTCAGTCCTATTGTATGGCTCAGAGACATGGAGAACAACAAAGACAACAACCAAAAAAGCTACAGACTTTCATAAATGGGTGCTTGCGTAGAATAGAGGGATTAAAATGGTATGACAAGGTTACCAACGTGGAACTGATGACAAGAACTAGACAAGTGCCAGTGGAACAAGAAATGAGAAGAAGACGATGGCGATGGATAGGACACACACTGAGGAAACCTGTTGATAGCATTACAAGGCAGTCCTTGTTCTGGAACCCCCAGGGCAAGAGAGGCAGAGGAAGACCAAGAAGCACATGGAGAAGAGATAATTTGGAAACAGAGGTGAAAATGATGAGGAGAACATGGAAAGAACTTGAGATGATGGCACGTGACAGGAGGACTTGGCATGTGTTTGTTGAAGGCCTATGCTCCTTTGGGAGTGGAGGGTTATGAAACAAATTATAGAGGAATAATGTTACTATCAGTGCCAGGAAAAGTATTAAATAGGATTATCCTTGAGAGATTAAAAGAGTCCATAGACAAGAAACTGAGAGATGAACAACCAGGTTTTTGACAAAATAGATCCTGTACAGACCAGATAGCCACTTTGAGAATAATAGTTGAACAAAGTCTGGAATGGAATTCACCATTATACATCGGATTTGTGGACTACGAAAAGGCGTTTGACAGTGTAGACAGAGAATCACTTTGGAAATTGATGAGGCATTATGGAGTTCCCCTGAAGATCATTAATTTAATAAAGAAAACATATGAAGACATGACATGCAGAGTTCTTCATGAAGGACAGCTTACAGAACCATTTGGGATAAGAACAGGAGTGCGACAGGGATGCCTCTTGTCTCCATTTCTTTTCTTATTAGCAATAGACTGGGTTATGAGAACATCAACAACACACAACAGAAATGGAATCCAGTGGACTCTGACTAAGCAGTTGGATGATCTGGATTTTGCTGATGACTTGGCTCTTCTATCCCATAACCGTAATCAGATGCAGGACAAATTGAAAACACTCGATGAGAGGTCACAGCAATTGGGTCTGAAAATACACAGGGAAAAGACAAAGATAATGAGAATAAATGCAGGTAATGAAAACAGGGTTTAACTTGAAGAAGCACCAATACGAGATGTAGGATCATACACATATCTTGGCAGCAATATAGACAAAGTTGGAGTAACAGACAGTGATATAAAAATAAGAATACAAAAAGCAAGAGGAGCTTTCATTGCATTGGGAAATATATGGAGATCAAGAGAAATCGGATCCAACACGAAAATAAGAATCTTCAACTCAAATGTGAAGTCAGTCCTTTTGTATGGCTCTGAGACATGGAGAACAACAAAGACAACAACCAAAAAGCTACAGAATTTCATAAATGGGAGCTTGCGTAGAATAGAGGGATTAAAATGGTATGACAAGGTTACCAACGTGGGACTGATGACAAGAACTAGACAAGTGCCAGTGGAACAAGAAATGAGAAGAAGACGATGGCGATGGATAGGACACACACTGAGGAAACCTGTTGATAGCATTACAAGGCAGTCCTTGTTCTGAAACCCCCAGGGCAAGAGAGGCAGAGGTAGACCAAGAAGCACATGGAGAAGAGAGCTGGAAACAGAGATGAAAATGATAAGGAGAACGTGGAAGGAACTTGAGATGATGGCACATGACAGGAGGACTTGGCATGTGTTTGTTGAAGGCCTATGCTCCTTTGGGAGTGGAGGGTTATGATGATGATATGATAGAAATAAGTAACAATACAATTATTTACACATTTCCTTCAAAATAGTTCCCTTCGGCAACTACACACTTTTGCCAACGTCCATACAGCTGTTGGAAACATTACTGGAATCCATTCTTTGACACCTCTCTCGGCTGCTTTGTCGCATTGGTGATAACGTCCTCAGCATCCTTGAATCTCTGCCCTTTCAGTGCCGATTTTCCAGTCATACTTGCATAACAGGAGAACTAGAGTCACTCTTGACGGTCTGCAGAGCAGAAAAGTGTTGCTCCATCAGGGGGTACCTCAAGGAGGAGTAATTTCCCCAACACTCTTCCTTGTTTACATCATTGACCTGGTGAAAGATCTCCCTGCAGGAGTTAAAGCTGCCTTATATGCAGATGACCTAGTACTCTGGTGCGCTGATGAAAATGTCACCACAGCAAATTATAGAATGCAGCGGGCAGCAGACATGCTAGTGTCATGGGCAGAGAAATGGCTTATCACAATAAACACAGACAAAACCTCCACAACACTGTTCTCCCTCCTCGCCCCCAAGGACAAAAAGCTAACATACACCTAGGGACAACCGTGATCAAGGAAGAAAGCTACCCCACCTATCTTGGGGTGACATTTGACCAAAGGCTTACATGGAATAAGCATATTGAAAACGCAGAAGGAAAGGCCCGAAGACGACTAGGCATACTCAGAAAATTAGCAGGTACCAACTGGGGAGCAAATGAACGAAATCTAAAGAAGATTTATAATGGAGTAATAAGACCACACTTAGAGTTTAGCTCAGCAGCATGGTCATCAGCTGCTAACTCACATCTGCAGTCTTTTGACAAGGTGCAAAATCAAGCTCTCAGGCTCATTACAGGAGCCATGAAAACTACACCAATAACAGAGATGCAGAAGGTTGCTGGATTACAGACATTGTCCCATAGAAGAGACACAAAAACCATGATCCAGATGGAAAAGTACAACAGTATGCCAATGCACCCAATGAAGGCAAGACTAGATGATCTGGCATTGGGACGTCTAAAGCGTAGCAGCTTTGTGCATCGGGGGAAAAGACTTATAAGACAGCATCAAGAAGACCTATCCATGAAGACAACACCACTGAAGCCCACCCTATACCCTGTACCATGGGAGCAGGCCAGCAGTGCCCTCCAAATTAATACATCAGTCAGTGGTCTCACAAGTGGATGTGAGTATAATGATCTGCAAAAACGAACTGCTACATTGAGTATGATCCAAGAAAGCTATCCCGATCAATCATGGATACATGCCTATACAGATGGATCAGCAACTAATGCTGTTAGGAATGAAGGTGCCGGTATCTTTATCTCATATCCTGACAACCACTATGAGACTAGGCACATTCCCACTGGTAAATTCTGTTCCAACTATACAGCTGAGGTTCAAGCTCTAGAGCAAGCTGCAAATATGATTTATAACACCAACTCTGACTGCCACCAGGTAGTCATCCTCACAGATGCACTGTCTGTCCTGCAAGCTCTCAAGGGTGGTAAACTCCCGCATCTGAGAAATGAACTAAACAAGGTAGCTGCCAAAAAGAGAACCATACTTCAGTGGGTACCATCTCATTGTGGTGTACCCGGAAATGAAAAGGCAGATAAACTTGCAAAAAAGGGAGGAGAATGTGAACAAGAAGATAATGAAGTCACATACTTTGAGAAAAAGAGAGCTATCCAGACTATCAGAAGAGAACAGAACCAACCCAAGACGACTATCACACTCTCGACCGGCAGGGACAGATAACTATTTTTTCGACTCAGGACAGGGCATAACAAACTGAATAAACACATGCACAAGCTACGATTGTCTGCTTCACCACTGTGCACATGTGGATTAAACGAACAAACTGCTGAGCATGTTCTACAGGACTGTCCTCTGTATGACCAGTTAAGAAAGATATACTGGCCCAATGACTCAACACTAAACTCAACGCTATATGGAGTTAAAGAGGAACTTCAAACAACAGTCGAATTCATCATGAGAACTCGTCTGACGGTGTAATCATCAAAGATGCGATCGCAAGAAGAAGAAGAAGAAGAAGTGCCGATTTTAGGGGAGGGAACAAGAAAAAACTCAGGCGGTGCCAGGTCGGGAGAATATGGAGGATGTTCTAGGGCAGTCACATTGTGCGTTGCGAGGTACTGCTTTACCAGTAGGGATCGATGTTTTGGCGCATTGTCATGCAGCAGAACCCAACTGTTTGTTTTCCATTTTTCACGGCGTTTCCTTCTGATTGCATCTCTTAGACGACGGAGGATATCAATGTACATTTCCTTGCTAACCGTTCGGCCTTCAGGAATGAATTCATGGTAGACAATACCCTGGGAATTAAAAAAAACTTCCAACATAACTTTTCCTTTGCTCTTGTCCAAACTAAATTTCTGTGTCCGGGGAGATGAGGGTGATTTCCATTCAGAGGACTGACGTTTTGTCTGAGGATCGTACAAAAAACACCACATCTCGTCTCCTGTGATTATGTTGTTGAAAAAATTGCTATCTTGATCAGCCACAGTGATTAGGTCTCCTGCCAGTGTCAATCTCATTTCTTTCTGTTCAGGAGATAACATTTTGGGAACCATGTGTTGACAAACACGGTGCATGTGCAGTTCATTGTGGAGAATACTGTGGCAACTTCCAATTGATATTCCAACTTCTGAGGCTATTTTCTCTACACTATGTCTTCTGTCAACACGAACAACGTTCCGAACACGCTCAATGTTTTCATTGTTTATCAAGGTAGGCGGTCGTTCGCTACGTGGATCATCATCGACACTAACACGACCTTCACGGAAACGCATGTGCCGCTCAAAAACTTGCGATTTCTTCAGTGCGGTAACACCATATGCTTTATTAAGCAAGGTTACTGTCTCTGAGGATGACTTCTCAAGCAAAACACAAAATTTGTCATTTGTACGTTGTTCAATCAAGGACATTTTCAACTCCGACGATGCTACGTGCACACCACACAAACAAACTTCTGTTCGATAGTACATGTGAAGGTTACATCAGCCATGTCGTTTCCTCAAGGTCACTACCAACTTATAAAACTATAATCTCCATGACATAATCACTCATTCAAACATGAGTCGACTATACCGGGAACTTTTTAAAGCTACCTCGTATAACACCCCATCAGACTCTCCTAGAAGATAATGCTGAGCACTCTTCTTGTAGAGCTTATGCGTTTAACACTTTGTGGCTCCTGGGGGTCCCTGCTCCTGGAGGTCCCTGATGAGACAGACAAAGAAGAGGACCACTTCTCCATCAGGCTTGTTGTACAAGGTGACCAATACGAGGTTATACATGAGGTAGGCAACCTGATAATGTAGAACTGATTGCTACAGACAGCACAGATTCAAGAGCATGTGAATGTATGTAGCAGGCGTCTTATAAGGGGACCAGCTGTGGTGCTGGCACTATGCTCCAGACGGGGCCGAAAAGGAATGTGATGATGATGATGAAATTTTACAACACCACACAAACCGTTGTATAAATGTTGCCATTTCCACATGTTTGTTTAACAGTTTGCTCAGTTTCACAGGTTACACATTCATGTTTGTATAAATGTTGCCATTTCTACATGTTTGTTTAGCTGTTTGCTCAGTTTCACAGGTTACACATTCATGTTTGTATAAATGTTGCCATTTCTACATGTTTGTTTAACTGTTTGCACAGTTTCACAGATTACAAGTTCATGTTTGTATAAATGTTGGCATTTCCACATATTTGTGTAACTGTTTATGTGGTTCCACATATTACATATATTATATTGTATAAATGTTGCCATATCCAAAAGTTTAACTGTTTGCATGATTCCATAGGTTACAAGTTCATGATTGTATAAATGTTGCCGTATTCAAAAGTTTGTTTAACTGTTTGCTTGATTCTGCAGGTTACAAGTTCATGTTTGATGAGAAGCTTGTAACAGTGTGGTCAGCTCCCAACTACTGTTACAGATGTGGCAACATTGCAGCTGTCCTGTCTTTTTCTGACTCCGACCACAAAGAGGCCAAACTCTTCAGGGCTGTCCCAGACAGTGAAAGAGTTATACCTCCAAGGAATCAGACACCTTATTTTTTGTAAAAAAAAATTATTGTCAAAACAATTTGTTGGGCATTGTTCATATGACTTTTGTATATTTTTAGAGAAAAAAAAAAATGTAATTATTTCATTAAGTTTAATGGAAGTGTGGGGAAGAATATCTAAAATTGTTGGTAAATTCTTGTGGATGTCTCTTGTTCAGCAAGGAAGGGAGATGAGATTCATTGTAACAGGCATCAAGCAGAACATGAGATTTCGAGTCTTAAGTTACCAGCCACAATAGAAACTTTGGTTACCACTAATTTATATGAATGAGGTATATTTATACATCCATCATTTTCGTGTGTGCTCCTTACAGAGCAGAGAGCCACCACTGTAGCTGGAAGCCTGCATCAAGCATTCATATCCTCCTGCAGCTGTGGTTCCTGTGGCAATTTGTTTTAAAATATGAGGTTGCCAGCCTCATGTACAACCTCATATTAGTTGTCTTGTACGACGTACCTGAGTGTGCACACCCATACATATACACACATATATATCTCTTTGTCTTGCACACCCATACATATACACACATATATATCTCTTTGTCTTGCACACCCATACATACACACATATATCTCTTTGTCTTGCACACCCATACATATACACACATATATCTCTTTGTCTTGCACACCCATACATATACACACATATATCTCTTTGTCTTGCACACCCATACATATACACACATATATCTCTTTGTCTTGCACACCCATACATATACACACATATATATCTCTTTGTCTTGCACACCCATACATATACACACATATATCTCTTTGTCTTGCACACCCATACATATATACACACATATATCTCTTTGTCTTGCACACCCATACATATACACACATATATATCTCTTTGTCTTGCACACCCATACATATACACACATATATCTCTTTGTCTTGCACACCCATACATATACACACACATATATCTCTTTGTCTTGCACACATCCAGTTTAAAATACAATCAAGATCATAGAACAACAGATATGCAGTAGTAAATGAAATGACAGCTTCCACAATAGCTTGCCAAATCAGCATCCAGTCTCCATTTGAAAAATCGACTGGCCAGGTTTTCAAGCACACCTTGTTTGTAAACTAAAACAGATAAATTCATGTTGATGTTATATTTTAAAATACACAAGAAGTAATTCATTTTGTCACATGTAAATTGTTTCAAGAATTGGCTGGAAAATAAGCAAGATATGTGGAATTTATTGTGTGGGAGCCTGCACAGATAAAAATACAACGGGCCAGTCTTGGATTTCTTACACTTGCCTTCCTTAATAATTTAACTTGCATAACCGAACAAACCGATTACACTGAAACATGGCAGCCAATCAAAAAATAACATTGAACTGCTCTTGGTAATTTTCAGAACAATAATTATCATAATTTCTGTTTTCTCTCCTTATATGGCATGGAACCACCACTTCGTCTTGTCCTCTTAGAGGAACCCTGCACTAAAGCATTCATGTAGTGATGCTTTATGTAGCAGTTTATTTTACATGATGAGGTGGCCAGCTCTATGCAAAAACCTCATGTTAATTTCTTCTTATGACAAACCTGAGGGGGCAGTAGGCCCCCTGTTCTTTCTTTGTTTCCCCAGAGACCCCCCCAGTAACTACATGGGGCAGAAGTATGTTATCTCTCATCGTCATCATTTTCCTTAGGGCTCCTTACGGAGCATGGGGACCATCAATGTAGCTGGGGCCTTTGCAGGAAACCTGCCTCAGGCATTCACTTGCTCTTTCTGTGGCTGTTAGTTTTACATGATGAGGTTACCAGTTCCATTCTTATAATACCTTTACTCTTGATTAAGTCATGAGCCACGGGTTGATAAAAATTGACTGAAGATCATTCATTGATTGATGAAGTGTACATTCCAAAAGTTCATGGTCACATTACAGATAAAGTTAAACTAGTTTTTTTTCAGATATTATATGCTATTGTTTTTTTTTTTTACTTTGCTCTTGTGCTTTGAAAGTGTCACTATAAAATGTTCTTACAGCCGCTAGCTAGGTATGGGAATACCAACCATAGCTGCTGTCATTAATATATAACGGCACACAAAGCTATCAACTTTGTCCACTCCTTGGCTGAAATATCTCAAAAACCAAATATAATTCACAAACATTTGAATGTATTATCGTCATTAATTTCCTTTGCACTCCTTACGGAGCATGGTGTCACCACTGTACCTGGTCCCTTTGCAGCGGTGGTTTCTGTGACAATTTGTTTTACAAAATGAGGTTGTCATTCCCATGCAAAAATTCATATTAGCTGCCTTGTATGACATGCATGGGGGGCAGTAGTCCTGTTATCTGTCTCTTCAGAGATATGCGGAAACTATATGGTTTTAAACATTAAAGCAGTTTTTTTTTTTTTGTTTCGTACGCCCGCTATTACTCAAGGCGAAATCTCAGGTTAGTATGTCTAACCAGAGACTGATTTTACGTGAGTATCCCTTTTTTCTTGCACAGAAACAGGTGTCCCTCGCCATTCAGACAGATACTTGCCGATTTCAGAGGTACCCATTAGAGCTGGGTCGGCTCAGGAGCCGCCAGTCCCTGGTCGACGACACTTCTTCAAATGTACTCGCCAGGGCTCGAGTTAATCCAGTCCAAATCCCGGTTGACGAAAAATCTTCAAATGTTCTCTCCCGGGTTTGTTCCTGGGTCACCCGGTCGCCAGCGCAGTGTGGTAACCACTACGCTAGCGCGGCTCCCATTAAAGCAGTTATTTGATTATAAACAAGTAAAAGAATATTGGTAGATAGCAGGCACTATTAGAAGTCGAGTGAAAGCAAAAGATAGTATTTTTTGGTTTAAGTCATGGATGGGTGAATACAGAAATAAATGATGAGGTCACAGTGTCCTTCATTATTAATTTTGCTTTAGTGGTTTAATAATTATTTACTAATTACTATAAAAGGATCCCGTTACATGCCCATTGGGGCATATTGGGAATATGGTGTTAGGCCTATATTTTCTTGACCATCAGCACACTAGGGGTGATGTGGTCAGCATCACACCGGTCGCCTTAACCTTCCCACAGTTGCTCAGGTGCCCAATTCATGAGGCTGGGTCGACCACGGAGCCGTTTGAGGTCTAAACAAATCTCACCTCAACTGGGCATCAAACCTAGGACCACTGAGCTAGAAAGCCAGTGCACTAACCACTGTGCTACCACGGCTCAAATGATGACTATATAGTTTACCAATAAATGTACTGTTATAGTTTTACGTGGTAACAAAGCATAGAAGCTTGGCGTTCTGCCATTTGGAAACCAAACCTCTGAGTATGCATGAACCTGGCCAAGGTCATCATTGTGCTGCCTCAGATGAGACACATTTCTTGACTGCTGGTGTGGACATGGACTCTTTATTTTTTGACATGGCAATTAAAAATCATGACCACTAATATGGGACTGATGACAAGAACCACGCAAATACCAGTGATTAGAGGAAGATGATGTCAATGGATAGTACACACACTGAGGAAACCTGTTGATCGCTTTATGACGCAGTACTTGATATGGAATCTTTACGGTAGAGGGAGACCAAAAAATACATGGAGAACTGGATTCATAAATGAAAGGATTGAGGAAAATGTGTAAAGACATAGAGCAGATGACATGGGAAAGGAGGACTTGGCATGGCATAAGATTGCTGAAGGTCTATGTTGCTTGGGGAATTGAAAAGTAATTACAATGAAATAACAATGATAAATAAAGCAATAAAATCCATTGTAAAACTTAATCCAACTTTTGGTCAGCGGTGTGAAAAATTCTGCTTGCCCGTGGCAACCTGGCAACTGGAAATTTCACGCCCGGCATCAAATAAAGATGGCATAGCTATCCAGAAGTCAAACCCAGATTGTAATTATTATGGATCCTCATCATGCCTGGGGCACATAGAGCAGGGATGAAAAATCATCCTTTGATAAATAGTGGATACATCTGCCTCCTACTTTTACCCTCTGCGTTGTGAAGTTCTACCTCGCTGGCTTTTCTTCATGATCCTTGATCCTGATTTTTCATTGCAGCTTTTGAGAAGTCAACCCACAAGTCAACCCACAAGTCAACCCACAGCTGTCTTGGTTATTATATCTTTCTTTAAATGTAGTAGTTGCTCAGTTTGATTCCATATCTTTTGTTGGATCTCAAGGTTTAAGTTGTTTATATATGTTCCTAGATCCTGTATTGCTTATCCAGTTTTCCCAGGTCAGCAGTGTTTATCTTAGATCTTTGCCATCCAATGCTCACCAGACATTTTAATGTTATCTTATATGTTTTCCATGTTTCTCCTCCTTGCAGAAGAAGAGGTCTTAGGCAGGTTTTACAGAGTTACACGCAACTACCAGCTCTTAAGTCAGTCAGTGACGTAGACAAACTCTTTAATGCAGCTAGGCTGTGGTTAGAATTTATTTCCATAACAAAATTTTTTTATGGTGTTACAATATTTGACCTCATGCTTAGCAGTTCTCATTCACCTTTTATGGTTATTCCTGTTGGCACACAGTAGTTGTTATGTATGCATCCACACTTTATTGATGGGAGTTGCAGAAACCTCACAAAATTAAAAAATTGTTAACCAGTACATAAAAAAGTCATTATTGGCAACAAGAAGACATGGATATTATATTATTCCTAATCATCATGATAAGCAATTTTTGCAGCCCTAACATTACATCATGAGATGACAGTGTGTGAAAGAAAGCTTTAGTTACTATAAATGGCAAAATTGGTGATTATAAATGATGTGAACATCAGTAGTGACACTGATGTTAGTAATTGGTGTAGAATGTGTGGTGTGAAACTGATGTTAGTAATTGGTGTAGAATGTTTTGTTTTAAACTGATGATTACAAATGGTGTAACATCTGTAATGAAACTGATGTTAGTAATTGGTGTAGAATGTGTGGTGTGATATAGATGATCAAGACATGATCTGAATGGAAAGACATGGTCACTGACTTATGTGCACAAGAGAGCAAAGTGCACTGACTGATTGACCCTGTGTGTGTCTAGAATTGATGACTGTGCAAGATTTAATACAGGTATGAGATTAAACTGTTGACCGCGAATGATGTGTCCTATGTCTTTATGAAATTAAACTGATCAGTGAATAGTGTTGTCTGTCTACAGTGGAATATGTTAATCTGTGGTCCTGGAAACAAGTCAGGTGGTCGGATATCAAATCTAAGTGGTCCTTTATATTGACCCACATTGTTAGTTTAATGCACTACACTTCCAGTGTCTAGCATTATAATACTGGAGGGGGTCTATTAAAATAGGTAATGGGTCAGTACTGGGTCAAAGGAAATGCCACCGACCTTTATCTGGAACAAACTAAAACAGGAGAGAAAGAAATTGAACACTAAGTTAAAAACATCATCATCATTTTCACTTGCTATGGGGCAAGGAGCCACACTGTAGCTGGCCCCCTTGCAGGACCCCTGCCCACAAAGCATTTCACATGCTCACAGCAGCAGTGATTTCTGTAGACGTTTGTTTTACATGATGAGGTTGCCAGCCTCTTATTGGTCGTGTCTTATTCTGTGATTGTCCCATAGGAGACCTTCCCCCCCCCCCCCCCCGGGAAACTACATGGGATGAGTTAAATACATAACAATGATACAATATCGTGGATCACCAGACATGTCCTGGGGTAGACAGTGTTGCAGCTGTTAGTGCAGAATGACACAATAGGATGTTGGAACTTTCAGACTGTTGAGTATTTCCAGATGAACATTTTTAAGTATTTCCAGGCGAACCTTTTGAATATTTCCAGATGAACGTTTTAAGTATATCAAGATGAACTTTTTAAGTATTTCCAGATGAAGGTTTTGATAGGTCTGTTTTCATCAAATGTCCAGATTTCAAGATTCCCAAAAGTGCCAGCTTCCAGAGGAATTACACTATGTGTGGTAATGAATGTTTTAGCCTAGTGGTTCTTAACATTGTTGCCCTCACACCTCCCCCCGAGAATGAACTTATTGTTTACATCTCCCGCCCTTCTCCAAATTAATCAGTGAATCAATCAAGGTGTTACAACAGGGATTTTATTTCTAGCCTGTTTCACACGTAGACAGAGAAAATATGGAAATTATTGTGGTCTATTATCATCATCACCCTTCAGATCCCAGAGGAGCATAGGCTGTCAACAAATTTATGCCAAGTCTTCCTGCCCGTGCCGTCTGCTCAAGGTCTTTCCATGTCTTCTTCACCCTCTTCATGTCTGTCTCCAGTTCTCTTCTCCACGTGTTCCTTGGTCTCCTCCTTCTTCTCTTACCCTGGGGACTCCAGAAAAAGAGCTGCCTTGTAATGATATCCAGGTTTCCTCGATGTGGGTTATCCATCTCCAGCGTCTATTCTGATGCATCCTTGTGGCTGATGTTACAGCATTACACAGACACTTTAACGGTTACCCCTAGGTCATCGAAGAGGTGGTGCTGAGCTGTGTAGCATTTCATAAAAATATATATATACAAAAGAAGAAAAACCATATAGTTTTATTTTTAACTTTCAAATGTTATCCATTGTGAAAGCAATTGCGATTAATTTTCTGGGAGGCACCCAGACAGTGGAGGCACCCACCACATGTTAAGAACCCTTATTTTAGTGTGTATGTAAAAAAGTCTTATAACTGTGAATGGTTGCATGAATGTGTGTGGCAGTGTGTTTGTGTAATAAAACAGGTGATTGAGAATTATGAATTAAAGTATATGAACATTGTCTTTTTGTGTCGTTTTCTTCACTGAGCTAGTCATTGTTTTGTCATGTGAAGTCTCACAGGGAACATGATTTTGCCATCAGTAAAGGGCATCTCATTGTGGCTTAACCCTGTGTGGCTCCCATAAATCTGTGAGAAGACTGCTGCTCTCAGTCATACAAAAGAGATGACCACGGTGATTGTCTGCCATCAATGGTACCTATACCTTGTAGCGGTATGGCAGCTTGTGTACCCTGACAATCCCCAGAGCTATGCCAGTGGGAGTTTTACTCCTGGTAGGTTCAACCATGCTGGACTGGTCTGCGTGGGTAGGGGTCAGACAAAAGCTGGTACCCTGGTCCTCCAGGTTGGGGGTTTTAGCACAGGGCCGACACCCCTGTCTGTGTAAAAAATCACACACGTTACGGAAACAGCAATAAATGGAAATACTTTGATGCGGGACGGACATCCGGAGTCTCAGGCTCGTATGACTGACAGTGGTGAAAGCCGAAAGGAAGCCACTGGCATGAAAACGGATGCCCAGACCGCAAAACACGAAACCAGAATTGGTTTTTGGAATGTCAGAACTATGAACGAGGCAGGAAAGCTGAGACAGATCACAGCAGAGATGAGGAATTACAAACTACATATCCTGGGAATAAGCGAGAGCAGATGGACAGGGATTGGGAGAATAAAAACAGCTACAGGGGAAACAGTACTTTATTCTGGTAGAGAGGACGGTCAGCACAACGAAGGTGTAGCCATTATCCTTAAGAAAGGAATGGAAAGGTCTCTACTGGAATGGAAACCCATTAACAACAGACTAATAAGAGCAAGACTGAGAGGGAGATTCACCAACACCACAATTATACAATGTTATGCACCAACAAATGACAGCGACGAAGAGATCAAGGACGAGTTCTATCAACAGGTACAAAAGGAAATGGAAACTGTACCCAGGTACGATCTTATTATAGTAATGGGAGACCTAAATGCGAAAGTTGGAACACACAATAATTATAACGAAAGAGTAATGGGGAAATGCGGCAGTGGAACAGTAAATGAGAATGGGGACAAATTAATAAGCTTCTGCAGTATTAACAACCTGGTCATCGGAGGAACACTTTTTCAACACAAAGAAGTGCACAAGTTAACATGGGAATCACCAAACGGACGAGACAAAAACCAGATAGATCACATAATGATCAATGGCAGATGGAGACATGCACTACAAGACGTGAAAGTAAGAAGAGGCGCAGATGTGGGAAGTGATCATCACCTAGTAGTAGCAAGACTGAAGGTGAAACTCAGAGCTGCTGGACCAGTTGCAGTCAAACAGAAAAGATACAACATCACGAAACTTAAGGACCCCCCTCACCAGAAAAGCGTTTGTGGTCAACGTAAAGAGACGATATCTGATTACCAAAAGCCAGGAAAGAACAGAGACCGACGATGTGGACCAGAAATTCAATACCATCTCAACAATATATAAAGAAAGCAGCAAGTCATGCTTGGGATTCCAGGAAAGAAAGAGCCAAGACTGGATAACACCAGAAACGCTAAACACCATAGCGAAGAGAAAGGAAATGAAAAGGAAGAAAACAGAAGCTAAGTCTCCCAGGTTAAAGGCAATATATAGTGAACAGTACAGTCAGCTGGACAAGGAAGTAAAACGTCAAACCCGTGCTAACAAAAGGACATTTCTGGATGACCTTGCAAGACAGGCAGAAGAGGCAGCACTGAGAAATGAACAAAGCACAGTTTATAAAATAACTAAAGCTATCAGTGGAAAACGAGGTGCAAACAACATAACGTTAGTAAGAGACAAGCAAGGAAATCTCATCACCACAGCACAGGGGCAGGAAACAAGGTGGGCAGAGCACTTCAGAGAAACACTGAATAAGGAACCACCAGAGACTCAGCTGAATGTTCCTGAGGCTGAAAGTGACTTAGACGTAAATACAGACATTCCACGAAAAGAAGAAATTATCACAGCTATCAAAGGGCTAAAAAATGGAAAAGCGCCTGGTCATGACAATCTGAATGCTGAGCTATTCAAGACAGACCCTGAACTAGCAGCAGAACTATTAGAACCACTATTTGCACAAGTCTGGGAAACTGAGACAACACCAACAGAGTGGAGTAAAGGAACAATTGTCAAATTGCCCAAGAAGGGCGACCTTGCAGACTGCAACAACTGGAGAGGAATTACCCTCCTCTCAGTTCCCAGCAAAATACTAGGCAGGATAATCATCCAGAGAATTTCAAAAGCAGTTGACCATAAACTGAGGAAAGAACAAGCGGGCTTCAGAAAGAACAGAAGATGTGCAGATCATATATTTGCCCTCAGGAACATTATAGAGCAGTGCTCAGAATGGCAGAGACAGCTGTACATTAACTTTGTTGATTTTGAAAAGGCTTTCGACAGCATACACAGGGACAGCCTATGGAAAATTCTGAGGGCTTATGGAATTCCCAGCCGCATTGTTTCCATTATAAAAAGCCTCTATTCTAACTTTACGTGCAGTGTTGGATCGAGTAATGTAACTTTCGAAGTGAAAACAGGAGTACGACAGGGATGCCCCTTATCAACAACATTATTTTTGACAGTCATAGATTGGGTGATGCGCCAGACAACAGAGGGCAGTCCAAGAGGAATTAGATGGACAACGTTTTCTACACTGGAAGATTTGGAATATGCAGATGACATTGCACTGCTCGCGCATTCACACCAACACATTCAAGACAAAACTGATAGACTGAATAAGTATGGCCAGCAGGTTGGCCTGAACATCAATCTGAAGAAGACGGAGGGCATGACACTAAATGTGGGCAATCCTGAGCCAATAACAATAAGGAACCAGAAGTTAGAACAGACAGACACATTTACTTACCTAGGAAGCATAGTAACACCTGACGGCGGAACAAGCAAGGACATTAACAACAGAATGAATAAAGCGAGAACAGCCTTTGCTATTCTCAACAACATTTGGAAGTCTTCCCAGTACAGCACAAACACCAAATTAAGACTGTATGAGAGCTGCGTACTTTCTGTGCTTCTCTATGGTGCGGAATGTTGGAGAGTAACAGAGAAGGAAATGTCGAAACTGTCCTCCTTCCACACAATCTGCCTAAGGAAAATTCTCCGAATCTTTTGGCCAAACACCATCAGCAACCAAGAACTACTTATTCGGAGTAACCAGGAGGACATGCACACCATCATAGCTGGCAGACGCTGGAGTTGGGTTGGCCATGTCCTCAGAAGGGACCCTGATACCATCGCAAGAACAGCTATGCTATGGACCCCCGAGGGAAAGCGAAAGAGAGGCCGACCAAAAACAACTTGGCGGAGAACTGTGGAAGCTGAGATGCAAAGAATGAACCACAGTTGGGGCACTGTACGAAGGATGGCCGCCGACCGAGCAAAGTGGAATCAATTTGTTGCTGCCCTACAAGACGCCACCAGGCGTGATGGCCGCTGACTGCTTTGACGGTTGGCGGTTATGGATCAAAGAAGAAGAAGAACGGTGATTGTGCTCAGGACCAACAGCAGTTTATTTATTTACCTACCTACTGGTCATTTCTCTATGTCTGTCCCTCTGTTTTTCTATCAGCAAGTGACTGACCAAGTAGATTAACTACAGCTAAGCCGAAAAAAATTATATTCCAAAGCATATACAAAAGAATCATATAAAAATATTTTCAATCAGTGGGCTGCATTGTAATTGAGACATGAGCCTCTCTGCCTTTTTAAGTAAGTCTTCACTTGTTTTAAAACCCAAACAAGTGTCTCAATATAACTTGTTTTAAAACCCAAATAAGTGTCCGAATATAACTTGTATTAAAACTCAAACAAGTGTCTGAGTTTATTTAACACTGTAAATCACATCATTCAAGAATGGCTGCTTGATTTTATTTGTTGATTTTCTAATCCATGTGACCAATCATCTCACTGAATCTCACAATGTGAAGGTCGGCTAAGTTGTGGCCTGCTAGGGGATCGAATATTTATATAATTGGACAAAACCTGTACAGAAAGTATGTTCAGCTGTTCAAATCTGAATACAAAAAAGCATGTACAGAATAGGGGTAACCTGTACTAGTTGACATGTATGTCATTTCCTTTATTGCTCCATGTGGACCTCGCAGCACTTTGAGAATTCCCTATCATAAGACATCACCTCACCTTGAAAATGCCCCCATCACGAGACCTGACACCACCTTCAAAATTCCCTATCTTAATACCTCACACTGCCTTCAAAATTCTGCCTGAACATTCTCTCACACCACTTGAACATTCTCTCATCACAAGACCTCACACCACCTTGAAAATTATCTATCATAAGACCTCACACCACCTTCAAAATTCCCCCATCACAAGACCTCACACCACTTGAACATTCTCTCATCACAAGATCTCGCACCACCGTGAAAATTACCTGTCATAAGACCTCGCACCACCTTGAAAATTCCCTATCAAAAGACCTCACATCACCTTGAAATTCTCTATCATAAGACCTCGCACCACCTTGAAAATTCTTTCTCATAAGACTTCGCACCACCTTAAAAATTTCCCATCACAAGACTACACATCATCTAGAAATACCCTCATTGCGAGTCCTCACACCGCCTTGAAAATGCCCCCTTCACAAGATTACACACCACCTTGAATATTCCCTATTATAAGACTTCGCACTGCCGTGAAAGTGACCCCATCACAAGACTTCACACCACCTTGAAAATTCCCTATTATAAGACCTCACACCACCTTGAAAATTCTCCCATCACAAGATCTCTCACCTGCTTGAAAATTGTTCCATCATAAGACCTCACCCCACATTGAAAATTCCATATCATAAGACCTCACACCGCCTTCAAAATTCTGCCCGAACATTCTCCCATCACAAGACCTCACACCACCTTGAAAATTCTCCCATCACAAGACCTCACACCACCTTGAAAATTCCCCCATCATAAGACCTCACACCACCTTGAAAATTCTCCCATCACAAGACCTCACACTACCTTCAAAATTCCCTGTCATAAGACCACACCACCTTAAAAATTCCCCCATCATGAGACTTCACACCACCTTGAAAATTCCCTGTCATAAGACCTCGCACCACCTTGAAAATTCCCTATCATAAGATCTCACACCACTTGAAATTACCTATCATAAGACCTCGCACCACCTTGAAAATTCCCTATCATAAGACTCCGCACCACCATGAAAATTTCCCCATCATGAGACTTCATATCATCTTGAAAATACCCCTATCGTGAGTCCTCACACCGCCTGGAAAATGCTCCCATCCCAAGATTTCACAGCACCTTGAAAATTCCCTATCATAAGACCTCACACTACCTTCAAAATTCTGCCTGAACATTCTCCCATCACAAGACCTCATACCACCTTGAAAATTCCCCCATCACAAGACCTCACACCACCTTGAAAATTCCCCCATCATAAGACCTCACACCACCTTGACAATTCTCCCATCGCAAGACCTCACACTACCTTTAAAATTTCCTATTCTAAGACTTGACACCATGTTGAATATTCCCTTTCATAAGACCTCACACCACCTTGAAAATTCCCTGTCATAAGACCTCACACCACCTTGAAAATTCCCCCATCATGAGACTTCACACCATCACGAGTCCTCACAACGCTTTGAAAATGCCCCCATCACGAGACCTCACACCACCTTGACAATTCTCCGATCTCAAGACCTCACACAATATTGAACATTCCCTATCATAAGACCTCACACCACCTTGAAAATTCCCTGCCATAAGACCTCGCACCACTTGAACGTTCTCTCATCACAAGACCTCACACCACCTTGAAAATTACCTATCATAAGACCTCACACCACCTTCAAAATCCCCCCATCACGAGACTTCACACCATCTTAAAAATACCCCCATCGTGAGTCCTCACACCGCCTGGAAAATGCCCCCATCACAAGATTTCACAGCACCTTGAAAATTTCCTATCATAAGACCTCACACCGCCTTCAAAATTCTGCTTGAACATTCTTCCATCACAAGACCTCACACCACCTTGAACATTATACCATCACAAGACCTTACACCACCTTGAAAATTCCCCCATCATAAGACCTCACACCACCTTGAAAATTCCCCCATCACAAGACCTCACACTAACTTCAAAATGTCCTATTCTAAGACCTGACACCACATTGAATATTCCCTATCATAAGACCTCACACCACCTTGAAAATTCCCTATCATAAGACCTTGCACCACCTAGAAAAAAATTCTTTTTCATAAGACTTCGCACTACTTTGAAAATTCCCCATCACGAGACTTCACATCATCTTGAAATACCCCCATTGCGAGTCCTCACACCGCCTTGAAAATGCCCCCTTCACAAGACTACACACCACCTTGAATATTCCGTTATAAGACCTCACACAACCTTGAAAATTCCCCCATCATGAGTCCTCACACCACCTTGAAATTGCCTCTATCATAAGACCTCACACAACCTTGAAAATTCCCTAACATAAGACCACACCACCACAAAAATTTCTTAGATCTGGCTCTGTTCTTATCCTTTATCCACAAATGAAGCAAAAGCTACTCAAATTTGGAGTCTTCTGGTGATGTACAAATGATAAACGACTTCCTTGAAAATAGATATACTGGAGTGCAATTACAAGGACAACTTAAGACCCGGTTGGACTGTAAAAAAAAAGGGGGTGGGCCACAGAAGTCACAGAATGAAACTAGAACAAGTGCCCCAAGGCAGAATGATATCTTCTACATTGTTCCTGATCTACATTAATGACATACAAGACGAGTTACCAAAGAATGTTCACATTTCGCTGTACGCTGATGAATTAGCATTATGGGTAGCCAACGAAAATATCAAAACAGCAAACGGTAGTACGCAAGAAGCCCGCAAGAAAAAAAAAACTGAAGCGAACAGTAGAACACGTACGAGGTACTCCAAAATTGTCGGCTCCATGAGAGGAACAGGATGGCCGCATGGCCTTCTCCAAGTGACGAGAGAGAAGCCTGAGACGGAGTGCTAGATTTATAAGAGAGATATATGTAGTTATTTGAGAGTGAACAAAGAAGAAGAAGGTCTTAACCAACTCAGCGTCTTCGGGTCTTGTTTCTCTGGTACGTGTCTGGTTATTTTCATCACTTCCACATGGCCACCATCGATTCCCCAGTAAGCCACTCACGTCTGTTGTTTTTCTGTTGTCTAGTTTTCTTCTTCTTTATTTCTCACGAGTGCCGGAAAACATACCTTTATGTGTGTGTAATATTTATTAACTGTTTACAGGCCTCGGGTTTCCCTTCTTTATGCATCTAATTTGGGAATGTTCTGCTTGGGTCTGCAGGGGTTGGGTTTATAGACCTTGACGTATCGTCTGCTTGCGGACCATGTCTCTTCTTGTTACTTCAACCACCTTTCTCAGATACTTCATTTCTGAGGTTTTTATTAAAATACATACAATGTGAATGTGACGTGTACTGGAAAAGAGCCTACAGTAATCTGACAGCTTATTGTAACTTTATAGCTGCTCTCTGATTTGCTAGCTAAACATGCATTTACCAACTGTCTATTTCTGCAACGTACCATTTTGTCCACGCCTTCTTTTCTTTAAAACTAGCCAACGCTGTGTTTACAATCTTCGCTGACCTGTCAGTCATAACAGGAAGCAAATCATGCTTTGTTTTCTTCGTTCTACTCACGCGAGCTCTTCTGTCAATCATAGTACCTGACAGACAGACAGCACGTGAGAGAGCGACGGCACAGACCCTTTGTAGTTTTACTCAGGGAAAGCCAAAATCCCCAATACCCTTTGATCTGGGATCACGGGCACCCTGAAAGGAAGCCACTAGTGAACAGAAAGTCTTTTGATGTCGGTCAACAACTTCAGACGAGAGACTATGGTAGTCTGAATCGTAAGCCTTTCATCTTGATACCTCTAGCTTCTGAAATTGTGTCTCACACAAGAGCGCGAAAATAACGCATTAGAGATCAAGGAAAATTTAATGATATATATATACTACTGTTTCTATAAACCATCTATCAGTCGTCACTCAGAATTTGAGAAGAATCTACCGCGCAGCCGTAAACCATTTCTTTTGGATTACTGGTTAAAAAGTGATTCGTGGAGATTTTTATTCTGGAATTTCTGGTAAATAGTGCTAAGTGTTAGAAGTGTTTTACAGTGATAGCATTTAAAGTTAAACACTTAAATACTTTAAACATACAGTTAAATACTTCACTTAGATCTTTTTTCTTGCTAGTAAGGCGTATTAACTAAAATAACGCGTAGCGATTTCCATAACCAGATATTCAATTAAAATGTTTGACCGTTCCCGACCGCTACCTAGCTGAGACGAGACGGTAATTTGTGTTTACAGCTACCAGACCGAACTTAGAGGTGTTAGAACGACTGATAGGGGGAGGAAATAAATATTGTTTATATTTCATTTTATAATTATTGTTATTATAGCGTCTATTATTTTTTTAAATGCCATTTGACAAATTAACAGATACCGACAATTTACTAGCTACTAAGTGATAATTTGTACGTGGCGCATTGTGAGAAATAAATAACACACTGTGCATGTGACCCCAGCCAGTCACGAGAAGGGGCGGAAGAGTCTTCATCGGCTCAGTCTGACCCACCTCCGCGGCCAGCGGTGGGACTGTTTTCCCCGCCCGCCCTCAACACTGCAAGAGTTGTCGAAACGAAATTATTCAGTTGTAGTTCCTGTATCTAGAATCACCTTCTCATATGCCTCTATCGGAGGAACAGTGCTAGTTTTCTAGAACAGCGAAGACACCCCTTTATGACTCATATCGTCACCAGGATTTTTCGTGGAAGTAAACTTATTCGGCGTTCACCTCATTAGTTTTTTTTTGTGGGATGAACTGGGGCCAATTTGTATCCTCGACAGCTGGGATGATATATTAGTCGACAGAACCAGTAGGGATTATGTTCACGGAATAAATGTACCAAGGGATAACACAGACCCAAGGGAAGAAATACAAATTAGGTAAGAGTGTGCGAGGTGGCCACATGAATGAGAGAGCGTGTGTTAACTTTATAGTTGCTGGAAATTATGTATTAATCTTTGGTTGTTTGATTTGATTCTGTTTACTTTACTTGGTCTTTTATTGCACCAATATTGTTATTCTGTAAACCTAGTGCTAACCTTCAACCTTTGGGTAAATATTTTCTTTGGGTTATTTTTCTTTTATACGGTGAAGGCGCACCATCCTTCTTTATTTTCCTCTATATGTAAATGCTTTTTCTTGATATTTTTTGGGTAACTTGATGTTGTAAAACAGTTTAGTGATAATAAACAACAAGAAAACTGTAGATGTACATACTCTGAGTATTAGGCCACACTGTAGGAGTATCTGACTACTTTAAAAGTTTCTGATTACTGTTGTCCATAGGCCATACTGGCCATCACTGTAGAAGTACTCGTAGACAGTGTAGAAGTACGTTCTTATTATATGTAGCAGTGTGGGTGGTGATGTTGTAGTACAATTCACCGTTCGTATCACATATAGGAGACAGGAAGGTGGAAGACCACTTGTATGGTTCTAACGATTTATTACAATCACATCACGTCGACATCACAAACGAACGTACTGTCATTAGGACAAGGTTCAAGCACATTTAGCATCATGTACATAGCATTAGTTCATAGTATCCAACACTACAGAGACTCTTGCAAAATCAAGCCGCATAAGGAGCGGGCTTCCAAGTACTCAATGTTAATCTATATATCTTCTGACACAGCAAGTCAGGTACATCTCTGGCAAAAATAGGCCGCATAGATAGCGGGCTTCCAAGTACTCAATTTTAATCTATATATCTTCTGACACAGCAAGTCAGGTACATCTCTGGCAAATATAGGCCGCATAGATAGCGGGCTTCCAAGTACTCAATGTTAATCTATATATCAAAGTATTGTTACCTGCTCTGCACTCCAGGAAACAAACACACAAGAAACACTAGCCATATCCTAGGCTTTACCGAACTATGCCAGAATCACAATCAAGGGGAATCTTAAACATATTTAATCCACAAAGAACTCTGATCCCCTTTTACACTACCAGAAAAACATGGCGGGACACCCTCTCCGCTCAAATCGCCCAGCCAGACTGTCCAAACCAAGCAGTCTTCTGGACCCGCCAAAACCTTGGCGCATGCGCGAATCATCGCGTGACTTGAGTTTAGTTCACCACTGGAACGTACTGGGACTGTTCTAAGAAAATCTACGAACAGAACCTTATATGGGCATATAGCTAGACAATAGCAAGCCCAAGGGGAGATAACAACTAAATCTAACTTATTCCCGAAAATATTACAACTGGTTAACTCCCTTAGACCATAAATATAAAAAAGCAATATAAAAAAGGTCACATTCCTAACTTACAACAAACTGACTCTTAACAGTTTACCGCACCCCCCGGAAAAAAAAATGAAAACATCATTTTTTTTGTTGTTGAAAAAATACATCGAACAAATGAGGGCGGTAGCATACACATATCTGCATATAAGTATAGTCTATATAAAGGCATAAACACAAGAGTAATAAAAGTAAACAAGAGGAATGTATGACAAGATATCAGAAGAAAAGTGAAGAGTGAACAGAGACAGAATGGGGTACAAAAGAAAAGAGAAATATAGAAAATATAGCAGCCTACACGACAATCTAAATACAAAATACACCCACACCAAAAGATAATAATGAGCATGTTACAAGAAGCTCATAACGCATACAATTATGCGTTAACAAAGGGCATCAAAATATATAATGCCATAATGTCCGGCTATACTGACGCACAATAGAGCGTCTGGTGAGAAGAAAAAATTATCTCACAACGTTAGAGAACTATGTTCTCACAATCGCACAATAAAGTGCTGGGTATATTATAACGGTAGACAAGAAATACATACATATGACCTTATATATCCCACCAAAAAATACAATATCCACATGTCTCATAATGCAAAATTACAAAATAAAGGTGTCATTACCATATTATCCTTTTAACATAAATATCTAACTGTATAGTGACACCAACACCTTATCAGTAAAAGGTTATATGATATCAAAATGTAATATCTTTTAACATAATGTCGTATACAATATTAACTATCTGGAGATGACTTCGAAGTCCGAGACCATAATGTACTCCAGAGGGTATCACACACGTCTAACGAAGCGTCCAAAGTCCAATGGAAAACAGGGACGTCAAATGTTGAAATAACTGGAACACTGATGAGACACTCCATATAACAGCGTCAAGTCACATCAACAAGTTTACGCTGTGAAACAATACAAATGAGAATCTCTGTTTGATAACCGTAGGATTATAAAATATACACTAGTCAATCCTACATTTCTATCTATTAAATGTGGCCACGTAAACCACCGGTCCTTATATGGTGACAATTAAACCTTCCTCCGTTACACCAGGGATGGTAACAGAGAAAGTAAATCAATCAATTTACAATCATGAATTTAAATAAGGTCAAGCAAATGTACTACCAGAGTGTTAATGTATAACAGTGTATAATGATGTAAAGAATAGTCGTGAGTATACACATGGTACCCACATCAAAAGGCAAATCTAGAAGATGGTAATGATGACTAAGAGCGTCATGATGGTTAACCATCTTGGATTTTTCGCAAGACAAAGTAAATGCAGTTGACCAATGCGTATATCTCACAGGCTGAAATGAAGTCATAGCCTGTGTACTGGTCAAGGAAGAAAGCAAGAGGCATACAATAAAGATGCAAAACCCGACAGCAGTAAACTTGGACATACGTCGAAGTTTAAAAAGAAAAGTTGTAAGTGCGACAAAAAGTCGTAAAGGACGAAGATACTGAGCTAACCGGCCCAATAAGAATGGTAACGAAAGTCACCAAGTATAGGTATGTACAACCAATTAAGTTCGCACATGTAGCAGCACAAACACTAGTCATTGCAGCAAAGAGGTTGCAATCAACACGACCGGGATACAGATTCAGTCGCAGCGACAAAGTCAGTATCTGAGCCCGACAAAATCGAAGGATCCTCTTCTACAATAGTAGTTAAACAGGAATGAAAGTTAGAGTTGCGACGTACTAAAGTATGTCGGACTGGGCTAAAAGAAGCACTAACATTAGTATGATGAACAGTTGTATCATCAATACTGCAAGATTTCACTAAAGTAGCAGAATGCATAACGTGAGAAGATTTTGGCATAGTCCCTACGGTAGAAGTAGTAAGGCTATGTTGCCATTCCCAATCAGCAATTTGTACCGGCGTACAAACCTTTACACCATGTATCTGTCCGACAGTAAGGTCGGCGACAGGTGCTCGAGCAAACATGCGTGTATATAACCAGTGAAAAATGGTCTGGCAATGTGGACTATGGCAGTCGGAAAAGTCTCAACTGTCCCACCGAATGTCCCACATTTCACCATATTACCAGTTGCGCAAGATGAATGAACTAAAGACTGTCTAATCCCAACAGTTGCGCATCCAGAATCAAAGAGAACTGAGACTGGATTATTGTTCACAAAACCCTTATGTAGAGTAAGAGACCCTCTTCCGTCGTGCGCCGCTAAGGCAGGAAGAGCAGGTAGAGGATGACCGCAACTCAAGGTAGTTAAAACTGTAGATTGGAACAATGTTGTGCATTGCGGGCATTGAGATGCCCTCTCAAAATCGAAAGCAAAGCAAGCACTAGCATTATTGACACTATTATTGTTGTTACCTTGATTATTAACATCCTGAGGCTCTTGTTGAGCAACGTTAGCTTGGTGAAAGGATCTATTATTGTCGTTTTGCGATCTATCGCGGCTATTATTACTATTGAAAGCATTATTATTTGCTCTACTGCAATTATTGTTCTGGTTTGGACTCCAGTTAGCATAGTTGCGATTGTCATTTCTCCTTTGATCAAAATTCCTATTAGATGGGTTTTGTTGTCTACCTGAGAAGTTATTATTGGGTTGATAACCTTTATTGTAGTTTCCTCTTCCAAAATTTCCATAATTACCGAGACCAAAATTTTGAGGACCGTTAGATTGTCTCCAATTTCTTGAAAAAGGAGAATCACTATGTGATGGACCCCATTGGTTCTGTCTAAAATTTCGATTATCTCTCCTATCAAAATTTCGATCAACACTTTGAGATCTACGTCTCAAATTAGGACCATATGGCATTGCTGAAGCCACGGGTAAACCTTCTTCGACTTTATAGTTGCTAACCGTTACATTAGGATGTGCCGTCACGTATTGGCGACAGTATTGCTCCATATCTTTCAAATTTGGAGGCGTTCGTTCATGTAGGAAAGAAAGAAAAGCTTTACTAACCGACAACATGACTTTGTCGCGTAGCAATAAGTCCTTTAGGGCTTCATATGTATGTTCAGTTTTTGATAGTTCAACCCAACGTGCAAACGTAAGGCTAATATCAGATATAAAGTCTGAGATATCTTTTCCTGTCTCCGGCAATAGAGACTTGAAGCGTAGCCGATAACCTTCTTCATCCAGTTGGTATTTTTTTTAGTAAGGCAGCTCTGACCACTTCATAGTTATTTGCGTCAGGACCCTCTAACATACTTATAGTCTTCAAAGCTTCACCCTTAAATAACTTCCTAAGTTGTTCACAATATTGCGATTTCTCTATCTTATGAGATTCGCTTGAAAGTTCAAATCTATTTAGATAGATAGAGATATCGCCACAGTCAATGTTGAAAACAGGCAATTTAATATCATATGATTTAGTATTTGCCTTATTAGAAGAATTACCCATATTTACCAACTTTGATTTCTCCAGCTCCATTGCTAAGACTCTTTCGTCATGTAACATTTTCTCTATTTCCTTTCTTTCTTCAGCTTCTAGCTTCTGTTTTCTTTCTTCAGCTTCCATTTGCATTTGTATTTTTTTATCTTCGGCCTCTCTTTCTAATTTTTTATTTTCCATCTCCATTTGGAATTTTCTCTCATCTGCTTCTCTTTGCTGCTGAATTTTTCTCTCATCTGCTTCTCTTTCCTGCTGAATTTCCTCTCTTCAGCTTCTAACTTCTTATGTTCAGCTTCTAACTTCTTATGTTTCATCTCCATTTGGAATTTTCTCTCATCTGCTTGCATCTGCAATCTCCTATCTTCAGCTTCCATTTTTTGTTTTTCAATTTCCATTTTCTGTCTCTTTTCTTCAGCCTTCTGCGCCTTGGCATATCCCGCCAGAGCAAATTCTTCTAATTTATCTCCAGTTTTGCCAAGGGCTTTCCCTTGCTCAATAAAGTAATCCAATATAGACATTATGTCTAATTATGTGAGATCAATAACCTGTGTAAATAATTATTATCTGCGAAACTCACTTTATCCCAACTCAGTGAGTGACAAGTCTTTGCCCAAGAACTTGTATCAATACCTTAGTTATCAATAATATAATTAATCACTTATATACTTATTGGGCATACCAATATTGACAGTGTATAACAACAATGAATAATATCAACTAGAAAGACAAAGACAAAGCATCAAGGACAAACGACTACGTTCGCAGAAATCAAATAAACACTAAAGCAAAACTAAAGTAGAATCTTACAAAGCATGTAACGACAGCTGCGAATCACCAACAAAATAATCGACTACACAGTGTATAAACGAAAAGGTGTAAAGAAATAAACGATAGGAAGGGGAGGCAGACAACTACAAACAAATTAATCAAAACTAAAGAACAGAAAAAAAATATTACAAAAATAACATAGAACAGCTCGTCACAACTAAACAAATATATCACAAATAATATACACCGTGGACTATAATACGCAGAAAAAATGTTTGCTGGAGATTTCCACTGCGGGAAATTCGCAAAAGTCCCTAAAGAACGCTGTCGTAGACCCTCGGTAAAGTGGGATATTCTACGACAGTCACCGCCCAACCAAACCCGCTGAAATATAAACACATATATAACATATAAACAAAGAAACATGTACCATAAAACAAGGAATATAAATAGAATGTGCAGAGAGGAAGGCTTAACTACCACACATACAGAGGCACAGTTTACAAAACATATAGCCACTTATCTTAACTGGCGAAAAAATCCTGGCCTCGAGATAGCATCAATGATGAAAACAGCGTAACAGCAACAATGAAGTTCAGCAAACACAGTTATATCTTGACTGGAAATAAACTGGTGTAGAACTTCTGGGCAACGCTGGGTACTTCAGGTTAACAGCAAAACCAGTTGAAAAGACATGTGACGTCTCCAAACGATTTAGGTAACTAATATCACGTCGTGGAAGTCATGGATTGTTGAAAATGACTGGAACAGTTCCGTACTATTTATTATAGTGGCATCACTTTGAGGAAGTCATGGTTGGTTGACACAATATAGCCACGGTTCCAGTAGTGCGAATGTCGTAGGTAAGAAATGACTGGAAACCACCACTGTACATGTACATACTCTGAGTATTAGGCCACACTATAGGAGTATCTGACTTCTTTAAAAGTTTCTGATTACTGTTGTCCATAGGCCATACTGGCCATCACTGTAGAAGTACTCGTAGACAGTGTAGAAGTACGTTCTTATTATATGTAGCAGTGTGGGTGGTGATGTTGTAGTACAATACATCGTTCGTACCACATATAGGAGACAGGAAGGTGGAAGACCACTTGTATGGTTCTAACGATTTATTACAATCACATCACGTCGACATCACAAACGAACGTACTGTCATTAGGACAAGGTTCAAGCACATTTAGCATCATGTACATAGCATTAGTTCATAGTATCCAACACTACAGAGACTCTTGCAAAATCAAGCCGCATAAGGAGCGGGCTTCCAAGTACTCAATGTTAATCTATAAATCTTCTGACACAGCAAGTCAGGTACATCTCTGGCAAAAATAGGCCGCATAGATAGCGGGCTTCCAAGTACTCAATGTTAATCTATATATCAAAGTATTGTTACCTGCTCTGCACTCCAGGAAACAAACACACAAGAAACACTAGCCATATCCTAGGCTTTACCGAACTATGCCAGAATCACAATCAAGGGGAATCTTAAACATATTTAATCCACAAAGAACTCTGATCCCCTTTTACACTGTCAGAAACACATGGCGGGACACCCTCTCCGCTCAAATCGCCCAGCCAGACTGTCCAAACCAAGCAGTCTTCCGGACCCGCCAAAACCTTGGCGCATGCGCGAATCATCGCGTGACTTGAGTTTAGTTCACCACTGGAACGTACTGGGACTGTTCTAAGAAAATCTACGAACAGAACCTTATATGGGCATATAGCTAGACAATAGCAAGCCCAAGGGGAGATAAACAACTAAATCTAACTTATTCCCGAAAATATTACAACTGGTTAACTCCCTTGGACCACAAATATAAAAAAGAAATATAAAAAAGGTCACATTCCTAACTTACAACAAACTGACTCTTAACAAAAACTTACCTTTGTGTGTTGGTCTAACTCGTACCCATTTATCCTTAGTTTTTTCACGTTTGTGTGCCATTTTTGTCACATATTGTTGTGTGTGTGAAGAGTAACCTGTTCGTTCATTTGACAGGGAGGTAAAGATTGTCTCATAATAAAGCATAGTTGTATGGATAAGCTGGATAAGAGAAACCTACTCACTCAAGAGACATATCTTTCCCTCAACCTACCACCTGTGAAATCTATTTCTATACATTTTTGTGTATCAGTGTCGTACCGATAGGTATGGAAGTTATTTATGGTCCCGCCTGAGTAGAGTGGATGGTGATAAGTACGTGAGAAGAAGGTGTGGGAAATAGATTTCACGGGTGAATAGTTTAAGGAGAAGATATGTCTCTGGAATGAGTAAGTTTCTCTAGTCCAGCCTATCTATACGACTATAATTTAGTACCAGACAATCTTTCCTTCCTCATACATGAAATATAAGTTTAACTACACACACACACTGCTGTGTGACAACAAGACACACAAACGTGAAAAACTACGGTTAATTGGGTATGGGTCTGACCAACACACAAAGTTAAGTTTCTTTCGTTGTTTATTATCATTAAACTTGACAACACCAAATATCTAAAGAAAGATCAAGTAAAATCAGATTTACATACATAGGAAATAACAGAATAAATGTGCCCTCCCCTTATTGAGAAAAGAACCCAAAAAGTTAATAACCCAAAGGTCAAAGGTTAGCACTATGTTACAGAATAGACAGTAAAGAAAAACAAAGTTCCTACTAAATGCTACTCAGTAAAATAAACAAGTTTAAGCAAAATTCCAGGTTAGTACAGATCCCGTATTAAAGAAAAATATTCACTCTCTCTCTCTCTCTGACATACGGTGGCCACTCAATCACGCTTACCTAACTATTGGTGATATCCCTTGGAATTACAATGGTTCCTGAATGTACAAAATGTCAGGTGTATTTCCCAAATTGGCCCCAGTCCATCCCCTAACAAATAAGATTAAGGAGGTGGACGCCGAATTTGGTGGTTTATTCCTGGATGAACAAATGTCACTTCGAATAGTTAGTGTAGAAACCGAGATCTTGGGGTTCACAGTAAATAGAGGAAAATACTTCCAGTATTGGGAAACATCTGGTTGCTAAAAAAACGGTTACAATCTATAAATGATGGTAATCCTATCGGCTGGCTCTGTGGTGAGTGCCGATTCTGAAACAGCGTGAATTCTGGATGATACATTTGAATACGACTGTCAGTCGTCAGATAATGTTATTTTTTTGCACAACCCCAGTGGGCTGATAAAATTGAAAAAATATTGATGGGTTTTGTAAGACAAGTTAAATTTACAAGTGTTAAAATGTTTCTCGTATATCTTTGGCCAATCCTGTTCACAAATGAACTTGGGGACGCACAAGCCAAGAAAAAGACAACATTAACCATTCAGTAAATGATGAAAAAGACCGCTGGCCGCTCTTATGATCAGGTCTGCTAGGAATAAAGAAACATTATGGAAAAATGCTACTATCCTATATAGCTACATATATGCACACGGACGGGGACAAGACGATCTCTTATCCACTCCGTCAGTCCTGATTAAATTTAAAAGGCACACGGTGACTTTCTTTACACCTACACGGTCAGCTTTTCGCTAGCGCAGCGATTTTAGGTCGGATGAAGATTTGCAACCCTCCCCGCCCCTTACGCGCGCGTTAACGATCAGTGTACAATGTCAATTATTATTTAATTGTCCGTACGCGCACTTACCTAAATATCGCCTGTCGTTAATAGCTATTAAATTGTCGGCGTCTGTTGGTCATCGTATGGTATTAAATAATAGTCACTTACTATAAATACACAAATGAAATATAACGTGAATTCTATTCTGCCCCTATCAGTCGCGCCTAACATATATATATATATATATATATATATATATATATATATATATATATATATATATATATATATATATATATATATATATATATATATATATATATATATATATATATATATATATATATATATATATATATATATATATATATATATATATATATATATATATATATATATATATATATATATATATATATATATATATATATATATATATATATATATATATATATATATATATATATATATATATATATATATATATATATATATATAAGTCAGCTAAAACCGTCTCTTCTTGTGAGAAGCGGGTGATAAAATTAACATTATAACTGAAACATCTGGTATGAAATAGCTACGCGTTATTTTATTTCACTGGTTTTAACAGCTAGAACTCTAAGTGAATTATAATGGTAAAAGCTTTAACACTGTAACACGTAAGCACTAATTTCTATTACCAGAAAATCAGAATGACAATCCCCACGAATGCTATTAACACATCTTCCACAATGGTTCTAGACTACGTGTTTAGACTATCCGAAAAATTCTGAGTGACAACTGATAGCAGGTTTTAAAGACCACAGTTTATATATCATCATGGTCCTCTGATCTATAGTTGATGCTACTTTTCACACTATTGTGCATAGCAGAGAATCAGAAACCTGAGTTCCCCAGATAAAAGTTTCACGGTCGCTCTGTCTCAGCGTTAGACCGCCATTAAAGACTTAAATCCATGTAACGGGTTCTCGTAGATTTTGCCCGTATCTGAAGATCAAAGGAACTCGGGGTTTCCCTCTGTGTACGAACATCAAAGGGTACTCGGGGAAAGATTTTTGCCCGTGCGTCTACTTTAAAAGGTCCGGTGTTATTCACGTGCGGTCTGTCAGGTATCCGATGATTGACAGATCAGCTCGCGTGATGAACTTAGGTAAACAAACCCGATTCGCTCCCTGTTATGACTGGCAGGTCGCGAAAGTTTGTAAACAACTTCGTTTGATTATGTTCAAAGAAAAGAGGCGCGGATGAAAAATAAGCTTGTGTGAGTAAGACAGGCAGAAAAATGCGTGGTTTTGCTAGCAAATCTTAGAACGCTAGCGGGATTACAAAGGCTGTCAGATAACTGTAGGCTATATGTCCATTATACGTCACAATCAGTCAACCTCTACTCTTTACTTAGACTGGGCCCAATAAACCAATTAAACTACCCGTACGACAGTGAACAAAATATTCGCTGCCCTCTTGCTGTTTTATTCCATCTGCACTTTTGGTCAAACCTGACCTGAGGTCATAAATTAACATTTTATAGTTTAATCTATCATCTTACCCAATTTCTTACAATTAACAGTTTGGATTATCGTGAAAAATTTCATTTTAATGTGATATATCCTTCTTGTCAACTAGTAACACGAAAACTTTGAATGCTTGTTCTCAAAACACGCTGACGTGGAGATGGAATAATGCAGTAATAAGTTGACGAAATTAGTATTTAAAAAAAATGAAGAATGTAGATACAAAGAGTGCCTGATATTAAAATAAGTAAGCTATATAGAATGATGAACACTATATACCCAAATTACAACCCACATGGGGTTGAACCGGGTATCCCTTGCACATGACCAACACCTGCGTTTAAGTGCAGGGTTCATAGACCAAACCAAAAACATAAGTGAAACAAAGTGTTAAGAACTGTTCTATGAGCTAGAAGTTTGAACAAAGAGAGGTGAGAGGAGGAAGCAATTTTAAATGAGTAAGGTGGATTCCGAATTGTCCCACCGTTGCAAAATTGTGTTTAAAGATTGGCATTTAGGAATAGAAAGAAACTAAATACGGTTTAATGCAAAATTATATAACGTTTTAATATTTCAGATTTCAAACTCATTTTCTTCTTTTATATTTCAGGGAGCGATGTATTTTTGCCCCCCCCCCCCCCCCCCCTTTCCCCGGAGTACCCGTGGGAATTGAAACGACAAAAAATGAAAAAGGCTACTTCTCCCTCGGGTAATTCATAAGAGGTCACTAATATGAGGTTGTGCAAGGGATTGGCAAATTCATCATGTAAAACGACTTGCTACCGAAACCACCGCTTCAAGTGCACTGCGGTCTTGACACAGGTTTCTTACCTGGAGGTCAGTTGTAATGGTGGCTCCGTATATAACTAAAAAGGAAATAAAGTAATTTCTGCAACTTGACCAAAATAACAGATGATGATGGTAATGATGATGATTAGCAAATAATGAAAACACTGAGAAAAGAAACAGCTTTATTCCACGAAGGTTTAAAAAAAACGTGAATTCGAAAGTAGCTTACAGGTGCCAGATAGAACAGAAGCGTAAGAATATTCCAATGTGTCTTGCCAGTTTTAGTATTATTTACAGAACTCCAATATCTGTAGCTAACGTTATAACTGCGTAAACAACTACATCCAAGTGTTTGTGGCCAACGTGAGTAGTATACAAAGAAAACCAATCCACGTTTGTTATTTCGTGATGAATGTTCAAATAATTTTGGTTTTGTGTTTGTCCCATGCATGTGAAAACTGCTGTTTGTCTTGTGCATTGGATACCCGGTTCAACCCCACGTGTGTTATAACTGGGGTATATATTGTTCATTATTATGTATAGCATGTTTTACATTGATTGATTGTTTTTCTTGTGTTTTGTTCTTCCAGGCTACAATACAGTAGAACTCCATTTATCCGAACCCCATGGGACCGAGCATCGTTCGGATAATCAAATGTTCGGATAATTGGATTACATAATGTATCGAGTACATGTACACATATTTCTAAAAATAATTAACCATCACAAGGAAAATACACTATAAAACATATTTACTTGTACTGTAATAATAATACCCACACTGTATTAGATCACTGTATCACCAAAATCTTTTATTACACTGCAGTGCATGTACTTCTTGTATTAATTATTTTTGTTAAGAAAGAGAAATGTTTTCAAAATAACATTACAAACGATTCAAAACCAGGCGCAACTTACGTATATATGTACTTGCACAGATGTAGCCCACTATTTAAAATAATGAGGAATCCTCTTTTGCACCAAACTGGGTAGTCTCCTTTTGGCTGCTAAGTCCCGCATTCTCTTCAACAGCAGAAGCTGTGTAGGACAGCTGTCATCTTCTTGCTCGTACCAAGCCATCGCAGTTTCTAGTGCTATAAAGGCCTCTTCAGGACTTGGTCGACGTTTTGGTTTTTCTTCATAATCTACAAGTACATCATGTACTTCTGAGGTGTCTTCATCATCGGTCACTACATGTATTTGGTTTTCTTCTTGCACAAAAGACAAAATTTCTTCGTCATTCAAAAACTGAAAACCAGAATCATTATCATCTTCTAGCCACATGTGTGCATCATCTTTGTCACAGTCCGAAAATCCGGGCATTGCTTGAAACAGTTCCACAACTTCATTTATACAATCATCATTTGTGTCCACTGCAGTAGTTTCATTTCCTCCTTTTTTCCCAAGCAATCTACTCCAAGCCTTGTTGAGATTATCTTGTGACAGGGTGGTCCAAGCATCAGCTAACATATAGCAGCAGTCTTTGAGATTAAGCTTTTTGGAAAACGCCACCACACTTTCTTCATCTTCAGCCAACAATAAACGACGCAGGACTTCCTTCTTGTACATTTTTTTAAGCTTTGCTATAACACCCTGATCCATTGGTTGAATCAGTGCTGTTACATTGGGAGGCAGAAAAAATTACTTTAAAATTTGCATCAACTGCATTCAATGTATCCGTCTCTGGATGAGATGGTGCATTGTCCAGTAGAAGAATTACTTTTCCAGTTTTCTTTTCTTGTTCTCCCAACCTCTTCACATTTGGGATGAACTGATTTGTATACCAATCAAGAAATATTTCACTATTCATCCAAGCACTCTTCTGTGCTTTGTAACACAATGGGAGACATGTCACATTCTTTAAACAACGTGGTTTTTTGGCTTTGCCGATCATTAGCACCGGTAAACGATGACTTCCACTGGCATTCGCGGCTACCAAAATTGTTACTCTCTCTTTGCACTTTTTAAACCCAGGGGCAGCTGCTTCGCGCTGAGATACAAGTGATTTTTGAGGCAATGATTTCCAGTATAAGCCAGTCTCATCGGCATTATACACATCCTCGAGTGAATAACCTTCTTCTTCCAAAAAAGCCAAGAATGTTTCTATAAAATTTTTAGCGGCAGTTGCATCGCTAGATAAAGATTCCCCTTGAATCTCCAATTCTCGTATGCCATGACGAGATTTAAAGTTTCTTAACCATTCCTGGCTAGCCTTAAAGTCAGGAGGACCGTCAAGTTGATTGTTGAACTGAAGTGTCTTTTCACACAACAGAGAACCAGAGATAGGTTCCCCTTTGCTTCTTCTTTGCACAAACCATATATACAAAGCCTCTTCCAATTTCACATCTTTCGCATTTCTCATGGTTTTACGTTTCTTCGACCCATTTTCACTATCAAATTTCGATGCAAAACTCATAATTTTATCCTTGTTACTTTTAATGTCAGAGACGGTAGCTTTCCCAACATTGAAAATCCTCGCAAGTGAAGACACAGTTTCACCTTGTCCTAGTCTCTTGATAAATTCTGTTTTCGTTTCAATTGACAAAACATTGCGGTTCCTTTTATATGCTTTAGGCCTACTGAAGATGCCATATCGCACAGAGAAATACTTGTACGCCAAAATTATTCTGCTGTAGTAGCAGACACAATTATTTTAAGTTGAACTGTCTGTTTAGCCAGTGTTCTACCTAGAACGCACACGTACACTGTATTTTTAAACCAGATATTAACTGACTTTATGATCTAACTGACTTCCTGTACGTAAGCGACCGACCATTAGCCATCCCATTCTCTACAAATTGTTCGCACACATTTGAAGTTTGCCGCATCAAAAGATTCAGAATTTTAGTCTAACGTGACTGTGGCATCTGATTTTTTTTTTCTTCTGGAAAAAGTGTTCGGATAATTGGATGTTCGGATAATTGGGGTTCGGATAAATGGAGTTCTACTGTATGTCTGCTGGGTTTTTTTTCTAGCATTGTTAAATGTCTGTGGTGTTTACAGTGTATCCCCTTCAAGTTTCCTAGACTGATCTCTCTTTACCCTGTTGCGATTTGAATGTGTTGTAGATTGTTTTACTGTATTTTGTTCATCTTTGTTAATGCAATTGTCATAACTTTAGTGTTTTTAATCTTCCTTTATTTTTTGACGGCCAAAAGAGCTTTCTGTTCATATGTTGAGCATCTTTGAAACAGAAGTTCAGCAGTCATTTTATCTATGCCACAGTTACACACAGCTTTGGCTTATTGAATATATTGTATCTCAATCTGTTGTGGCCCGTGCGAAGTCTGAAGATAACCACTTGTTCTCTAATGAACAAAAAGAAGATAATCACAAAGATTAAGTTACTCGATCTAATCTAAGAAGATACGGAAAGATCTCGAACGGACGGCACTGGACATAAAGGATAATCGTTATTTTTGTTGAAGGTCTTTGCTGTTTAGCGAGCTGAATGGGTAAAATGATGATATTAATGTATAAATGTTAAATACTTCTCTCATATAGGGGAGAGTGGTGAGCAATGGACCGTTATGAGAAATGGACCGCCCCTTGTAGCTCAAAAACGAATGTTCCATTTTAATTTGGACCATAATGAAAAAATACCAGTAGGATGAGATCATTTCCAGGAACAACGTCCGGTTTCTTTATGTGCGCGCATTTTTTTTGACAATCAGTGACCTCATTTTGTACAAGGAAATAGTTGAGTTTTTGAAGTGACATTGCAAGTCCTTTGGTAATTTACAATTTTATTGATTCATTTTCATGGACTATTTCTCCTGCATATGGTCCATTTCTCCCCTTCATCAAGTCCATTACTCCCCATACGCGGTCCATTTCACACCACTATGGTATCATTGCTTCAAATGTTAATTTTATAAAAAGTTTTAATGTTTAACCATTTTATGTAGACTATATTTTGAAATAAATGGGTATTTCACCTACACATATTAATAACATCTCAAACTTATTATTATTTCTATAGTTATATCGAATTTGGTTAAAAATGAAAAATGAGGGACCATTTCTCCCCACTCTCCTACAACACCATCAATCCATTGGTCCATGGTTTTTTTCGTGTCCTTGACCTTGATGTTCTACTACAAAATCTGAGTAAGAAGCACCTACGTCTAGACCTATGTAGTTTCCGAAGGTCTTTGAAAAGACTTAGAAAGAATAAGGTTACAGCACCATCATGCAAGTCGTACAAGGTGAGTATTTTGAGGTTGTGCACGGGGCTGGCAACCTCATCATGTTAAACATTGTCACAGAAACCACCACTACAAGAACAGTTGACAGCTTGGTGCAGGCTTCCTGCTAGAGGACCAGCAGTAGTTGTCGCCCCATGATCTGTATGGAGTGCAAAGGAAAATTACCATGACCTACATATTTCTGATTAATTCACTCGTCTTTCGCATTTTTATTTATTAATATATTTTTTTAATTTTATCTAGCTGAACCTCTGATAACGTTCAAAGCCTCTCCAGACCTCATTAATCTAGGATTTACCCAAACTCTGAATATTACGTGTTCATTCAGAGATGACTCGGCTGATGTGATTCGCTTGACATCGATTGTTGTTTTGAGGACCAATGTGGACACTGGACTTAACGAAACATTAGCAACAGTAACATCATTTGATCCACCAAAAGCACTTTCGGATTTGGGGAAGTTAACGGTTACCGGAAACATAACTTCGTCAAAACCTGCAGAAAACAGCTACCTGGAACTGATATGGAGCAATCCAACTACTCATCAAGAGGGTCTTTACACATGCGAGGTGTTCGCTTTAAACTCGGCACAACATCCTGAAGTGTTTTTGGAAGAGCTACGCGTTGGTGTTAACGAACCAAGCACCCAGGAACTTCTGCTCTATATAGCTGATATTGAAAGTAGAACAGAGAACATAGAAAGCCAGTTAGGCAACTTACCGGGTGGAAATATTCTAACGGGAATGGTCGTCTGTATTCAAGGGGTCCATGACTACCCTATAACCTTTTCAGTGCCGTACACTGCAAAACCAACAGTTATAACTGCTATAGCTGGTACTGGTAGTAGCAATGGCTTTGCCTATCCGCCTTCTCTATTGTCATTGACCAACAGAGGTTTCACTCTACGCTGTACATCTTTTGAAACCACCAACATTGTATGGGTCGCTATTTAGTGCGCGACTTCGATAGATACTTTTAACCACGGTAAGGAAAGTAGCTCGTAAATCTAAGTTTAACAGGTTTAACAGCTCCTAACTCAGTACTGGTCATCATCATCATCATCATCATAACCATCATTTCTCTTTGCATCCTTAAAGGAGTTCTCTTGGCGAGGTCTGCAAAAAACAGTGCGTAATATAGTAGCGTTAGTTTTTTTTTTCTGGCAATTTGTTTGTCACGATGAGGTAGCCAGTCTCATGCATTACTTCATATTAAATAAAGAGAACACTACTTCTATATTTCTTACGAGTGCCTGTGACATACCCATGCATGTGTTATTGTTGTTGTTTTTTTGGGTCACAATCTCATATTTGTCGCTTTGTACAAGGGCACAGTAGGCATATTCTTTCTTTGTCTCTTCAGAACCCTCTCGCCCCTTCCCCCGGAGCTTTAGTACAGATAGTCTGCTATAAAAATTGTAAGCGTTATACAGTCTGTAACAATACAGGGTGTCCATAAAAGATTGTACCCTTTTCAAAAAATGTATTCTCGGCCCCATGACGTGGTACGAGGATGCTTTCTATCACAAAAGTAAGATAATCTCTGCAAGTTTTTAAGCATACCTTACAAAGACTCAAAAATGTGCGCATGCGCGCAGCGGGTATTTCAAGTGACACTTTCGCAGTTGAGTTGCAACCGGTAATTGTTACATGTCTCTCAACACACTGGTCAAGTAGGTGAAAAAAAAAAAGAAATAGGTACATTCTGTTTGAGTCTTTGTAAGGTATGCTTAAAAGCTTGCAGAGATTATTTTACTTTTGTGACAGAAAGCATCCTCGTACCACATCATGGGGCCGAGAATAAATTTTTTGAAAAGGGTACAATCTTTTATGGACACCCTGTATTTCTGACTAATAGTATATATATATATATATATATATATATATATATATATATATATATATATATATATATATATATATATATATATATATATATATATATATATATATATATATATATATATATATGTGACAGGGGAGGGGCTAGGTGTGGTGGCGGTGAACTTATGTCGATGTGGCTACCTCACACCCAGGACCCATGCACTAAGAAAATTTATAAAGGATCGTTTGACAGGGGTTGCAATTATTGGTTGCTTGCAACCCTCTCAGCAGCAGACTTAGCAATTCAAACAACACAAAGCCTTATACAGATCAACATTGAATACTACCGAACATAGCAAACACCAAACACCCAGTCAGTGTTCATAGACTTTCCGAAAGAAACAATATATAAAACAATGTCTAAGCGAAAATCAATAGCATGGATAATAACACTTACCATACAGAAAACATGCGCCCACCTGATACCCTCAACTATCTCACACACTCATGCATTTCGCCCAATGAGACTAGTATGGTGTTGTGCATGAGGCTAGCAATCTCACCGTGTAACATAGGTTGCTACCGAAACCACTACTGCAAGAGCATCTGAATGCTTCATGCGGAGGCAAACCACACTGGTGGCCCCATGCTCCCTCAGGAGCGGAGAAGAGAAATATATATCTCCAAGTGAGCCAACGTGCTCTCACAAACCATTCTTCACATAACAATAATTAAATAATAAACAACTGGACATAAAATAATATTCTTCAACTACATGTACCCAAATACTCTCAATAATGAGAATAAACTACTACCTCTCAACCGACCCACGTCAATACTCGTTCCTGTACTCTGAACATGTCGTAAGTGACGACTGGTGCGCCTGGCCACAAGCGCGTCGTATATGACCCCTGATAAGATTGGGGACTCATCACATGAAACACATTGTTACAGAAACAGCCACTGTAATAGCATAAAAATGCTTCTTGTGGACTTGTGGTGGACACCAGCCGCATTGGTGTTTCCATGCTCCACAAGGAGCAGCCAGAGAAACACCTGTCTCAACGTGCCTTACGCACCCTGGCGTGGCTCTAATCTCACCAGAAACCTAAATGACTATTCTCACTTCAAAGTAACCACTAAAGATAAACAGTAGGATTATGATAAGTAGGCTATCGTGAAATACACTTAAATGCTCTTACATTAAAGAATAAAATATAATTATTCTTGACTTTAACAAAACTGGAACTAAATTCATTACCTATAGGAAATTTAACACGAAAACTATTTCTTCCATTACTGGGGGAAATTACATTACTCTGCCTTGGCCCACGTGTCAAATGGCGTAACATTATAGGTTTACCACGCGAAGCGTGTTATTCAGACTCGCTGGCGCCGCAGTCATCACCACGTGGCTGCCATCTTGCTATAGTTAATCTTATCTAAATTCCAGTGAAATAGCTTCATACTATATTTGCCTTTCTGATGAATGAAATAATCGCTCTTAAAATTTCACATCTATCTATCTATTTATCTCATTAAACATTAAAATAGCCACGCTCAATATAATTTCAGAATTATAGAAAACTAATTGCTGATTTGCTTTGAAATCAAACTCACGTGTCATGTCTCTGTTCTCTCTGGGCGGCTTTGGCAAAATAGGCCCGTACGCCGCCCGCTATCTCTTATATGGGCTCTAGGCTAGGGTGGCCATATTGTTCAACACAAAAAGGAGGACAAATGCCATTTTTTGGTCATAAAAAGGAGGACAAGGGAGGACAATATTTTTTTTAAGTAGGACGAAAAGTAGGACACCTTTATTCAATAACTACAAGACGCTGAAACATAGTTTTTTAAAAAATATTCTAACAGTAAGCTAATAAAATCTCACTGATTTTGTGCCTACTTATATTTTTCTGATGATAAAATCTTCTTCAACAAAGTTGGGCTACGTTTTAAATCTGCATAGAAATCAGAGCACAAAAGCTCCTTGAAATTGTACTGCACAAGTAGAGTGCCTTTAATGGAATCAACACTCAACATGTTCCTTTCTTTTGTGCATTGACCCTGCATAAATGAAAAAAGTCTCTCAACATTGGCGTTGTGCCCAGGAATTGCAAAAAAAAAAAAAAAATTGTGCAAGTCTTAAGAATTCTGAAATGCATTTCAACATTTCCCGATTGTTCAAAATATTTACTCCATTTCTGATGAGCAAGTAGCTGACTGAATTCTTCGTGACTGATATGACTTTCCACACATTTTTAAAAATTGTTCAGTTGGTCGCAGCCTTTTGTGTCATCAATGTGAATGCCTTTATCATTTAGATATTGCAATGAGGCTTCCACATCTTTCCACATCCAGGAAAAAATTGCAAAATCTTCTAATGGCTTTGTCCATTTGTCTAAACATTCAATACAACTGGAATAAAGGAGCTTCACATCTTTATGAAAACTGTCACACAAATTATCAAGCCCCACTCTGCTTCATACTGTTGTCGACCACTGGAAAAGCACTTAATTTTTTTTCTTCAATTCATCCGTGAACACACACTTCCGTTTTGGCATTTTGAGCGGGTATCTGTGACATGTCGGCGTCTGTGGGCTAATGGATATGAACGCAGTTTCATAATCCAGATATACCAGGTTCGAAACCTGCTGCAGGTGGTTTGGTAGCAGATCGCTTTGTGTGGATTTTTTACAATGGTATAAGCGCCGTACCGTTCAGAAAGCAATGGCAAACTACTGAATGAAAAAAATTGCCTAGAAAAATCACAAACAGCCAATACAAGCTGGGGTTGATTGCCACGTCCTGTAAAGGATAAGCAACTAACTTTTTTATCTGTGACATAAATATAAAATATAATGCCTACATTCGATGTTAAAGTTAAAATTATTTGTAAAATGCAACAGACGAGGTTGTAATTTTAACAAACCCATTACTATACTAGTAAATAATCGTGCATTTTATTCATAATAAACAAATTGCAATAAATATAAAAGCAGTAGCCTACAAACTAAGGTTAATATTTGTAATTTGCAATAGACAACGAAGTTATAAGTGACTAAATCCAGCCCCAAGTTCTTATTCATGCCGTTTTGTCTGTTATATTTTCCCCTAACAAATGCCAATAAAACTAAACAGCATTTAACCTGGGTTAAAATATGATAGTAATCTATCATAAACTATCGAACAACATGACAACTTACGGTAGTGTTGTTAGCAATTTGCGCGATCCGTCGATTTTGCGGAGATAAAAATTCTTAATTCTGACAGACTTTCTGTACTCAGAAATCGGATTCCAGTAAAGATTGGTCAAAATGGTGTCTTTCATGTGAGTAATTTAGCCAATCACATAAAAGCCGGATATTTCAACATTTAAAAAAAATCCGACCGGACGCTCAGTTTGGGCGCGAAAAGCCGGACAAATCCGGTCAAATCCGGACGTCTGGCCACCCTACTCTAGGCTAACCACTCAACTTAATCCGCTGCGCGTATTAATCGCGCCACGCAAATAACACACGCGATTATCGCTCTAGAAATAGCGGAAAACACAAATATAACACAACTAATTTGTAAGCTTTATTGTGGCCTTGTAATAAATCTTCTTCTTGAAGATAATGTGGTGAAAAGGCACTAAACCACAGAGACAATATGGCTGACAAGATGGATGAACCACGGAGACAATATGGCTGACAAGATGGCGCGGTCACACACACACACACACACATATATATCCATCCTCTTTCAGCTGCATATAGTTAAACTGCAAGTTAGATGATCGTTTCAGATTTATCTTGTAAAAGCGTATGCAACATGTTAAGCTATACCCCGAAAAACAAAAGCAACAACAACAGAAAGGCACAACTAGTTTATATAATCATTCTACTTCTTCTATGATTTTTAAAACACTATAGAGCAAAGGCGTTCTGTTAGTTCACGTCCTTCGCCGTCAGTTCAGGTTATTTCCATGTCCTCTTAATGATTCTTATATCAGCCTCTGTTCTCTTCTCAGTGTGTTACCCTGAGATTTCTAGCTAATGATTGCCATGCAGATCTATAAACAATTTTCCACAATGTGGTGTCCTCTTCAACACCGATATTTTTTTCTCACCTCGTATTGCACTGGAATACGTTTATCTTTTGTTCCATCAGTTTCTCAAAATTGATAAGCAGGGCCGGCTTTCCCATTAGGCATTGTAAGCCTCATCAAAATGACGAGGAAAACGTGGAAAAAAAAAACTTGAGCTGATGCAACGCGACAGGAGGACTTGGCATGTGTTTGTTGAAGGCCTAGCACGGAGAGCTAAAGGGTATTGATTGATTGTAGGTACATGTCTCGTATTGATTGATTGTAGGTACATGTCTCGTATTGATTGATTGATTGTAGGTACAGGTCTCCCTGTAGTTCTTGGAGGTCTCTTAGGAAACAAAGAAAGAATAAGCCGACTGCTCCCTCAGGCATGTCGTACAAGGCCACTAATGTGAGATCGTCCATGGGACTAGCTACCTCATTATGTCAAACAAATTGTCACAGAGACCACCGGTACAAGAGCATGCAACTGCATAGTGCAAGTTTCCTGTATGAGGGCCAGCTTCAGTAGTAGCTCCATGCTCCATAAGGAACGCAAAGAAAAATAGTAATTCAAACCCTTATAACTAGGAAAAACATTGTCTATAATTATAGATAATATTTTCAAACTGTTGCCAGGTATTCACTGACAGCATCCTTCCAAATAATGTATTCATCATGGTACACCATTTTTCCTGCAGGATTTCCATGTAAGGGCATCCACGTTCGTTCGTGTCAAGATGTCTACAAATTTATAAAAATTGTTATTGTTGACCAGAATCGACATCACTGCACTCCGAGCTCAGTCTCTCTCAGCAAATGTCGAAGGGTTTGAATGCTAACTGTTCCTGCAGCGCGATGGTTATTCTGCTGGTCTTACGTTTGATGCCAAATTTCAGCAATCTTGGCCTTGTTGATTTATCAATTGCAATGTCTTTCTCTAACAGGCGACCACTAATTGTCGTATTAAAAGTATTTCTCCTTTATCCAATGTCTCCACTATGGGTGCTCTCAAAGTTAGTCTGTCAGCTATCTCATTGCTGAGCACCCCTGCATGACAGGACAGTAGATCCACACTAATTCCTGAAGATTTTAAGCTTCTATGGATGTTTTCCATGCTTGCCGGAGCCATCCATTTTGAACCTTACGAAGCATGGACTGAGAGTTTGAAACAATAACTGTCCTGGTTGATGTAGTATAAAAATTACAAGCATAAAACTTTTCGAATAGTGACTTCAGTTAGTGTTAAAGGTTCCCTACTAGGAGGAAGAATATTTGACTGTTACTTCAGTATTTGTTATTTTTTAAATGTCTGTACCAGATTTTTCGACAGTGAAAAGTAAGTCCAAAGGATAAAAATAAAAAAAGGTATTCCCTTGTCCTATAATGATAAAGCTAGCAGGAAATGTTATGGATGCATTGATCTGTAAGCCTGCCAGATTTCAATGTTCAGTCTTGAGAAGTGAGGTCTCAGTCTTAACGCAACGCGCACAGTTTTAGTAACATTATGCAAATTTGTCCTAATGTTTGTGTGTGCATAATCTAGTAACTATTTTCTGTATGCATTCATGATCCAAATACATAAAAAATATAAAATTAGTGAAACCAAGAATAAGAAAAGTATATTTCAAGGGTGAAAGCCGGCCTTCATTTTCCTGTTTCTCGCAGCGTGATCAGAGAACTTTGATTGCGAAAGCTTTATCGAAATGACTAATCGATAGCCTTCCTCTACTTATTGAGAATTTTCTCTTTTGATATTTTTTTTTAAAAATCTGACTAAAGTATCTAGTGCGGTTTTTTTTTCACTGCTGCCTCTGTTTTTTTGTTTTTTTTAACTTTTTGTTTTTTTAACTTGTCCGGTGCGGGCAGTAATATATGTTCTATGTAGCATCGTGAAACGGTCTTCCTCGCCGCTAGTGACATGATTTTATCCATAAACATAACTTTTAGGCTATGTTAGGCTGACTTAGTTTATGCATGTCTCGCCTTGATGTCATACACATATAAGCCGAAGCGACTGCCACAGCCGAGGGAAAAGGAGCCAAACAAAAAAATGAGACACAAAAATATAAGCACAAACTGGTTATTTTTTGCTGCAAAGAAAAAAAAAATCTGTGCCAGCTTGAAAGTTAAAAAGATCGAGTCAATAATGATATGGCATTTGTGTGTACTTCTTGTTTAATATTTTGGTTTGAAAGTTAATCATTTGATTAAATTTTAAAATATATAAGTATTTCAAAATGCATTTCGGATTTAGTTTATGTCATTGTTGTTTTTGGAACTTTTCTCATTAACGTATAACATACTGTATTTTTCAAGAGACGAAACTCTGCTTGAGGACCAGCCAGGCATCGTAAAAGAAATAAACAACAGTTGGGAAAAAGTTACGATGTGACTGACTAATTATTTTATATTGATCTGTTGTTTTAATAAATATACTATAGTTTTAAACATCGAGTTAGACTGCTACATTTCAAACTAGCAATTGAGAAAATAAAGAAACAAAAAAATTATGCGATGCATTATTTTCTCAGAAGCAGATGGACCGGTATAAGATGTGCGACAGTCAAGAACTCTTCAACTGATAACTTTAAAGGATTGCTGGTATATTGGCTTCAAGATGTCTTATTGTTTTCTTTTCAAATTGTAAAATGATCATTGTGTGCTTGGTTGGTTTTTTTTGTTATTATTTTCTGTCACAACGTCTTGTTTTTTTAAAAGTCTTGTTTTCGATTGGTGTTTATCATGATGATGTCTAAAAACCGAAATGTCGTTCCCTACTTCTATTTTTATGCTTCTGGTATGTTGTCAGGGGGCGCTTTCGTTGTTTCTTTCTTCTTTCTGCATTTTTTTTTCGTATCATCTTTTTCTATGCTTATCTTTTTCATTCGCTTGCTTTCTTTCTTCCAAGTGCCTAAACTTCCGACTCGGATCTATTGTTGTTGTTGTTTAACTAGGGCTGCTGAGCTTCTCGCTCTTTAGCAGCTAATACCAAGTTGAAGACACCTTGGCATTATCTATACAGCAGATCTAAGCTTTTTCTGTGGCTTTTCTGCCATTCCGAAGCGTGTTGAGTGGAAGTCATGAGCTCCAGTTTCTCCAGCTTGGCTTGCATTTAAAAGATCGTCACATCTTGTCCCAAGCTATGAAAAAGAAGTGCGTGGCATACTGTGCATTCCCCGCCATCCAAGGAAGCTTTCCAAATATGCAGAGCTAAAATACTGTGCTCTGGTTCTGGGCTCTCCCAAAGAACTGTCACGCCTTACACACAGCCGTTTTCAGTTATCCCTGCCCATTATGGGCCCATTGTGAGATCCTTCTGCACGCAGCCAACCAGGAAAAAATCCGGAGTTACATCTGGGGCTCAACGACTCCTCCAAACTTAGTGTGCAATGTTGGGTTCCCAACATTTTTCACCGTAGGGGGAAACCCTGGAAGTGTGTGGATGATTCCAAGAGTCAATGAGGATGTAATAAGCTTCACAGACATAAGTTCACTTTCACGTACATATTATGTAGCATGGTGTATAGCTGGTGGTCATATAAGGATGACTCCAGATATGCCTCCATGCATAGGGATCTATTCGAGTGGCCATTTTATTTATACGAATTTTCCCACGAGTGGCCATTTTGTTTATACGACTTTTCCCACAACTATCACCGTATGCTTCCATTACGGGCAGTATCATTTTTAAGTATTTTTTTAACGTATTTAATTTTGTTTTCATCTTCTTTCTATCCTGTTTTACTTCGTATGTGCTGAGACGAAGGCTTTGTGACAGTAACGTAGGCAAATCTCATTATCTTTTGTCGTAGTCGGTCACATTACCTGTTTTCGTTTACGACACCGTTTCCAAGTGTCTAAATTTTCTAATCATTTTGGGGGGGGGGGGGTGGGGTAGGGCTATATTGAGTTTCCATATGTTTTTGTTGTTGTTGTTGTTGTTGTTTAACTAGGGCTGCTGAGCTTCTCACTCTTTAGGAGTCAATACCAAGTTGAAGAGTCGTTGGTATTATCTACACTGTAAATCTAGGCTTTTTCCTGTGGCTCTTCTGCCATTCCGAAAGGTTTCTCCAGTTTGGCTTGCATTTAAAGGAAATTCACATCTGGTCCCAAGCTAGGAGTAAGAAGTCCGTGGCATATTGTACACTCTACGCCACCCAAGGGGGCTCTCCAACTATGCAGAGCTAACATACTGTACTCTGGTTCTGGGCTCTATCAAGGAATTGACACGTCCTGCACAGAGCCACTTCTCAGATTCCCCTGCCTATCACTGGGTCCAAAGTGAGATCCTTCTGCATGCAGTCAACCAAGTCAAAGCCAAATAATTACGTCAGGGGCTCAAGTGACTCCTCCAAGCTTAGTGTGCAATGCTGGGTTCTCAACAAGTTTCACTACAGGGGGAATCCCTGAAAGTGTGTGGACGATTTCAAGAGTTAATGAGACAAGTCCTCGAGGCATAGAGAAAGCTGTGAAAGGTTTAGATCTTTCAGTGAGAGGTACTTGCCAATAGCCTTTGTGTAAGTCAAGTTTGCGAAAATATGTACGCATCGCTATTGAAACCGCACCCTTGAATTTAATTATGACGTCAGTTTAAAATAAAATATTACGCATGCGCTTTGGCAAGAGCGTCTGCATGAGCAGAAGTAACGGTCACTTTCGGCCTCTTTACATTATGTCCTTTGTCGTGGAATATTCTAATCCACATATATAAATTATCAGGTAAATATGAAGCCTAACAAATAAATTTAATAAAAGAAAAGAGAAATGGTAAAAGAAACCGTGCTGTCACAATGACTGTACGCAAAATCCCCTCGTTTTCTATTTAGTCAGCAAATTGTAACGCTTTCACGTTGATAGTAAAAGCCTACTGTATTATTACCCGCTTTCTTCAATGAAACGTGTACTGTATTTCTTGGAACAACCTTGAGATACGCAAACTGATCAATGACCTAAATTTAATATTTCATTCATTCCATTTTATACACGGCGTAACTAAAAGACAGATAAAGCAGGGGAGAGAGAGGGGCGAATGAAATCAGGAACGCATGCAACACTAAACACGCGTCTCGCTATTAATGCCACCCCCAACAAGCGTAACGCGATATACAATTACTACTATCACGCGTGTAAGGCCACATGCACTAACTTTTTTTCAGACGGACAGTGATAAAAACACTAACCTTCCCAGAGTTAGGTTTTAAAATCCTGAAAAACGCTTATTAGAAAAGATAACATTAGATGGGTTTACGTTTGAAAACATTACAGTACCCAGACAGCACATCTTCGAAACAGGAGGTAGAAGAAATTGCATATTTTGAACGCAGCCACTTAGCTCTTTTAAATTTGTATATTTGGGTTCCTTAGGGCTTGCTGACAAAGAATATGTAAAACGTTACGCAAATAGTCTAGGAATTACCAAATTATAACCAAAATAAAATAGTGGGGATGCCTGACAGCATGAAATCATTTCTGCTCATAAAATTTTTTTATAACGTGTTTGAAAAAAACCTTACGTTACGGAAATAGCCTACCATGTTAACTCCTAATTGATTGGAGCGCCACAAATGTAAGACTAAACACGATTGGTCAGGCTATAAATACTATCTTGTGTTGTCAGGGGAAACGTGAAAAAGGAGTACTTTTTTGAAAAGATGTGTAGACATGGTTTCATTGGGTAGAGCTGCGAATATACTCGATTCAGAGCGTCTGTTCATTGCCACATCTTGTAATAAACCTACTAAGAAGCAGTGCGTTGAGCACCAGTGTATATTTTATATAAAATAAAGCCTGGGACATCGGCAGATCGGAGTTGTGCTATATCCATTGCCAGTCAACGAAACTGTTTATTATTCTATGAATTGTGGGACCGTGGTCTTAAAGTTATTGAGCAGCACCTGGTCAGAGCTTTGCTGAAGCCAGAGGTGGACAGCATACCCCTTGGTCCATATAGCAACCAGTGGGGTGGCTCCAGAACTCATTAAAGTAATCGAGCAGAGGAGGCCTTTACTGCAGTCATCACGAAAGATAAGAAAGTGTGGCCATGGAGCTCAACATTATGTACCCCATCTTAAAATGACAGTGTAAAATAAACTTAAGAGGGGAATTTAATTGTTTTAATATCAGGAACTGAGAACATCTCCAATACTAGTTCCAATAAAGACAAACTATTGAAGTCATGATGACACATACCAACAGAGCTTGAACAAAACAAAACCAGTATTACCTCATATTACTACTACACAACTGACACACATATGATACTATTAAAAATATATGTCACTACAAGATTCATATTAATAAATTCTGTACATATAACTTGTAATTAAAATTGATTGTGATTCCTGGTTCCCTTTGTATTTGAATCAGGACACATATACCTTCATGACAGCACTGAATACATATTGTTATTTGAAAAGTTATCAGTGACTCCTTTAAGATATCCTCGTAGAGTGTTTTATGTATGTGAGTGTCACAGTGTTGTCAAGTGTGGTGGAATAAATTAAATTGTTTATCTGTCTGTTGTTGTTATGACTTACACTTCATCATACACATACCCTAGACATATAACGTAGTCATCACACTATTCCAGAATAATTCTGACTGAGGTATACATATGTGGCAGCAAGTAAGGTTATATATAATACACTACTCTTATTAGATATATATACCTTCACAGCTGATCTCAGTCAGTACACTAAGTCCCCTATAAATATTTATAACATCCCACTTCACCACATATATTGGGGTCTCGCTCACGGGATTTTGAATCTTTACCTATTACAAATATTGGGGGAAATTCACTTCAGGGAATAATAAGAATTAAAAGGTATCCTTGGGTGGAATTAAATAAGGTTGAGCTCTCGGTGCCTGTGTTGTCCATTAGATATATATTTAGAGATTGAATTGTTGGTTAGACATTGTATAAACTTACCTGATAGACAATGGCGGACCTAGCCAAATTTCGATCTGCTGCTGTTCAGACTGCAAAAGAGTTAGGATTAGATGGGCAAGTTATGGTTGCCTATGTCACTACTGAATGTGACAAATTTATTGAACGCGAAGAAAGAAGGTTTGAAGCCGAAAGAAAGTTAGAGGCTGAAAGGGAAATTAAGAAGTTACAATTTGAGGCTGAGGCTGAGACTAAGAGGTTGCAGATTGAGGCTGAGGCTAAGAAATTGGAAGCAGAAGAAAGAAGATTGACTGCAGAAAGAGAAGACAAGAAATTAGCTGCAGAAAGAGAAGACAAGAAATTAGCTGCAGAAAGAGAAGAGAAGAAATTAGCTGCAGAAAGGGAAGAGAAGAAATTAGCTGCAGAAAGGGAAGCAGAAGATAAAAGATTACAAAGGGAACATGAGTTACGACTAAGGGAGTTTGAGTTTCAAGGCCATGCTCCTGAAAATGGTGCCAGTCCCTTTGCCTCTGATGCCACTGCTAGCCAAGGAGCCTCAACCTCAGCTATGAATTTTCATTTAGATCATTTTGTTGAGAAAGACGATGATATAGAGAGCTATCTAAATAGGTATGAACTATTAGCTACCACGTATGGGTTAGAGAGAGAAAGGTGGAGCTTAAAGTTATCTCAAGGACTTCGTGGGGCAGCTTATGAAGTTTTTGCAAAAATGAGCAGAGGTGATCAGGAAAATTATGACATGCTAAAGCAGGCTCTTTTGTTAAGATATGAAAAGAATGCAGAATTTTATAGGAAAAAATTTAGGAATGCTAAACTACTGTCAGGTGAAACCTATCACCAGTTCTCTGCACGAATAGAGACATACTTGGAGAAATGGACGTCTCTGGGGAAAACCCAAGATCTTAAGGAAATGGTCCTCATAGAGCAACTAAGAGAGTCCATGGCTCCAGACCTGAGAAAGTTTCTCATGGAACAAGGTGCAGAGAGGCTGGGTGAGTTGCTAAATGTTGCTGAAAGGTATCAAGCAGCTCAAGCAGAGGTAACAGGTAATAAAAAGAAACAAGTGGATAACTTTAGGGCGCCACAGAACTTTAATAAATTTGATCCTAGGGATCAAAACAAAGGTAAGCACCAATTTGATAGGCCACGGTATGAAAATAAAAATAAATTCCCACAATTCGATGAAAGGAAATATGATGAAAGAAAATCTTTCAACCAAGGAAAAAGGTGGTGTAAAAATTGTCAGATGGACAATCATGACACTGACCGTTGCAGAAGGAAACCTGTGTATATGGCCAACCTTCAGGTCAGGTCGACCTCAAGACAGGAGGAGGATATTATGTTAGATACCACTCCAGAAGAGATGAGGAAGGCACAGGCTGGGGATAAAACACTCAAGCCTTGTTTCAGAAAATTGTCAACTTGTCATACAACTCCAGGCAAGGGAGATTTTTACATGAAAAACAAGTTGATGTATAGGAAGACTGGAGCTAGATCGAAAGGTCAGGGACAGCTGGTACTTCCTAAAAGATATAGGGCAGACTTAATAAGGAGCCTACATGTGAAACCAGATGGGGACCATGAGAAGATAGGTACCATCATTCAAAAGGTGGCTCACAATTATTATTGGCCCAAAGCAAGATGGGACATTGAGAATTTTGTAGAAAGGTGTAGCATAGCACATGAGGGAACATCCACAAGTGGGAACATTGATCAGGACCTGGACACGCCACGGGGCAAAATTAGGCCTGATAATAAAAAGAAAAATAGATTTGATAAAGTGGACCAAATGGAATGGGAAGCCCCTTTTCACGGACAAGCTTCACTTAACTGTTTTACAATGGCCACTATGCAGAGAGTGCAAAAAGATGTCTTACCCCAGGATAAGCCGAACATCCCTCAATCGGACTTAAACAAACTGGAGGAAGAGGATGTAGAGAGGAAATCTCTCATCAAGAATTTTAAGTGGGGAGAAAGCCCCAAAAGAAAAATTGGTAGCGGTCGTTTTATGCATGATAATTCTGGGAAGAAAAATCATCACTATAGAGCTTCGAGTGGAAGAGACCATACCGGTGCATGGACAAAGAGGTCCACAAAATTAAAGGTCCATATGTAGCTTTGTTAAGAACGTGGACTGATGAAAAGGCAGAGGAAAACATTACATCTTCATACCAATATGTGAATGAGCTGACCACTCGTTTAAAAACTGGCTGGAAACTTGCCAATGAAAATTTGAAACAAGCCAGGAAGAAACATGCTGCCTATTATAACAGGAAGGCGAAAGACAGAGATTTGGCTGTGGGAGAGAAGGTACTGCTTCTTCTCCCCGGGAGTCAGAATAAGTTACAGATTGGATGGCAAGGTCCATATACAGTTTTAGAGAAGGTGTCTAGAACAAATTATAAGATAGATAAGAAGGGGAAAGAAAAAATCTATCATGTGAATCTCCTGAAGAAATATTTGGAAAGAGAACATCAGGAAGAAACACACTTGTTGACCTTGTCCATCGCCATGGAGATGAAAAAGGAACCACTTTCATCATTTGAATATCCATTACACCCCTGTGAGACAGCAGCACAGGTGAAAATCAGTACACATTTAACGAAAACTCAGAAAGAGAGAGTGCAACAGGTTCTAAATAATCATGCAGAGGTGTTAACAGACCGACCAGGGCATACAAACCTATTGGAATATGATATGAAACTGATAGACCCCACACCTGTCTGTATGAAACCATATTCGATTCCGTTTGCTAAGGAGAAAGCTTTGAAGGAAGAGATAGACTATCTGTTGAAGGAAGGAATTATTTCGCACAGTGAATCTTCGTATAGTTCCGGTGTTGTACTCTTAAGGAAGCCCTCTGGAGATAATAGACTCTGTATAGATTACAGGAGACTGAATGCTATTACAGAAGGACAGGTGGATCCATTGCCGGATACAAATCAGCTGTTTGCCAGACTAAATAAAGCTAAATATTTCTCAAAAGTGGATCTGAGTAAAGGATATTATCAGATTCCAGTAAAGCCTGAGGTTAGACCATACCTAGCTTTTAGTACCTCAGAAGGACACTATGAGTTTAATAGATTGCCATTTGGATTGAAGAATGCGCCTAGTGTCTTCTCTAGAATGATGAGAAAATTGTTGGATGTAAACATTTCGGAGGAACGTAATGAATCCCTGAGTTGCCTCTTTGATTGAGGATATTCCGAATGTTTCATACAGGATAATAAGAAGATTATGGGATCCACTACGAAAACTCTGCTATCACCAGGTATATGTTATCTCCTCATAACGTACATTTTGAGGGAAATATAATGTTCTCTGGACATGTCATTGCGCAGACTCAGAGAAGAGAAATGGTGAATACGGGTTGCGAAGCAGCATTAAGACAAGCACTCACACTTGCGGCTGTTCAGTAACATAACCGAAATATATTATTGGTTGTAGAAGTCTGAGGCAGATTTCATGAGTAGTGCCTACTCTGAATGGACCAACTACATAAAACCATGATAGCAAATATAAGTTATTGGTTGTAAAGAAGTCAGTTTTTAAATTATCAGGTAAATATGAAGCCTAACAAATAAATTTAATAAAAGAAAAGAGAAATGGTAAAAGAAACCGTGCTGTCACAATGACTGTACGCAAAATCCCCTCGTTTTCTATTTAGTCAGCAAATTGTAACGCTTTCACGTTGATAGTAAAAGCCTACTGTATTATTACCCGCTTTCTTCAATGAAACGTGTACTGTATTTCTTGGAACAACCTTGAGATACGCAAACTGATCAATGACCTAAATTTAATATTTCATTCATTCCATTTTATACACGGCGTAACTAAAAGACAGATAAAGCAGGGGAGAGAGAGGGGCGAATGAAATCAGGAACGCATGCAACACTAAACACGCGTCTCGCTATTAATGCCACCCCCAACAAGCGTAACGCGATATACAATTACTACTATCACGCGTGTAAGGCCACATGCACTAACTTTTTTTCAGACGGACAGTGATAAAAACACTAACCTTCCCAGAGTTAGGTTTTAAAATCCTGAAAAACGCTTATTAGAAAAGATAACATTAGATGGGTTTACGTTTGAAAACATTACAGTACCCAGACAGCACATCTTCGAAACAGGAGGTAGAAGAAATTGCATATTTTGAACGCAGCCACTTAGCTCTTTTAAATTTATATATTTGGGTTCCTTAGGGCTTGCTGACAAAGAATATATAAAACGTTACGCAAATAGTCTAGGAATTACCAAATTATAACCAAAATAAAATAGTGGGGATGCCTGACAGCATGAAATCATTTCTGCTCATAAAATTTTTTTATAACGTGTTTGAAAAAACCTTACGTTACGGAAATAGCCTACCATGTTAACTCCTAATTGATTGGAGCGCCACAAATGTAAGACTAAACACGATTGGTCAGGCTATAAATACTATCTTGTGTTGTCAGGGGAAACGTGAAAAAGGAGTACTTTTTTTGAAAAGATGTGTAGACATGGTTTCATTGGGTAGAGCTGCGAATATACTCGATTCAGAGCGTCTGTTCATTGCCACATCTTGTAATAAACCTACTAAGAAGCAGTGCGTTGAGCACCAGTGTATATTTTATATAAAATAAAGCCTGGGACATCGGCAGATCGGAGTTGTGCTATATCCATTGCCAGTCAACGAAACTGTTTATTATTCTATGAATTGTGGGACCGTGGTCTTAAAGTTATTGAGCAGCACCTGGTCAGAGCTTTGCTGAAGCCAGAGGTGGACAGCATACTCCTTGGTCCATATAACAACCAGTGGGGTGGCTCCAGAACTCATTAAAGTAATCGAGCAGAGGAGGCCTTTACTGCAGTCATCACGAAAGATAAGAAAGTGTGGCCATGGAGCTCAACATTATGTACCCCATCTTAAAATGACAGTGTAAAATAAACTTAAGAGGGGAATTTAATTGTTTTAATATCAGGAACTGAGAACATCTCCAATACTAGTTCCAATAAAGACAAACTATTGAAGTCATGATGACACATACCAACAGAGCTTGAACAAAACAAAACCAGTATTACCTCATATTACTACTACACAACTGACACACATATGATACTATTAAAAATATATGTCACTACAAGATTCATATTAATAAATTATGTACATATAACTTGTAATTAAAATTGATTGTGATTCCTGGTTCCCTTTGTATTTGAATCAGGACACATATACCTTCATGACAGCACTGAATACATATTGTTATTTGAAAAGTTATCAGTGACTCCTTTAAGATATCCTCGTAGAGTGTTTTATGTATGTGAGTGTCACAGTGTTGTCAAGTGTGGTGGAATAAATTAAATTGTTTATCTGTCTGTTGTTGTTATGACTTACACTTCATCATACACATACCCTAGACATATAACGTAGTCATCACACTATTCCAGAATAATTCTGACTGAGGTATACATATGTGGCAGCAAGTAAGGTTATATATAATACACTACTCTTATTAGATATATATACCTTCACAGCTGATCTCAGTCAGTACACTAAGTCCCCTATAAATATTTATAACATCCCACTTCACCACATCCTTCGAAGGGTTCCTTAACAACTATGGAATCTCTGAGACGTCAATTTATGACGGCGAATTCTGAAAAAGTTGTCAGCAATATTAATATTAAGGAAACTTTACCTGTTGGGTCAGCACAACCCCTGTGTTCCGTAATACTGAAACGAGTTTGTTATTGACAAAACTCCTGTGAAAATTTAATGACCATCTACCATAATGGGAAGCCAATGCAGGTAAGGGATGGCCACACGACAGTCTTGTTATGGAATCTGGCTAAAAAAGAGTGTTGCATTCAGAACATTGAGATTCATTAGAAAAGTCCATACAACAAGCATTTGCATGATTTGTGGTACTGTGGTAAAGTGGGATGTTATAAATATTTATAGGGGACTTAGTGTACTGACTGAGATCAGCTGTGAAGGTATCTATATTTAATAAGAGTAGTGTATTATAGATAACCTTACTTGCTTCCACATATGTATACCTCAGTCAGAATTATTCTGGAATAGTGTGATGACTACGTTATATGTCTAGGGTATGTGTATGATGAAGTGTAAGTCATAACAACAACAGACAGATAAACAATTTAATTTATTCCACCACACTTGACAACACTGTGACACTCACATACATAAAACACTCTACGAGGATATCTTAAAGGAGTCACTGATAACTTTTCAAATAACAATATGTATTCAGTGCTGTCATGAATGAATATGTGTCCTGATTCAAATACAAATGGAACCAGGAATCACAATCAATTTTAATTACAAGTTATATGTACAGAATTTCTCAATATGAATCTTGTAGTGACATGTATTTTTAATAGTATCCTATGTGTGTCAGTGGTGTAGTAGTAATATGAGGTAATACTGGTTTTGTTTTGTTCAAGCTCTGTTGGTATTTGTCATCATGACTTCAATAGTTTGTCTTTATTGGAACTAGTATTGGAGATGTTCTCAGTTCCTGATATTAAAACAATTAAATTCCCCTCTTAATTGTATTTTACACTGTCATTTTAAGATGGGGGTACATAATGTTGAGCTCCATTGCCACACTCTCTTATCTTGCGTGATGACTGCAGAAAAAGGCTCCTCTGCTCGATGAGTTCTGGAGCCACCCCACTGGTTGCTATATGGACCAAGGAGTATGCTGTCCACCTCTGGCTTCAGCAAAGCTCTGACCAGGTGCTGCTCAATAACTTTAAGACCACTGTCCCTGAAAACAAGAAGGATGTACCTTCTACGTCATAACTAATTTATACTCTCTTTCTACACTGAGCACAATACATCACAAACATTGAGTTCAGAGCGTTAGGCCAACTGTCAGCTTCATCTGAAATATTTTATACCAGTATTTCCCTCCCTAATGGTTACTACGCCTCTGCAATTCCAGCATTATTTCTGTCTAATCAATAATCTAGGTGTCAGTGTACTGTTTGGCCATTCCATGCAGTTTTACTTTCCTCACACCTTCTGTTCAGGCTGGAGCATTATAGGCTTTACATCATGTTCGCTACTGAACTACACATATATACAGGCATAAATTAACAATTTACATTCAATTTTCATTAAAAGATATTGAATATTTCAAGCTTACCACAATTCATAGAATAATAAACAGTTTCGTTGACTGGCAATGAATATAGCACAACTCCGATCTGCCGATGTCCCAGGCTTTATTTTATTAAAAATATACACTGGTGCTCAACGTACTGCTTCTTAGTAGGTTTATTACAAGATGTGGCAATGAACAGACGCTCTGAATCAAGTATATTCGCAGCTCTACCCAATGAAACCACGTCCACACATCTTTTCAAAAAAGTACCCCTTCTATTCGTTTCCCATAACAACACAAGATAGTATTTATAGCCCGACCAATCGTGTTTAGTCTTATATTTGTTGCGCTCCAATCAATTTGGAGTTAACATGGTAGGCTATTTCCGTAACGTAAGGTTTTTTCAAACACGTTATAAAAAAAATTTTATGAGCAGAAATGATTTCATGCTGTCAGGCACCCCCACTATTTTATTTTGGTTATAATTTGGTAATTCCTAGACTATTTGCGTAACGTTTTACATATTCTTTGTCAGCAAGCCCTAAGGAACCCAAATATAAAAATTTAAAAGAGCTAAGTGGCTGCGTTCAAAATATGCAATTTCTTCTACCTCCTGTTTCGAAGATGTGCTGTCTGGGTACTGTAATGTTTTCAAACGTAAACCCATCTAATGTCATCTTTTCTAATAAGCGTTTTCCAGGTTTTTAAAACCTAACTCTGGGAAGGTTAGTGTTTTTATCACTGTCCGTCTGAAAAAAAAGTTAGTGCATGTGGCCTTACACGCGTGATAGTAGTAATTGTGTATCGCGCGACGCGAGTTTAGTGTTGCATGTGTCCTTGCTTTCATTCGCCCCTCTCTCTTTCTATTTGAGTCCATCTGTTCGTTCGTTTTGGTAACGTAGTATAATTAATGTTAGGATTAATTTAGGTCATTACGCAGTGTGCCTCTCAATGTTTTTCTTAGAAATGCAATACCCGTTTTAATGTGTTGTGGAAACGCTTGTATTTATGCAGTGGCTTATATTTAACGTGGAAACGTTACAATTTGCAGACGAAGCATAAAACAAAGGGGATTTCGAGTACTGTCATTGTGACAGCACTGTTCTTTACCATTCTTCTTCCTTTTATTAAATTTATTTGTTAGGCTTTGCATTTACCTTTTAATTTATATATGTGGATTGGAATATTCCACGACATCTCCCCTCTTAAAACAGACATTATATGTCAGTCCTTTATTCTATATACACATAGAGAAATTTATTATTATTTCTGGGGTTTAGGGTGATTCTCATCACACGGATGGCGGCTTAAAAAATCCGCTCCCAAATTTGTTTTTCCAGATATATATTCAATGCTAAAATTATATGGAGCCAAAAGTAAAGACCATCGGAGTAACCTAGAGTTCTCATGCCTAGCCTGTGCTAGAAACGATAAAGGTTTGTGGTCTGTTTGCAACTTAAATGCCTTCCCATACAGATAAATATTGAATTTCTTTATTGCCCATATTACTGCAAGACATTCTTTTTCGCTAGTTGAGTAGTTGATTTCAGCTTTATTCAACTTTCTGCTAGCATATGCCACTGGGCTTAATTCCCCATCCAATGCATCTGATTTCTGTAGTAGAGTTGCACCTAACCCAATATTACTGGCATCCGTTCTTACAATGAATTCTTGACTTAAGTCAGGTAATTTCAAAATAGGTTTGCTTGTGAGCTTTTCCTTCAATTCTTGGTAAGCCATTTCACATTGTGGTGTCCATGTAATGCGATCTGGATGTCCTTTACGTGTCAAATCAGTTAACGGTGCACATATGGAATTAAAGTTTTTGATATACTTCTGGTAGAAACCACATAATGAGACAAAGGATCTCACGTCCTTCTTGGTTTGTGGTCTCGGGGCTTTCTGTAGTTTCTCTAAATTCTTTGGGTCAGGGGTCATGTTTCCCTGATAAACTGTGTGTCCCGAAAATTCCAATTCTTTACATCCAACGCAACATTTGGTTGGTCGGGCTGTTAAATTTGCCTCCCTAAGTCGATTAAACAGCATGTTCAGAGAGTCAATGTGTTCCTCAAATGTTTCTGTTGCTATAAGGATATCATCCATAAAATTTGTTATATATGGATTATTCAGAGGGTCCAATAATTTTCTCATCATTCTAGAGAAGACACTAGGCGCATTCTTCAATCCAAATGGCAATCTATTAAACTCATAGTGTCCTTCTGAGGTACTAAAAGCTAGGTATGGTCTAACCTCAGGCTTTACTGGAATCTGATAGTATCCTTTACTCAGATCCACTTTTGAGAAATATTTAGCTTTATTTAGTCTGGCAAACAGCTGATTTGTCTCCGGCAATGGATCCACCTGTCCTTCTGTAATAGCATTCAGTCTCCTGTAATCTATACAGAGTCTATGTTCTCCAGAGGGCTTCCTTAAGAGTACAACACCGGAACTATACGAAGATTCACTGTGCGAAATAATTCCTTCCTTCAACAGATAGTCTATCTCTTCCTTCAAAGCTTTCTCCTTAGCAAACGGAATCGAATATGGTTTCATACAGACAGGTGTGGGGTCTATCAGTTTCATATCATATTCCAATAGGTTTGTATGCCCTGGTCAGTCTGTTAACACCTCTGCATGATTATTTAGAACCTGTTGCACTCTCTCTTTCTGAGTTTTCGTTAAATGTGTACTGATTTTCACCTGTGCTGCTGTCTCACAGGGGTGTAATGGATATTCAAATGATGAAAGTGGTTCCTTTTTCATCTCCATGGCGATGGACAAGGTCAACAAGTGTGTCTCTTCCTGATGTTCTCTTTCCAAATATTTCTTCAGGAGATTCACATGATAGATTTTTTCTTTCCCCTTCTTATCTATCTTATAATTTGTTCTAGACACCTTCTCTAAAACTGTATATGGACCCTGATATCCAATTTGTAACTTATTCTGACTCCCGGGCAAAAGAAGCAGTACTTTCTCTCCCACAGCCAAATTTCTGTCTTTCGCCTTCCTGTTATAATAGGCAGCATGTTTCTTCCTGGCTTGTTTCAAATTTTCATTGGCAAGTTTCCAGCCAGTTTTTAAACGAGTGGTCAGCTCATTCACATATTGGTATGAAGATGTAATGTTTTCCTCTGCCTTTTCATCAGTCCACGTTCTTAACAAAGCTTCGAGTGGACCTTTTATTGGCCTTCCAAACAATAATGTTGCCGGGGCCATACCGGTTGAACTATGGGGTACCTCCCGATAAGCAAAGAGGGCGGCGTGCAGGTACTGGTCCCATGTATCTGGTTTTTCGTGTGCCAACTTTCTCAGGATCGACATCAATGTGCCGTTAAATCTTTCCACTTGGCCGTTCCCTTGGGGATGGTACACACTACAATGGAAGTGTTTGGCCTGGAAGATCCTGAAAACTTCTTCAGTTAGTTTCCCCTTGAACTGAGAGCCATTATCAGTCAAGATTTGATTGGGAAAGCCTAACCTTGTGAAAATTGTGAGCAATGCCTCTGCCACATGTTTAGAATCAATCGATGACAGGGCTACTGCCTCTCCCCACATAGAACAAGTGTCCACCAGAGTCAGAATGTAGCTGTTCCTTCTCTTGGTTCGGGTGAGAGGTCCCACAAGATCCACGGCAACTCTCTCAAAGGGTGTTCCCACTATGGGCATTTCCCCCAGAGTTGCTGGTGCAGTCCAATGTTTAGGTGCTACTCGTTGGCACTCTGGACAGGATTTTACATATCGTTTGATATCTTCAGTTATTCCTGGCCAGAAATAGTGACAAGCTATTCGCTGTCCTGTTGCGCTGATTCCCATATGACCACTGAAGGGAATCGCATGCCCTAGTTCCAACACTTTAGTCCTATATGAAGTGGGAAGGACCAGCTGTCCGTGACCATTGGATTCAGATCCAGCCTTCCTATATATCAGTTTGTTCTTCATATAAAACTCTCCCTTGCCTGGAGGTGTATGAGATTTGGGCAACTTCTTGAAACATGGCTTGAGTGTTTTGTCCTCAGCCTGTGCCTTCCTCATCTCATCTGGGTGAGTATTTATTGGATTATCCTCCTCCTTTTTAGACTGTGATCTGGTCTGCACTGTTGCCAATATCACAGGTCTCTTGGGATTCCCCAAGAAGACATATCTACACCCCAATATCAGAGGGTAGATTGGATCATTTATCACTGCTGCTTTTATGATTCCTTCCACATATCGCGTTTTCACTTTTATTCGGGCGACGGGAAGTGTCATGGTAGCTACATCCTTGGTTGCAGTTTGAATCTCCACTGTTTCTGTGGTGTATTGATCGGCCTGCACCAGGTGAGAACTCACAACGGAATCGTAATCTAAACCGGTATCATATAAACACCTTATAGTGACACCATTACAGATGACATCTTCACACACTGGGGGGTGGTATGGTTCCTGTAGTTCTTCAGTTTGACCTTCTTTTCCTTTTTCCCCGATGTCATAGCAGCACAATGAGGAGGTTTCCTTCTACAATGGTCAGTGTCATGATTGTTCATCTTACAATTTTTACACCACCTTTTTCCTTGGTTGAAAGATTTTCTTTCATCATATTTCCTTTCATCGAATTGTGGGAATTTATTTTTATTTTCATACCGTGGCCTATCAAATTGGTGCTTACCTTTGTTTTGATCCTTAGGATCAAATTTATTAAAGTTCTGTGGTGCCCTAAAGTTATCCACTTGTTTCTTTTTATTACCTGTTACCTCTGCTTGAGCTGCTTGATACCTTTCAGCAACATTTAGCAACTCACCCAGCCTCTCTGCACCTTGTTCCATGAGAAACTTTCTCAGGTCTGGAGCCATGGACTCTCTTAATTGCTCTATAAGGACCATTTCCTTAAGATCTTGGGTTTTCCCCCAGAGAAGTCCATTTCTCCAAGTATGTCTCTATTCGTGCAGAGAACTGGTGATAGGTTTCACCTGACAGTAGTTTAGCATTCCTAAATTTTTTCCTATAAAATTCTGCATTCTTTTCATACCTTAACAAAAGAGCCTGCTTTAGCATGTCATAATTTTCCTGATCACCTCTGCTCATTTTTGCAAAAACTTCATAAGCTGCCCCACGAAGTCCTTGAGATAACTTTAAGCTCCACCTTTCTCTCTCTAACCCATACGTGGTAGCTAATAGTTCATACCTATTTAGGTAGCTCTCTATATCATCGTCTTTCTCAACAAAATGATCTAAATGAAAATTCATAGCTGAGGTTGAGGCTCCTTGGCTAGCAGTGGCATCAGAGGCAAAGGGACTGGCACCATTTTCAGGAGCATGGCCTTGAAACTCAAACTCCCTTAGTCGTAACTCATGTTCCCTTTGTAATCTTTTATCTTCTGCTTCCCTTTCTGCAGCTAATTTCTTCTCTTCCCTTTCTGCAGTCAATCTTTTCTTCTTCTGCTTCCCTTTCTGCAGCTAATTTCTTCTCTTCCCTTTCTGCAGCTAATTTCTTCTCTTCCCTTTCTGCAGCTAATTTCTTCTCTTCCCTTTCTGCAGCCTGTCTTCTTTCCTCGGCTTCCAATGCTTTAGCCTCTTTGTCAGCCTCAATCTGCAACCTCTTAGTCTCAGCCTCAGCCTCAAATTGTAACTTCTTAATTTCCCTTTCAGCCTCTAACTTTCTTTCGGCTTCAAACCTTCTTTCTTCGCGTTCAATAAATTTGTCACATTCAGTAGTGACATAGGCAACCATAACTTGCCCATCTAATCCTAACTCTTTTGCAGTCTGAACAGCAGCAGATCGAAATTTGGCTAGGTCCGCCATTGTCTATCAGGTAAGTTTATACAATGTCTAACTAACAATTCAATCTCTAAATATATATCTAATGGACAACACAGGCACCGAGAGCTCAACCTTATTTAATTCCACCCAAGGATACCTTTTTAATTCTTATTATTCCCTGAAGTGAATTACCCCCAATATTTGTAATAGGTAAAGATTCAAAATCCCAAGAGCGAGACCCCAATATATGTGGTAAAGTGGGATGTTATAAATATTTATAGGGGACTTAGTGTACTGACTGAGATCAGCTGTGAAGGTATCTATATTTAATAAGAGTAGTGTATTATAGATAACCTTACTTGCTTCCACATATGTATACCTCAGTCAGAATTATTCTGGAATAGTGTGATGACTACGTTATATGTCTAGGGTATGTGTATGATGAAGTGTAAGTCATAACAACAACAGACAGATAAACAATTTAATTTATTCCACCACACTTGACAACACTGTGACACTCACATACATAAAACACTCTACGAGGATATCTTAAAGGAGTCACTGATAACTTTTCAAATAACAATATGTATTCAGTGCTGTCATGAATGAATATGTGTCCTGATTCAAATACAAATGGAACCAGGAATCACAATCAATTTTAATTACAAGTTATATGTACAGAATTTCTCAATATGAATCTTGTAGTGACATGTATTTTTAATAGTATCCTATGTGTGTCAGTGGTGTAGTAGTAATATGAGGTAATACTGGTTTTGTTTTGTTCAAGCTCTGTTGGTATTTGTCATCATGACTTCAATAGTTTGTCTTTATTGGAACTAGTATTGGAGATGTTCTCAGTTCCTGATATTAAAACAATTAAATTCCCCTCTTAATTGTATTTTACACTGTCATTTTAAGATGGGGGTACATAATGTTGAGCTCCATTGCCACACTCTCTTATCTTGCGTGATGACTGCAGAAAAAGGCTCCTCTGCTCGATGAGTTCTGGAGCCACCCCACTGGTTGCTATATGGACCAAGGAGTATGCTGTCCACCTCTGGCTTCAGCAAAGCTCTGACCAGGTGCTGCTCAATAACTTTAAGACCACTGTCCCTGAAAACAAGAAGGATGTACCTTCTACGTCATAACTAATTTATACTCTCTTTCTACACTGAGCACAATACATCACAAACATTGAGTTCAGAGCGTTAGGCCAACTGTCAGCTTCATCTGAAATATTTTATACCAGTATTTTCCTCCCTAATGGTTACTACGCCTCTGCAATTCCAGCATTATTTCTGTCTAATCAATAATCTAGGTGTCAGTGTACTGTTTGGCCATTCCATGCAGTTTTACTTTCCTCCGACACCTTCTGTTCAGGCTGGAGCATTATAGGCTTTACATCATGTTCGCTACTGAACTACACATATATACAGGCATAAATTAACAATTTACATTCAATTTTCATTAAAAGATATTGAATATTTCAAGCTTACCACAATTCATAGAATAATAAACAGTTTCGTTGACTGGCAATGAATATAGCACAACTCCGATCTGCCGATGTCCCAGGCTTTATTTTATAACAAATATACACTGGTGCTCAACGTACTGCTTCTTAGTAGGTTTATTACAAGATGTGGCAATGAACAGACGCTCTGAATCAAGTATATTCGCAGCTCTACCCAATGAAACCACGTCCACACATCTTTTCAAAAAAGTACCCCTTCTATTCGTTTCCCATAACAACACAAGATAGTATTTATAGCCCGACCAATCGTGTTTAGTCTTATATTTGTTGCGCTCCAATCAATTTGGAGTTAACATGGTAGGCTATTTCCGTAACGTAAGGTTTTTTTCAAACACGTTATAAAAAAATTTTATGAGCAGAAATGATTTCATGCTGTCAGGCACCCCCACTATTTTATTTTGGTTATAATTGGGTAATTCCTAGACTATTTGCGTAACGTTTTACATATTCTTTGTCAGCAAGCCCTAAGGAACCCAAATATACAAATTTAAAAGAGCTAAGTGGCTGCGTTCAAAATATGCAATTTCTTCTACCTCCTGTTTCGAAGATGTGCTGTCTGGGTACTGTAATGTTTTCAAACGTAAACCCATCTAATGTCATCTTTTCTAATAAGCGTTTTCCAGGTTTTTAAAACCTAACTCTGGGAAGGTTAGTGTTTTTATCACTGTCCGTCTGAAAAAAAGTTAGTGCATGTGGCCTTACACGCGTGATAGTAGTAATTGTGTATCGCGCGACGCGAGTTTAGTGTTGCATGTGTCCTTGCTTTCATTCGCCCCTCTCTCTTTCTATTTGAGTCCATCTGTTCGTTCGTTTTGGTAACGTAGTATAATTAATGTTAGGATTAATTTAGGTCATTACGCAGTGTGCCTCTCAATGTTTTTCTTAGAAATGCAATACCCGTTTTAATGTGTTGTGGAAACGCTTGTATTTATGCAGTGGCTTATATTTAACGTGGAAACGTTACAATTTGCAGACGAAGCATAAAACAAAGGGGATTTCGAGTACTGTCATTGTGACAGCACTGTTCTTTACCATTCTTCTTCCTTTTATTAAATTTATTTGTTAGGCTTTGCATTTACCTTTTAATTTATATATGTGGATTGGAATATTCCACGACAGGTACCATTGTTTTGATTCACTACACCTGTATTGCTATTTTGACCAGAGGTTGAGTTTGTTCGTTTAAAGCTACTAGAAAGAAAGAAATTGTTATTACTCTGGTAATTTCCGTTATTACCTCTAACATTGTGAGGGTTATTTGAATGTTTAGGGCAACGACAACCTGGGCAGTGTTGTGAGGCGGGTGAGGTTTGGTTGCTTTCTCCAATATAGGACCTGTTGCCTCTATTCTGATATGAATTATCATACCTGCGCCAACCTCTGTTTGATCGATTGTTGCTTTGTTGTGTAGAGTTTCCATCTTAGTACTGTCGAAAATTCCTTTGATCCGGAGGTGATCGATTCCCAAAATTGTAACGTCAACGAAAAGATCAAACATTTCGATCACAGTTCCGACCAAAGTTCCTATCCAGGTCTTGTGTTGTTCATTGGCACCGAGTGTGCTGACCCAACAGGTAAAGCTTCCTTAACATTATTGTTGCTGACATATTTTCCAGGATGCGCCGTCTTAAATTGACATCCCAGAGATTCAAAAGTTGTTAAGGATCCTGGTTTCCATTCAGATATGCCAGAAAATCGAAATTTATGGATGATAACACCTTGTCCCTTAACATTAGATTCATTAGGTCGTAAAACATGCGTTTGATTTTAGACAGTTCAATCCATCGATTGCCTCCATGCATACGATTGAATCAATCCATCGATTGAAACATAATTTTATTGAAGAGATAAAATCTTCAAAATTCTTGTTGGAGTCTGGTATTAGTTGTTTAAATCATAGTCGATAACCATTTTCATCTAGTTGGTAGTTCCTTAAAAGTAATGCTTCAACGGCATAATAATTATTTCTTTTCTCTTCATCCATTGTACAAACGGCTGATAATGCCTCGCCTGTTAATAACGACATCAAACGAACACACCATGAGGATTTTTCCAATTTGTGTTCCTCACAACCTGTTTCAAAGCGGTTTAAAAAAACAAGAAATATCATCAACATTTTGGTTGAAATTTGGCAAATGAAGTTTGAAAGAAGCGGTATTTCCCTTCCTGGAAGAACCTTGATTGTCATGATTATTTTGTCCATTTTCATTTGTTACTCTTAGTCTTTCCAGTTCTATAGTAGCCATACTTTGCTCATGCTCAAACTGAGCTTTCTTTGCTTCTAATTCAATCTCATCCTGCCTTCTCTTTTCCTCATCTTGTCTTCTTTTTTCTTCTCTATCTAGTTCATCTTGCCTTCTTTTCTCAATCTCTTCAGCTCTCCTTTTCTCTCCAATCTCTTCAGCTCTTCTCTTCTCTCCAATCTCTTCAGATCTCATTTTCTCTTCAATCTCTTCAGCTCTCCTTTTTTTCATCTCTAGCTATTGCTCACTTCTCTAGCAATATCATCCAATCTCTTCTTCTCTTTCCTTGCCAATTGTTCCGTGGCAAATTCTTTGAGAGCTGGGCCCTGTATCCTTAGCTCCTTACCTTGCTGAATAAAATATTCCAGGGTAGACATGTCGTATATTAATATGGTTTACTTAGTCGTAATATCAACTCTCCAGTGGAAATGTGCAATGCTGATCAAAAGCAACACCAAATGCAGATTCTTTATATACTCAAAAGCAATCAAGTACAAATGTCAAGAAATCACAGGACAAAATGTGGAGCAGACAATACAAAGTAGGACAATTAAAACAGTAGTGTAAACCAAGAAAGAAAATACTGATGGGATGATCAGAAAAAAATGAATGATATGTAAAAAATAAAAATGGTTGCTTACTACCACAAAAATGACACTACAATGACGCAAGACACCATTAAACCATGTATCAAATAAACGATAGTGAGGGCAGACCAACGAAATACAAACAATAATGTTACAGAACTAAATATAAAATACAGTCAACAATCACGAACTACAGTAAAACATGACATCACAACTTGACAAATAGTGAAAATAATGATTTCAAAGGAAGCGCTATACACACAACTCTTTTCGTCGGGCCTTCCTCTGAAAAGATGATGTAATAGCTGTACAGAACACCTTAATTTCGGGCCCATCCTAGGAGAGATGTATCCCGAAACCAAGGCCCTACCAACCTTGCCCACACCGAAAAGAAATTACATAGAAATACAACAGAAAAAGAAGAATGGTTTTACCATAAAATTGCAATAAAAATCAGACTACGACACTAGCCCACTTAACTTAATAAGATCCTTCCTCAGGAATGCCTCTGAGCAGGACATAACAGGTACCTCCTTTCAGCACGTAATGGTAGAGCGAACTTATTGATTGTGGTCGTCAGTAGCAGTCCTGCGCTGACCTCGCCATCTTGTGTCCTCTGCCTAATTACTGGTACGAGATGGACGGATGGAATCTTCGCTGACTCTTGAAAAAAATCTTCGCTGGCACGTATTCTTGAATGCACCAACAAATAATAACGTGACTTACAGTATCTCTGATAACGACAAAACTTGAAATATGCTTCTTAGAGCAACTTCATCTTGAATTTCTGGCTGGCTTCGTGCGACAATGTCCGAGTTCCGTCAGCTTGAGCAAAAAGGAACAGTCTGGATTGTGCGCAATTGACGTCGTGCGCACATAGAGTACGGCTGGCCGAAGGGTTCGTTTTTCAAAATTGGCAAAAATAGGCAGTTGTTTTCAGCATAGTGTCGTGGTTCACAAATTTTTCCCCATACTGGCACCAGATAGTGTTGCATGTTGGAATGTATTAAAACCATGTTGTTGGTATATCAGTGTAGGTAGAATGCATAAATGAACACATCAACAGCAACTTGTAAAAATAAATGCAGTGCAGTCCATGGTAAAGTTCTTGTAATTTATTGGGACAGTCCACGAGACAAAATACTACACTTTTACATCACAAGTATAGATGATATTCCATAACACCTTGTACTACGTCGTCAGATGACATTAAATTTAGACAAAGATGCCGTCCGTCAAAGTCTAACTGTCATCGACACTATGATTCGAATAAATCGACACAAAGGGTAGTCATACTTGCTAGATGCTTTCCTCTTTCATGCACATTTCAATCTCAGGCATGTCACCTTAAACTTGCTCCAATAAATGCAGAAATATCGTGCATCATGTACATAAGCTATGAGAGAACTGTATAACAGCACAGAGAAGCTAACATGGAAATACAAGCAAACAAGTTGCCTCATAAAAGACAAGAATGGAAAACTGCTCAGCAATATACAAGAGCCAATGAAGAGGTGGACGGAATATTTTGAGGACCTTCTCAATAGACCAGCTCCACAAAACCCCCCATACATCCAGCCAGCAAAAGAAGAGCTACAAATTAACTGTGAAAGAAAAACGAAGGAAGAAATAAAGAAAGCCATAAAGCTTCTAAGAGATGGAAAAGCGGCTGGACCAAATAGCATTCCAGCAGATGCAATCAAAGCAGATATCGACACGGCTACATAAATGTTTTATAAATTACTTGGTAAAGTCTGGGAAAAGAAAGAGATACCAGCAGAATGGAAGGAAGGATATCTGGTTAAGTTGCATAAGAAGGGAAATTTACAAGAGTGCGCAAATTATAGAGTAATAATGTTACTATCAGTGCCAGGAAAAGTATTAAACAGGATTATCCTCGAGAGATTAAAAGAGTCCATAGACAAGAAACTGAGAGATGAACAAGCAGGTTTTCGACAAAACAAATCTTGTACAGACCAGATAGCCACTTTGAGAATAATAGTTGAACAAAGTCTGGAATGGAATTCACCACTATACATTTGATTTGTGGACTACAAAAAGGCATTTGACAGTGTAGGCAGAGAATCACTTTGGAAATTGATGAGGCATTATGGAGTTCCCCTGAAGATCATTAATTTAATAAAGAAAACATATGAAGACATGACATGCAGAGTTCTTCATGAAGGACAGCTCACAGAACCGTTTGAGATAAGAACGGGAGTGCGACAGGGATGCCTCTTGTCTCCATTTCTTTTCTTACTAGCAATAGACTGGGTTATGAGATCATCAACTACACACAACAGAAATGGAATCCAGTGGACTCTGACTAAGCAGTTGGATGATCTGGATTTTGCTGATGACTTGGCTCTTCTGTGCCATAACCGTAATCAGATGCAGGACAAATTGTAAACACTCGATGAGAGGTCACAGCAATTGGGTCTGGAAAAGACAAAAATAATGAGAATAAATACAGGCAATGATAAAAGGGCTGAACTTGAAGAAACACCAATACAAGATGTAGAATCGTACACATATCTTGGCAGCAATATAGACAAATTTGAAGGAACAGCCAGTGATATCAAAATAAGAATATAAAAAGCAAGAGGAGCTTTCATTGCATTGGGAAATATATGGAGATCAAGAGAAATCGGATCCAACACGAAAATGAGAATCTTCAACTCAAATGTGAAATCAGTACTGTTATATGGCTCTGAAACATGGAGAACAACAAAGACAACAACCAACAAGCTACAGACTTTCATAAATGGGTGCTTGCGTAGAATAGAAGGATTAAAATGCTATGGCAAGGTTACCAACGTGGAACTGATGACAAGAACCAGACAAGTGCCAGTGGAACAAGAGATGAGAAGATGGCGATGGATAGGACACACACTGAGGAAACCTGTTGATAGCATTACAAGGCAGTCCTTGTTCTGGAACCCCCAGGGCAAGAGAGGCAGAGGTAGAGCAAGAAGCGCATGGAGAAGAGAGCTGGAAACAGATGTAAAAATGATGAGGAAAACGTGGAAAGAACTTGAGATGATGGCACGTGACAGGAGGACTTGGCATGTGTTTGTTGAAGGCCTATGCTCCTATGGGAGTGGAGGGTTATGAATGAATGCACATAAGCTGGAGCTTAATTAAATCAAACACTTCGAATGACATAATGGAAAGAGCCGGAAGTGACCGTTACTTCTGCTCATGCAGACGCTCATACCAAAGCGCATTCATAATATACTACTCTTCAAAAGTCAAGGGCCACTTAGAAAAACCTTGGTTGAAACCATAAAACAAATCTGAAATAAACGTAATTGGTATCAGTCAAATCGGCATTTATTGAGTACCAAATTGACATGTCACGTAAAGAAATGGAAACACACATTCAAACGCAATGAAGCTGTGAAGCATGTCACCCACCTTTTCAAAAGTCACACAATAGATATTGGACAAATAGACATTTCAAAATCGGGTATGACCACCGTTTGCAGCAAGGCATTCAAGACAATGTAGACGCATCGAGTCCACAAGGGTCCGAAGAGTATCCTGAGGAACAGCTTGCCATTCCTGAAGCAGAGATGCAGTCAGCTGTGCAACATCCATTGGCAGGGGGTGATTTGTTGACAATCTTCGACCAAGGACATCCCAGAGGTGCTCAATCGGAGAAAGGTCAGGTGAATGAGCTGGCCACGCCATCCTGATGATCCCATATTGCTGAATAAACTCATTCACCACACGAGCTCGATGGGGTCGAGCGTTATCATCTTGAAGGATGGCATTACCACCTATAGCCTCCAGAGCAGGCTGAACAATTGGTCTCAAGATTTCGTTCTGGTATCTTGGGCCGGTCAAGTTGCCTTGGATGATGTAGAGTGGGGTCCTGCCGAGTCTGTAGAAGCCTCCTCAGACCATGACAGAACCCCTACTATAACGATCCACCTCTCGAATTAGATACTGTGAATGTGAGTATGCTATTATTTTACCTGTACAACGTTGAATTCCTTGAATTGATGGGTAAATTGTATGTGAGAATAAATGAAATCAGTATAAAAGACGGGAGAAAGGAAGGGCAGAATGTCAGACGGGCCTGCGTGCCCAATTCTCAACCCTTTGAAAATAAAGTTCGTTCGTTCGTTCGTTCGTTCGTTCATCAGTAAATCGCTCTCCTGGTCGTCTCCAAACTCGAATCCTACCATCATTGAATGACACAGTGAAGCGAGATTCATCAGTGAAGAGAACCTGACTCCATTGTTGCCTTGTCCATCGAATGTGCTCGCAACACCAAGCAACATGGGCTCTGCGATGAGCAGGAGTAAGAGGGATTCTGACTGCAGGACGTCGAGCAGCCAGTCCAAATTCATGTAAACGTCTGCGAATGGTGCTTTGACTGACATTAACGTTTACAGTTTGTCGCAGCTGACATCTTAGAGTGGAACAAGTCACTGTTCGATGGCGCAGGGCTGACAACAAGAGGTACCGGTCATCATGTCTATTGGTGCATCTAGGGCGACCTGGCCGGTGACGATCCTCCACACTTCCTGTGGCCTGAAATATCTCCAAAATTCTTTGGATAGTAGAGTGTGACACTGCAAGCCGTCTAGCAACCTCATGGACAGATAAACCACTTTCAACCCACGCTATAGCCCTCATTCTTTGTAAGGTGTCAAGACTTCTTCTCGGTGGCATGGTTTTTGCAAGTGATGAAACTACCCTAAGTCTGCTGATTGTAAAACAAATTAAGAGTGAAATATGTTCACGAAAAGTCGCCATTGCACGTGGAATGTCAATCAGCACGATTACTTCACCTGTTTGGTTCTACGGAAGTTTGAAAAAACAGATTAAAAATGTGAATTTATGGTCAGCAAAGCAAATTGCACGTGATCACTATGGTTGTCGGTGAGTTGTTTTTATGCTTAACGTGCATAGAGGACTGTCAGAGGAAGATATTGCACCCATTTTTACTAAAAACGTCCTTCCTTTAATCATTCTATGCGCTTATATAAAAGTGTATTGAAAATAATAGGGTGGCCCTTGACTTTTGACGAGTAGTATATTTTATTGTAAACTGACGTCATAATTAAATTCAAAGGTGCGGTTTCAATAGCGATGCGTTTTAGTGCTGCTCCCTTTGCGCACAGCGATGCCTTCACTAGTGAACGTAACACTGTGTACAAATGGAAGCGTAACAGCAACCCAAGAGCTGTGGAGATCTACTTTAGAAACTATGAACTCTCTAACGATCTACCTAGATAAAATCATGTCTGATTTCAGGATTCAGGGTATTTGGAATCTGAAATATGAGCAACCTATATGTAACTTTTATCTCTCCACCAGATGATCTGTTGCCTACAGTCCCATTAACAAGCAGGGGAAAATTTAAACGAAATATTTTACGAATTCTTTTACTTCACGTAAAGATCGCGTTAATATCTCACATAGTTCATTAACAAAATGAAATCTAGTCAGCTAGCTTGCGGGGTTTCCCTGGAAATGCATTGAAAGTAGGGCTGGGATTGGTTTTAAAAATCTTAATTGATTAATCGAAGTTCTTTAGACGAAGATCAATCGATTAATTTCGAATAATTTGATAGATTATAAAACAATTTTAAATAACATTTTTTTTAAATCACTAAGGACTTAAAACTAGAAAAAAAATTTAAATCACTAAGGACTTAATTTTTTTTAACTAGTTATAAAGCAATATCGGTCTGAAAATATAATAAAAATATTTAAAAGTTACAAATAAACAATTAATTATTATTGACCATACTTGCCAAATTCCATATCACAAACTTCTAACATAGCAAATGCTTTCGCATTCACGCCAAAAAAAAAAAAAAAAAAAAAATGGTTAAAAATGGAATAATCGATTAGCCTTTTCTTTTATCAATTAATCGATTAAAGTATTTTTTTTTTACCGATAAGTTTATTTATTAATCGTTACAGATCCCATCGCTAGGTGAAAGTATTTTTAAACCTAACGACACCGCTTTTAAGTGCTAGCAGAAGAGGAATAGTCCGAAATTGACCTATATTCAACATTCTTGTTTTCCCTGCGTCACCTAAGATCAACCAAATGCTCCCCCGGGTGCTACCGGTAGATCAAGATCGACCGGTTGCCGAACCCTGTCCCATGTCTTACTTGAGTATAGTGTCTACCGTTCAAAAATTGAGCCACACATAATATAAAAACTAGGATGTAGAAACAATGACCGTGGAAAAAGTCAGTGTCTCCATAACTATGAACGTATAACATCAATGGCTAACTTGTGGGGAGCAGAAAAAGTTACAAGTATGAACGGTGGTTTGGTTTTAGAAAAGTAAGTGAGTGTAGATAAATGGTTTGGAAAAAATGAATGGAGTTGTTAAAAGACTGTTCGTCTTTGTTAAAGGGAAGTGATATGTATGGAGGAGTGCTTTGGGCGAAGGGAGGAAACTCCGTGGTTTGCACTTGGAAGATGTAGTAATGTTTAGAGTTAAGCATATTAAGTAAGTCCAAAATTGTGGTGGGACAAATTTGCATGTAAAGTTTTTGTAATAAGAATTAAAGAGAAGTGTATGGTTTTGAGTCTAATCATCAAAGGGAGATAACTTGGAATTACGTCCCTTGTAAGTTTTGGTGGGTGAGCAAGGAAAAAAAATACGCACGAGAAAGTTGTGGTAGGATGAACACATTTTAAGAGTGAACGGAAAATGTTAGAACGGGGAATTAGTCAGTCTGATTTTGAACGCGCTGAGCGTAAGTTAGCAAGTGTGTGCTAGAGAGATGGTAGTTTGGAAGTTCATTAGTGAGCGAGGTTCTTGATATTCATGTTTCTGGAAAAACAAGCCATTTTTTATGTGGTTGGTTACTGTGGTTACAGACACGACATAACAAGAGTTATGTTATTAAGTTGTCAAGGTTTTGTGTTTTTCAAGACAGCAGGTATGATTGCAGTATATATTGAAGATAGATTTTTTTAAAATAGATAAAACAGAGACAGACGTAGTGATCAGGTAAACTGGTCGAAAATCAACATCCCTGGCAGTTGTAGGCCAGTCTTCTAAGCAAGATACACCAGAAGGTCACTAAGTGAAAAGTTATAAAGATAAACTAACTTTCTTAGAAGATCACCCAGGTGACATAGCAGTGGAGAAATTAGACGAGAGCAGATCAGTGACAGATATGTACAAGAATATGATTTTCGGATGTTCGCTGAATTGAGAAATTGTACGAATGGGAATTATATCAAATTGAATGTATAAATCTATGAGATAAATTCGCAGAAGAGAGAAGCGGATTCTACTTTATGTAAATAAAACTTTTGAAGTTCGTTTTACTGCTGTTGGAGTACAGTGTGTCAACAGAGTTAGAAACCATCAACCATCTGTACGTCTTGTCTAACACTGCATTTCATCACTTGTTTAGTGTTTACATTGTCTGCTCCCACATGCTGACCACTGGTTAGGGCAGTGATCTGAACCTCTAACATCAACACTATACGAACACTATAAAGAAATGCAAACTTTAACCCACACTATCACGGCCACACAAGACACAAGTTTGTAATTTGTGGAGAAAACAAAATCAACAACAATTTGAACCTGGACGAACAGACGTTAACAGCTTGAACAAGTTAGGAGGATACAAAAAAGAGGAGATGGAATGAGTCAAGAAATCACCAAAATCTAAAAAAAAACCTCTGCTAATCATGTGATCATCATTGTCACAAGATGGATTTTGGGGCGATCTCTTTCCGATCTCTCTTTCATTACGGCAGTAATCAGTTACATTTTTGTATTGATTTTATTGCGGTTTTTTCCGAGTCGCACCCTTTTCTTTCTCTGTCCACTGGAGCAGCTATTTTGTATCTACATTCTTTCACTCCTTTCAGAGATAGGTCACCACGTCTGTTTATTACCCGTCCCTTCCCTAAAGCTTTGCAAGGAGCGGCAGAGATAATATTAACGACAGGCTTGTTGGTTATTCTCGCGTACCCAACCTTGGCCGCTACTGATTAACACGGAAATCGCCAGCGTATTTGTCTAATTGCTGATAAGGCCAGGGTACGTGACAGATAAGAGATTACTTATCTGGGTGACAGACAAGGATGACCTAATCACTTCCGGTCCGACTTGCAATGACACGAGTACTTTAGATAGTAATAATTTGTAACATCTGAAACACATTGTCGTGTGAGTATACAGATGTGTTGGTGAGTTCGCCTGCCAGGGATCGGATATTTTCATGCCATATACGGAAGACTTGACCTCTACATTATGTTCAAAATTTTTCCATGTCAGTATTTTTTTAAAATCGCCCCTCCTCCCCTAACCAGCATGTTTGAAATGATTGGAGCTTTTGCCTAGCTTAATAACAAACAGAGCAGGGGAGGACAGTGAATATAACCTCACGCTTCACACTGTGAAGATCGCTTGCCAAGACAACACAACCTGACATTGCCAGAGTGAAGCCTAGAATTCAGAATTCCATTTTATCAGACCGGACTTTTTATTGGATTATTTATCAGGACTTACAAAACAGCTAAGAAATCTCTATTATTTTAAATAAGGAAAACCGGAATATCTGAGGAAACTGAACACACGGAGTCAGAGAGGGAATTAAAGTTAAAATTAACGACCCCAAATACACGTGTAAAAAGGCATCGGCTAGTGCCTTAGCGTCATTCATCTGACCAAAAAGTCTGTGAGCCAGGATTGGAGTAAGTTGTCATTTTACATTCTATATTTTAATTACTAACATGTGAACTAATATGTATATATTACCATGTGAATATTAATATGTGAAAATCGCTAGCGGATGTCCCAGTCATTTGAGGCTGGCAACCTCAGCGCATAGAATGATGATTTCATGAACCACCACTGCACGGGCTGGTGACTGCTTTATTGCTAGTTTCTTACAGAAAACTAAAGGCATAAAGTAGTCCCATGTTCCATATGGAGCAAGGAGGAAAAGATGAAAGAAGAGATGTACATTTTAATTATAATACTTACAGTTTCAAACCAGTGTAAATGTCGATGTTAACATCTTCTTCTTCTTCTTCTTCTTCCATCCTTAGCCACCAACCGGCAAAGCAGTATGTGGCCAGTACGCCTAGTGGCGTCTTAGGGCAACAACAAATTGATCAATCTATCGCTGTTTCCACCACGCCTAGTGGCGTCTTTGTGGAACAAAAACAGACCAAACAATCTATCGCTGTTTCCGTAATCAGATTGGTTGGCAAGCAGGTGATCAGCCCACTGTGCGAAGTTTTTTACGGGATGGGGTAAACAGCCCCATGCCCAAACCCTCCTTAGTCGCTTTTTACGACATGCATGGTAGGGTGCAGTGTTACTATTCTTTGCTCCCCTTTCGGGCCCCGGCAACACACGGGTGGATGTTAACATATTCCCTTTAAAATTAATGGAAGTTTCAGACTTTTCAAAATCAGTGTATAATAAATGAAAAAATATTCGATTTATATTGTGAACACTTTTCAATCAGTGGAAATGTAAATGTAAACATATTCTATCTGTACTATTAACCTTTTCATTTAAATGTAAAGTAATTATAAAAGCTATTCGATTCAAATGTAAAGAAAGTTTTCTCACGAGGGATTAAAGTTAATTCTCATCGAGGGTAATAATAATAGCCCCTTCAGTCATAACTGACTATGGGAATGCGCCCCTGAGGTGACAGCCCTCAGCTGCTTATTTTCGACGTTTTCTCCTCACCTCTGCTTCTTGTGTGAGCCTCTCTTCGCCCAATCTGAGGTGGCGCCGTAAATAGCATCGCCACTTAGTGCGATCGGCAGCTTCATCCTCCCATGTTGCTTGATCCATGTCCAGTGCCCTCATATCTCTCTTGCACACATCTTTGAACCTCAGCTGTGGTCGCCCAACTGTTCTCTTGCCATCTGCTAATTGTCCGTAGAAGATATCTTTTGGGATGCGACCATCTTCCATGCGGCGAACATGGCCAAGCCAGCGAAGTCTGCGCTGTCTAAGAAGCGTATACATACTTTGAAGGCCAGCACGTGACAACACCTCGACATTTGTCACTTTATCTTTCCACGAGATGCCGAGGATGCGGCGTAGACACCGCATATGGAAGGTATTGAGCCTTCTTTCTTGCTTAGCATAGGTCGTCCAGGTCTCGCTGCCATATAGGAGTGTGCTGGTGACGCAGGCATTATATACCGCAGCTTTGGTCTTCATTGTGAGTTTAGAGTTTCCCCAAACACGCGATGTGAGGCGGGCAAAGGTAGCTGCAGCTTTGCCAATGCGGCTGTCGATTTCTGTATCCAGGGAGAGTTTGTCATTGATGGTAGACCCTAGGTATGTGAAGTGGTGCACCACTGCCAATTCATAGTTATCGATAGTGATAACTGGTGCAGCACCCACATCCTGACTCAGCACATTCGTTTTCTTTAGACTTATTGTGAGGCCAAAGTCCTTGTATGCTTTAGTGAAGCGATTCATCAAGCTCTGAAGCTCCTGTTGGCTTTGAGTGACGACTGCAGCATCATCAGCGAACAACAAGTCTCTTATAGTGACCCTTCTGATTTTTGTTTTTGCCTTCAACCTTGAAAGATTAAACAGACGGCCATCTGACCTAGTGTGAAGGCATATTCCTTCAGTTGCATCTCTGAACGCATGTTTCAAGAGTAAGGCAAAGAAGATTCCGAAAAGGGTCGGAGCCAGAACACAGCCTTGTTTAACGCCACTTCGTATATCAAAGGGCTGTGACGTGCTTCCAGCATATTGGACTGTTCCCTCATGCCGTCATGGAATGACTTTATCATTTCCAGCATTTTAGAAGGGCAGCCTATTTTCAGGAGGATTTTAAAGAGTCCATCCCTACTAACCAGGTCGAATGCTTTTGTGAGGTCTATAAAGGCGATATATAATGGTCTTTTCTGCTCTCTTGATTTTTCCTGAAGCTGGCGGAGAGAGAAGATCATGTCTGTTGTTGATCTACCAGCTCGGAATCCACACTGTGACTCTGGATATATGCGCTCAGCTAACTTGTGTAGTCGCATTAAGATGACTTTGGCAAAAACCTTACCAACAATACTAAGAAGAGAGATGCCTCTGTAGTTATTGCAATCACTTCTGTCTCCTTTATTTTTATACAGTGTTACAATCTTGGCATCTCGCATGTCTTGAGGAATAGTTGTCTCTTCCCAGCACTGGCACAGCATCCTATGCAGGGGATGTAATAGCGTACTCTTACAGCATTTGATTAAATCAGGAGGAATCCCATCACTGCCTGGTGCTTTGCCAGAGGCCAAGCTATCAATGGCCTTGCTGAGTTCCTCTAATGTTGGTTCGGCATCCAGCTCCTCCATAGTTGGCAGACTGTTGACACCATCAAGGGCTGCAGGCGTAACGGTATTGTCTCTAGCGTAAAGCTCAGAGTAGTGCTCGACCCACCTCTCCATCTGCTTACCCTTATCGGTTAGCTTCTCTCCGCTGATGGTTTTTAGCGGTGCCGTCTTACTTTTATGGGGGCCAAGTGCTTTCTTTATACCGTCATACATTTGTCTAATGTTGCCTGTTTGCGCTGCGATCTGGATGCTCTCACTGAGCTGGAGCCAATAGTCATTTGCACAGCGTCGAGCAGTTTGTTGAATTTTGCTTCTCGTAGCCCTCAGGATCTGTAGGGTTCTGGCACTCGGTGAACGTTTGTATTCATTCATAGCACTGCGCTTAGCTTCAATAACAGGTGCCATCACATCTGATGAAGCGTCAAACCAGTCATTTGACTTTGCTGTTTTCTTACCAAAGGTGGCAAGTGCAGTACTTTGAATGGTGTTCCGTAGATGCTCCCAGTTCTCTGTAATAGTATCACCATGCTGAGGGCTACTGAGCACTTTCTTGAAGGTCTCAGTGAATTGAGCGATCATGAAAGGGTCTGACATCTTGCTGGTATCAATGCGTGGTTTCCCTTCATGTCTGACACGATAGAGTTTTCTTGGTTGTGCTCTGATTTTGCAGCAAACCAAGGAGTGATCTGTGTCACAGTCTGCACTGTGGTACGAGCGCGTGGAGAGCACAGACCTGAGGTGTGGCCTTCTGACGAGAATCAGGTCAAGTTGGTGCCAGTGCTTGGATCGTGGGTGTCTCCATGACACCTTATGCTGGGGTTTTGTCTGAAAGTAGGTGTTGGTCACGCAGAGGTCATGGTGGACGCACAACTCTAAGAGCCGTTGTCCATTTTCATTCATCTTGCCAATACCAAACCTGCCCAGACATGAAGGCCATGAAACATTCTCGGCACCCACTCTAGCGTTAAAGTCACCAAGGAGAACAAGCTGTTCTTGCCTAGGTATGCTTTTGATAATTGCTGTTAGATTCTCGTAGAACTCATCTTTAGCTTCTGAGACAGAGTACAGAGTAGGAGCATACACACTGACAAGGGTGATGGGACCTGTGCTAGTTTGCAGGCGGAGCGTTAACAGGCGTTCTGATCCATTCTCCCCTGGTTCAACCATTTTAGTTAGCGATTTTTTGACTGCAAAACCTACTCCGTGTTCTCTAGCTTTATTAAGATCTTTCCCTTGCCAATAAAATGTGTAGTCCTTCTCGCTCACCGTTCCAGAGCCCGCCAGGCGCGTTTCCTGAAGTGCAGCTATATCCACCTGAAGTCGTTTAAGCTCATCATTAATTATGGCTGTCTTCCTTACATCATTTACATCCTGTAGGTTTTCGGATAGTCCAGTCAACATAGTTCGGACGTTCCAGCATCCCAATCTGAGAGTTTGCTTATTTCTATTTTTTCGATAATTGCTTGGTGCAAAATTTTCTGTCCACAGTTCGGGTTTGACCCTAATCCCCATGCACCCAATGGGGAAAGCAGACAGTGGCGGGACAACACCTTATTGACTGGGGGCTGCCCAGCTTGAAGCGGGCGGTAGCTGTCCAGTGAGATCCTAGAACCTCTCCCACTGTCGGAAGTAGCCCCTGGCGCCATGCCCTACGCCAATTGGGCAAAATGCTTATAACCGGTAACTGCTACTTCCCGTGTTTTGCCGACACCTATAGGGTGAAGCTGGAGTGTCCTCTCCAGGGCGCGAGCTTGGGCACAGTTATATGGAGATCAAGCTGTTGAGGGTAAATTCTGAGTAAATGGGATGGTAGAATAGGAGAAAGGGGACACATAAGTATGTGTCGGGAAACGCAATATCCAGGAGAGCGTTTCGTTTCTATTATTTTACCATAGTTGTTGTGGTGGTACCAGTTGAAGGGTACTATCTCTGGAACAAGAAGGGAACAGTGTCCTGAGCTTTAAGACAAGGAACCAACTTTATAGACTCTACCTGACACTCATGGGAACGAGCTGCACCCTACATTATTGACAAGCGACGAGCGCTATCAGTAATAAAGTCCACCAAGAACCAACCCAGCGGGAGCAGAAACAACCACTGGCAGCTAAGTACAATATCTAAGCTGCCAAAGTGAACATTTTCATAGAACCTACTATCAATCAACGATGAACCTTGTCTTTTAAACTATTCAATTATTTTCAAACTGTTGAAACTTAAGTGATTATTAAATTTTGTTATTTGTAAATTTACAAATTTAACTTCGATTTAATCATTTTAAATGTACTGCATGTTTGTCTCAGTCAACTTACTAAATACACTCTAAACAGAGCTATACCAGAATAATAAGAATTCCACTGAGTAAATCAGAGGTGGGGGCTTGAATGAGCTAAGATTAATCATTTATAACACATTCTGTCCTGTTCTTACTGTTCTAAGTCTACTATCATACTGGACACAGTATTAAGGTCTTTGTCTTGTTGGACTGACCAATACTGATATATAGGGGAACAAGTGAAGTGATTGCGTCATTAATAGGCTGAACTGCCCATGATAAACTTCCGGTGTTATGTATAGAGGTTCGCACTAATGACCTGTCATTGAAACATCCTTTTTGGGGATGCGTAGATGGCAGGGAGGACAGTGTGATTCGCTTGCATAGCTAGGTGGTGTTGTCGCACGGAAGGTCCAGGGTTCAAATCCTGGGTAAGCCACTCATGTCTGTTGTTTTTCTGTTGTCTAGTGTTCTACTTCTTTATTTCCTACGAGTGCCTTATAACATACCTTTATATTTGTTTCATATTAATTTACTGTTTACAGGCCTCGTGGTTTCCCTTCGTTATGTGTTATAAATGTTTATACAATACCAAACCTACCCTCTGTCCTGTTCTTACTGTTCTAAGTCTACTATCATACTGGACACAGTATTAAGGTCTTTGTCTTGTTGGACTGACCAATACTGATATATAGGGGAACAACAGAAGTGATTGCGTCATTAATAGGCTGAACTGCCCATGATAAACTTCCGGTGTTATGTATAGAGGTTCGCACTAATGACCTGTCATTGAAACATCCTTTTTGGGGATGCGTAGATGGCAGGGAGGACAGTGTGATTCGCTTCCATAGCTAGGCGGTGTTGTCGCACGGAAGGTCCAGGGTTCAAATCTTTGGTAAGCCACTCATGTCTGTTGTTTTTCTGTTGTCTAGTGTTCTACTTCTTTATTTCCTACGAATGCCTTATAACATACCTTTATATTTGTTTCATATTAATTTAAGATTAATCATTGCTTAATTCTTCACAAAATTTGTCGACAGATTCTAGAATTAACGTGCTCAGCCAATGCAGCATTGTTTTCGCTTATCTGAATATCTTATGGAATCTCAATTGAGATAGAAGCGTCATTACCCTTCTATTTACAAATAAGCCAAGAGTAATCTTGTGCGAAGGTATTTGAAGCCCATATTGGATACTTGAGTTTTGGCCACTGTTGGATCACTACTGCAAAGCAGGGGAGGCCATACCGTCATAATCATCATCACTACTCTTTGGATCCATAAGGAACATTGATCGTCACAAATGGGTTGGAGTGGCTAAGTGGTTTGACGTCCGCCTCTAATTCTGAAGATATCGGGTTCGGTTCCCAGTACTGGGAATATATTTGATGGAATTTTTTTCTGCACCAGTGGGTCATAATATTGTCATAACCCCCTCCCCCCCCCCTATCTCCTAAGGTAGTGCGATCGGATGACTATCATTCTTGGATAAGGGCAAAAAATAGGAGGTCCCATGCACAAGTTGTGCTCGTTAAATATTCCTCGGGAGTTGGAAAGCGTAAAGAGTAAGCCATACGGCCGTTGCCCTGGCAAAGTTAAAAGATAAGAAACTTACCCGCTACAAAAATATTTATAGAATATGTGATTCCTGTATAGATATTGAGATCCTCGCCGGTGCCACGGAGTTCGTGCACTGTGCTGAGATCTTCCTTGTGTGACCTAAGGGAGGAGATAGATGCACATATGGAGTTGTCCGTGTGCAATGAAGATGGTCCTTAAAAACCAAACCAAACCAAACCAAATGCATGCCTACCCTGTCTGTCCTGTGCCAGCGGTTCACGGTCTCTTCCTGTCTTCTTTATCATTTTCATGTCTGACTCCCAGGACCATTCTCCGCGTGTTTTTCAGACTACCTCTTCTTCTCTTTCTCTGGGGATTCGAGAACAAGGACTACTGTTACCGGTGTGTTTTCTTTACTGGTCTGTCTCTGACATCGACAATGATGTTGTCAGTGCTGTCGGGCTTACTACATGTGGCCGACGTATATCTTGATAACGCGAATATGATGTGGGCCGTTACTTTGGCTTATGGTGATGACGATTGAGCTCGGTAACAATTGTTTAATGGGTCAAGACAGTATGACCAAACTGGCGATAAAGAGATGCTGGACTCATAGTGGACAGTTGGTGACGACACACAGTTTATTGAAGACATAACGTTGACATCAGTAGGGTAGACGATCATCAGTATTATTCATGGCAGAAAAAGTATATAGTCAACAATAATAAACATGGACGATGACTGACTGCACTAGCCGTTACCACACGAACGTTAACGGAAGCTCTACAGTTACGTGTAGGAGATTAAGTATCGGAGGCGAGATACTTCAAAACGAGCCGTTTCTGGCTAAATATTAGAAATCAAACAATTCTTGGTATTGTTCATCAAGAACGACATCTTCATCTTACATATGATTATAATTACTTTATGACCGTGTCTTTCCTAGTCTAAGGACAAGCACGCGAAAAATGCACGTCTATACAAGACGGAGGATATCGGGATCTGCCTCCAGTACCTAGCCCGGATAACAACAAAATCCCCGCGACATACAGCGCCATACCCGTTTAAGAATGGTGAACGGTCGTACGCAAATAATTAAACATACGATTAAACTAGATGTGCTCAAATGTGCGTCTACAAAACACTAGACGCACATGTGAGGATCTGAAACATTTAACTTCCTCTCTATGAATATAAAATAACTTAACAACTACCTTGTAATGTTTTCAACAACAAATATGAAAACAAAACGTATGAATGGAATTTCTTCAAGGTACTGGTGCTAAATACATTAATAAAGAAACACACACAATGAAAAAATAAATTGGACAAAGAAAGAACTACCACTGTAAAGAAGAATAAAACCTGTTCAAAATCTCGATAAAATTTAATGTAGAGGGTTCAAATGGCTTCATTCAAGAAACGATAATGGTGTGGCTTAAAGAACAATAGAATTTAATTAAAACTTCTGTCATCAAAACGCACGAAGCGTCAGTAACTTCAGCGACACTCTGGCTGTGTGCAGTGATCGATTTTATATTTACGATATCATACAAACCATTATCAAATCAAATTCCTCGCGGCATCAAAATTGACATCTATAAATCATCCAATACAATCGGAGATTATGGCCTGGTCGGGTCTAATAACCAAACAAGACTTTGCAGTTCAGGTAACGGCCATATCCACAATAATTTTACCGATCTTACCTTAGAAGCTACACTCAACATATATCCATCCCGATACCTAGGGAACTGCATAATATAGTCAAACAATATTTAACACGAACAAATGTTAATATATAGTGGCTGGGAATGTGAAGGTCTGATGCTGTTCTTACAATGCATATGACTTTTAACAGATGAAAGTCAATTAAATATCTGTTAAAGTCAGTTATATAACTGGAACAACCAGGCTTTTACACCCACCCACTGTAATATTATTCTTGTTCAGAGTTTCTTCTTGATTTTGTGGGATTTTTTTTTTTTAACATGTAAGCATAATTGATAATTGTGATTTGCCCTATTTACAATGATTTGACAAATGTGACGCCACTTTCTCATATCGGCAGTTGTTCATATTATTTAGAATTGAAAACAATATATATATATCCTTATTATAACCCATCAGAGGTTGAACGGGATATTTTTTTTCATTAATTTAAAAAAAAAATCCCGATACTAATCATCATCTCATCTCATCTCAACCCGTAACCCGTCATGGGTCGTAGGGGTGCCATGGTGGAAGCATCAGCAGACAGGGTCCTCCACTGCTCTCTATCCTCAGCAATGCGTACAAGTGTGGAAAAACCGTGTCCTGCTCATTCTTTGATGTTATCAGCCCAGTATTGTCTTTGCCTTCCTCTTCTCCGTTTACCTTTGACTGTTCCCTGGAGGATCGTTTTCGAAAGGGAGTCATGACGAGTTACGTGCCCAAACCAGGCAAGCTTTCGACGTTTCACTACTGACAAAAGTGGTTCTTGGTAGCCTGCATAGGTGTTTATCTTCTCTCTAACATAGACATTTGTTTTGTGCTCTTTATAGCAAATGCGCAAAATTCTTCTATAACATTTATGCTCGAAAGCCTGAATCCTTCGCTCCGTATCTGCAGTGAGTGTTCAGCCCTCACACCCATACAAGAGAATAGATAATACAAGTGATTTGTACTAGTATAATTTGATCTTCACAGGAAAACTGATGTTACTTTTCCAGATCACATTCAGCCTTGTCATGGCAGCTGAGGCCATCTCAAGTCTTGTAGTGATTTCTTTACTTGATCTTCCATCACTACATATAGTGGACCCGAGATATTTAAAGGTGTTAACTTCTTCTAACGTTTGCCCATTTAACGTAATGTTGGTCGAAACATGTTTCTTATGGCTATTCACCAATATCTTGCTTTTTTCTATATTAATGTCCATCCCATACGTTCTTGTTACTTTCTCCAGTCTAGAGGTAAGGTCCCGATACTAATACATATCATAAACAGAGTTATTGTACGACGTGAGTCGTAACATAAACATATGATCGTACTATCTACCGAAAATAAAAAAACCCTAGGCCAAGTCATTATCAGGGATTACTATACCATCAGTTAAAACAATCTCATCACTTCCTTATGAGATTCTTACCTCTATACCATGTAAACTGCTCTTTTATTATAAGATTTCGGTTCAGACATCGCTACACTGAATGTGCCTAACCTGAGAAAAGTCAATGTAGCAATAGTTAATGGAGTAAACACTACACCTCGCTGAAACACAATTCGACGACTGAGAAGATATCGTGGCACAGCCGCATGTTTGATATTAGACAAATATTGTGCAAACTTACCATGTTTTACAGCACAGGTGTGCACCAGTTGAAACATACTGCGTAGTAAGCACGCGGATGTACTGCATCTGAATCATAATATTAAGTAATACAGCGTCGGCACTCGGAGATGCTGTTATAGCCTTAGATCCCAATGGAATCTGAGCTGGTGTCACGGGATTGTCTCTCATGCTCTGCAGAGGTGGCCCAACAATGGCCAAAACAGCGTATTTAAGGTATCAACCTTCGTTCAAGATTACTCTTGGCAGATATACAAACAGATGAGTAAAGCTTCTATTTCAGGTAGCCTCACAGGAATTTTAAGAAAGCAAGCATAACAACTAAGACCATCTAAGCTGTCATGAACGTTTTATCTTCCGGCCCCTTATGCGAGGAAAAAAGAAATTGGCTCGTATTTTCTTAGCCCCCAGCTGAAATCATTCAGTAAAATATTACTTTAATAGCTCTGTGTGGTTATGTATTTAAAATAACTTAACCATACGGGTGCAATTCACTCAATAATGATTAAATGAACTATCAATTAGTTTTTAAGATAACAAATTTAATAATCAATTATAATTAACAAAGTTAAAATAGAGTTGTTTATTACAAATGAAGCACTGATGTTTTCATCAATGGTAATGATTTTAAAGTTAAAATAAGTTCTTTTTCTGGAATTGACTGCAATTCTTAACTAGCCAGGTGCTGACGATGATTTATTGTTGGTGTTGGGTTTTCCAGGGGTGTTGTTGACTGTTCCGTCAATCGTCAAATTCTTTGGCAGTAGCACGCCACTGACGATAATGTTCAGAGTAATTACTGCAATGGTCAAGGCAAGCGTCTTCAAGACCCGTCTGATGTAAACGTTTAGAGTAGACTGCTGACAACTTAAACCACAGTCATGTACCACAAACTGAGAAAAACAAATGTTTCTTCTAAGTATAAGGTTTCCTGACATGATAATCTGGCGCCCTCCACTTCCCTTCCAACATTTCATCTTCCTCATAAAATTTACCCTCCCTGAGCGTTAATGTTAAATCCAATGAGTGGGATGAAAGTGCGTGTGGACAGCGGAAAATGACAATTACATTATTTAAACGTGTTTGAACATACACATAAACGCGTTAAAATATAAATATTACACCATGATGTCATCATCATCCACTCTGTGCTTCACATGGAGCCTGGGGCTACCTCTGCTTTTGGGTTCTTTATGAGGGAACCCGCACGAAGCAGTCACCAGCTCTTGCAGTGGTGGTTCATGAATCTTACTTACTTACTTAGTCGTTCCCCTTCTACCGTGAGGTGTAGAGGTTTGGAAGAGAGAGCGCCAGACTATCCTATCGGCTGTCTTCCTCCTGGCCTGGTTCCATTCTAGTCCTCGATCCTTCTAAGATTGTCTAATGTTGTCCTCCCAGCGGACTCTGGGTTGTCCTCGGGGTCTGGATCCTTGGCTCTTTGTTTCCCATGCTTGTCGTGGTATCCGATCTTCTCCCATTCTGCAGACATGGCCAAACCATCTTAATTGGGACTGTTCTACTTGGGTCTGCAGGGGGTAGGATTTAAGGCCTTGACGTATCGTCTGGTTGCGTACCATGTCTCTTCTTGTTACTTCAACCACCTTCCACAGATACCTCATTTCTGAGGTTTGGATCTGGCTTTTATGGGTTGTAGTCATTGCCCATGACTCGCATCCGTATGGTTCATGAATCCAACCATTTTATATGCTGAGGTTGCCAGCCTTGTATGAACATGTACATCCACGAGCAATTTACACATGTTAAATGCAAAAATATAAAATTATAAAATACATATTACAACTTACCCCGATTATCAGAAATGAATTTGTAGACTTCTTGCACAGAAAAAACTTCCGAAAAGTATCGGGTCACTGGTTTTTAGGGGCCGTCTTACAGGTTATCGGAGTATTTTCTTTAATTTTAATCCCACTGTTATTCTGTAAGAACGTTCCTATGACTCGTGGTTTCCAATAATATAGTCGAGTTTTCTTTCTGTCTAATATCAGAAGATCCTCTAATAATTGGTCCTGTTCTTATGTTAGAATTCTGTTTCTATTCGTTATCCTGGATGTCAGTGTCTTCTTGACGAGATGTAAATGCAGGGAAGTAGTCTTAAATGTTGCAGATCATAAGCGACATTCTCGCCCATAACCCCATGTGATTTAATTGGAAAAGCTCAAATCAGAAGTGGTTTATTTTAGCACTTCCATGCTAATCCAACTACGAATTAGTGTCTGATATCGGTAGAGGTCTTTTTCCTACCTCTCATCTGTAGAACATTCTACATGACACACAAGGTATTTACATGTCATTTACAAATTCATCTGCCTGTCTTTCTTGACCATATAAGGTCTTCACACTACCGTGTTATTTATCATATCAAGTTTACGAGCCCGCAACTTATCATGCGGCAACCTGGTAGCGTGTATCTTCCCAGACTATATGTAGGAATTAACAATAGGCGTGTCGATCACCGTAGACGCTTACTCCGTCGGGAGCTAGCGATAAGCGAAAAATCAATGTTGCAAGACCACTCATTTTTGTACGCGTCGCCGATAACAAAAGAGAAAATAACCAGGAGAGTGGGGTGGGTGAGAGGCGTGACACGATGTGATAATAAAACCTTGAACGATGAAATCGAAAAAAAGAGGGTGAGAAAAAAGAAAAGGAAATTCACAGGAGAGAAAATGAAGGAGGTCACAGGAAAATGTAACGATCCGGAAGCATGCTGGCACGTAACCTATCTGACAAAAAAGCGGCGTGAAAGTTTCTGTATCAGTATTTCCGCCGAAAGTTACACATTCTCTGAAATCTATGTCTGTGCGTGGAGTTGCATATTTAAACCGTGATATGTTCCCAGCTTCCTTGCTGCGATTTGTATTAAGTTAGATTTCTCAAACAATCTTGCATATACAAAGATAACTTGCATTCAAGATTCTGTAAACAAGTCCACAAGGAGGAGACCGGCTCTGATTTATTAATACCCATTTTGTTTTTTAATAACTCGAATCCGCTCCTTGTACATGCCTATATTGTCGCAAGAATCATTTATTAGAGGTAACCAAAACTTGTGCAAATAGGAGGAAACTCCTCTATCATGCCAAGACACATGAGATTCGAGATCCATTTTCTTAATAGCAATTTCCATCTGTGCATCTTTTTTTCAACCTTAATCTATTCTTTTCAAATTACAAAATTTTTTTCTAATTTCTTATCTTTCGCCTATTTCAACATTGTCATTTCAATGTATAACTGATGACAGGAACCAGACAAGTACCAGTGAAACAAGAGGTGAGAAGAAGACACAATGAGGAAATCTGTTGGTAGCATTACAAGACTCTTCTTGTTCTGAAATTCCCAGGGTAAAAGCAGTAGAATGAGACTAAGAAGCATATAAAAGAGAACTGGAGACATATGTGACAAGGGTAAATAAGGCATGGAAACCTTGAACGGATAACACCGGACAGGAAGGCTTGGCGTTAATTTGTTGAAAACTACTTGATAAGATGAAAGGCAATTAAAGAGTTAACCATAACAATTTACGCATGTTAAAGCAACCAGGCGGGATTAAAGTTAACACATAAGTGAGAAAATATTGTGCACGTCAACGCCTATTGTTTAACCACCTAGATGTGCAGTATCACACGTGATACAAATCCAGAGTCAAACACCATAAATGAATTACTGTTTGCAGCTGTCGATTTGTTTCTGGAGAAGTCAATGACCGAGTCACGTGGCTATTTACTTTTGTCGGATCTGTTAAAATAGCATTATTATCTCCCGTCAGCTACCTTGCACTAGTTTATAAAAAAAAATCTTGTATCTTTGCTTTTCTTCTTTATTCCGTTTAGATCTATTTTCAATTTCCTTCTGTTTTCTGCTTGACCGGTTCTAGAAAAAGGACGGTGTGCTATCAGGTAGTTTCCTAAGTGTATGTTCTAGCCAGCGTCAACGTTTCATCTTACTCCACTAGTATCATATAAGGCTTTGCCACTTCCGTTGGTACTAATCATGTTTACAAACTCACTACTTCACAGATCTATCACTGATACTATCTTCCAAGATGTTACTTTCTCGTTGTTGATTATCACAACAAAGCAAATCTACAGGAAGCATTACATCACTGTCCATGTCTGAACCTTTAACAAAATTGTCATCTTCCGACATCCCTGTCAATTCGGCCGTGTATTTGGGCACGTCATGATTGCGAACTTATCTCCAAATACCGTCTGTCATCCATATTGGAACCCCTGAGCAATCTGGTTTGTGGCAATAATCTGCAACCCATGTTCCCGTATCAAAGGTTGTTATCTACCTTCGCCGACAAAACGTGTGGGTTTCGCCCCATTCCGCCTGGGGTAACAAAGGTTACTCTGTTATCTCTTAATCATGTACCTGGTGTAACAATAAGAATTTCGCTCAATGTAGACTCTCAATCCCTCAGTAGTAGGGTAGGTGCAAAACGATTATCATTCAGGCGGTGGGGCGCGACTTTTATATAAGGAAATACTCGATCGATTTCAGACGGCGGAGCGTCAGGCGTTTGGAGCGTAACTTTTATATAGCGATATATTTTAGCCGGGGTGAGTTCCTCTGACGATCAGACGCACGACTTGTTATATAGCAATAAATTTGTTCGATAATGGCGGGCGTGTTGTTTATACAAAATACTTAGACATTATATATAAAAAATATAAAAAAAATAAAAAATCGATAATGAAGGATAATATAAAAAATCAATAATGGCGGGTTAGTAGGTTACTAAGGGGGTTTTTGAAGGGAGTGAAGCCTTTTTGTGCTGGCGAGGGTGACGACGCATGGGTGTAATGTGGTGTAGCTGGCGGGTGTAGGTTAGGGGGCGATTTTTGTATGATGTTGGGTGTGTTATTTATACATATATACATTCAATATATATAAAAAATCGATAATGACGGAAAATAAAAATAAAAAATCGATAATGTTGGATTAGGTTACTGTTAAGGGATGTAGGAATTGCCCGAATTCTTTGGTTGTCTAGAGTCTATTTGTATTATTGAAAAAGTGAGAATTCATTCTTCTTGCTTTGGTTTATATTGTTGAATATTCTGGCAACCACCCGTCTTGTATATACCTTTCCATATCAAGGTCTCAAGTACTGCATGAAGTCAATAACGGTGTAAATTAACCTTGAGAGATTGAATAAACTACTGGGCTTGGACGATTTGGCAACAGTTTAATAACGAGTAAGTACACACTAACAAGGTCACAGTTACGAACATGGCATGTATGCTCCCTCTCTTTTTTACAGTCTTACTTAAATCTGATTCGACTTTCTAAACATGTCACTCGACTTCTCCTGTCCACATATCTTGATAATTGTTGCGCTAAACTTGTCGCAACTTATTCTGACCATGCATTTTGACTATAGTTAATTTTTTAATGCATGGGAAGTAACTCATTGAATTGTAGTCACTTCTATTTCTTCAGTCGTCTAATCTTGATAGCTGTCGTCAAGAAGTTGTCTTATCTTGATAGTATAGTTGCCGATAGTTGTGTGAACGATTTTGAGTCATGTCCATATATGGAGCGCTCAGATCGCCAGTTCTTTGAAAACAGTTGGCAATCGCAATGTTTCAAGATTCATTTCCTTTTAAGGTTTGAGTCTTCAGTCGAACATCGTAGAACATTCTTCGTTTCGTAAGTTTAGCTGAGTTGTATTCGATTCGCGTTTTCTGCGCATGTCTCTGTTTGTGGCATTGTTTAAAATGATTTCCGCCCAGGTCAGTCTGAGCAGAGATGCTGGTAAGGCGAGACATAGCGATGTGCTAGTCTTCGCTTAGTTTATTCAGGAAGGAGTCCTCATCATTGTTGTTCCTTTTTTGAGATGATATATCTCTATGTTATTTCAAATGCCTGGAGGCATATGTGATTTATGTGATTTAATTCCTGATGACAGGTAACTGAATCCTTTTTCGCTGAGTAACTTTATCGCCATCTTGTCATGTTGACTTTTGCTTAGCCTGCCTTATTATAAAGTCTGTGATATGACAAGTTTGCTCAGCTAACGATCCACTTATATTGTCACGCATCGATTGTTGCCTGTCCTACGGACTACTTGCTTCCTGACCTTTATTGACGGATCTAGGTTTGATACCTTTGCTGTATAAGGAACATAGAGGACGATAATGTGACGCTCAAAAGACATGCCTGTCTTGTTGAGGTCAAAAATAGGAGACTAGATTTAATCTCCTAGTTGATATCTACTAGCTCTTATGGAAAGGGGAAGTTTACTACCTGACTACATATACAGTTGACTACGATATCCTAAAAGGCATATGATTTACATTATTTGATGCTGTATGCTGTTCCTGTTGAATTGACTACGTCGATGATACAATGACTGTTGTACTATACCTGTGATGTTTCTGCATAACGATGTCCATGCATCTTGTCATTGTGGCGTACACAATATATACACAAAAAAACATCACTGCTGTTAAAAGCTTTATTGACTTTCTACGTTGTATGGTCTGATGTGACGTCCATGTATGATACTGTAGCTATCTGACTCTATCCTTACGTCACACACTTAAACCAGACTACTGTGTGTCCAGGAATGTCAGTGAGAACATCCTGAAATGTACATTTCTAGAAAACTAAAGCGGCAGAGAGGAACTACTCGGTTTTAGACCGTGAGTTGTTAGCGATGGTTTGGTCAATTCTAAAGCTACAAAGATTCCTCCTGGGCGCACATTTCATTCTAGAGACTGATCAGAAAGCTCTTACAGCTATTCAGACTAAGAATTTGAAGAGTTCGAGATCCACTCGATATGCTATAGCTCTTCAACCTTTTCACTTCACGGTACGAGCTATCCGTGGTGCGGATAATGTGATGGCTGACATTTTGTCTAGATGCCCACATGACTCCAACTAATACTTCTGTCCTATATTTCCATATATTACAGAGTCATAACACACCTATATTTCTACAATAGATTAGCACATCTGTACTTATTCTATATGTACACACTATCGTGCTTTGTTGTCATCTTCTTCTGTTCGTTTTTTAAGATGATAGAGGAGGACTGAGTAGTTAATATAAGGGCCGTTAGTTTACTAAACAGCCACAATTATTAATAATGTATTGTACCTTATGAAGCATATTAGTTATTAATTAGCATTATATTGCTTGTACTTTCTCAGAATGTCATTGTTGAGCTGAGGACTTACCTTACGAGTTCTAGATTGTGTACTTACCCTCGGAATACCAGAGCATATGTCCTGGATCGTCATGTAGTTTAACTTTACTATGTACTTATGTCATTACATGTCAAAGAATGTACTATTTAAATTTTCCTATCAGATTTGTACATCCATTTTTAAAGACAATATTAGAGTATGCTGTTTAATGATGATTATAGTAACTTGCATACGTATATTGTGTTTACATGCTAACGTGATGTGTGTTGGTGACACCTCCCCGATGTGAATATTTTTTGAGACATATTTATTTTTCTGTTGAGGTATATCCTCACCAGACACTCTATAATTAGCCTATTGTTTTGGCAATTTAATTAATTATCAGCGCATAATTCGTGCGTTTTGAGCCGCTTATCGCTTGCTCTTTGATATTGAAAAAAAAAATATGTTCCACATTTTTTTTTTATCGGGAGGAGGTGGTGATATGTTGCGTGATAAATTCTCGCAACATCGTTTTATTTCAATATCTGTTTTATAACGCAAGGGCAACAACTGCTTGAAATCTATAGTCACTTTTCTCGGTAAGCATTTGTCTTCTCGCGTTAGTATCGAATGCAGTTAACTTTTGAGCTGTGGTCATTTTTGCGCTGGACTGCGCATGACTTGTCTTGTTGTTTGGTCGATCGGTTTCCGCCCACCACTAGTGGGGTGTGAGCGATTTGGAATGGCGAAAGAGATGCCTCGTTGAAGAGGGGATCTCCGCTTTTTTTTGTTCTGTCAGGGATGTGTAGTCCTCTTATGGATATTTCGTTTAGTCGAGATAATACCTCTAGTGTTTTCCCACATGTCGGGAGGCGTGATATTTCTGTGTATTTCATGAAAGCAAGGTAAATTGACTTTTTCATTAACTCTATCGATTTTGGGTCGTGAGCGATTTCGATTCATAGCCTGTCTCCGAAAGTCGTCGTCACGAGATGTTCTTTCCCAGCTCACATGTCGCTGCATTGTACTGCATCGGTTGATGCATGTACCAAGGACCATTACTTGCTACTTTGTTAAATGAACTAGGTTTAGAAAACCTTTATTATCTAGAGGATATTCTTGAGGACATTATTTATACTTCGGCAGACGTGTCTGTCTTGCTGAAGTCAAACTAAGGAGAGTGAACTGATCTCATACATCTGGTTATCTCCTGGCTGTTATAGAAAAGGATGGAGTTGTTCACCTGACTACATTTACAGCACTTTGAAATATAACATGCATCTGACTCATCATTGTAATGCTGTCTACCGTTTATATGCTGTATTGAATGTTGCTGTGATAATGACTGTTTGATGTGCCTACACATTTGCGTAACCATTTTGTCACTGTGGCGTCCACAATAAATAATGAAGAAAAACGTCAACGGCTGTTTCAAGACTCATTGACTTTATACGTCGTGAGTTTACTGACGTCCTATGTGGATTGCCCTGTTATTGTTGCATGAACATTGTTTTGACTGAACACATCTACACACTACACAAAACCAGACATGCGGATGCCATCCATCATCATATGGCATCACGCATCATTTGGTGGCCATAAGCTGGTTTGATTCTGGTACTAGCAAACACGGGGTCCCTTACCCACTTCATTTTCAACAAGAATTCATCAGCATCCTTCAAGAAATTGACATCATTCTTCATTTATACAGTCAACATTTTCAAAAACATTTGGTGGCCATAAGCTGGCGTTTGGTCTGGTACAGCATTTTCACACGGGGTAAAAGTCCCTTACCTACTTCTGTCTACATGAATCAACATTTCAACATTTTTTCAAGACGGAAACAAAAGAATTTGACAGTACCCGGCGTTGTTACATGTTGCCGGATAACTCGGACTGCTGTTATCTTTTACGCAAGTCAAGCAAGTTGCTGCTGTCAAGGTTCCAGTGCTGTCGTTTTTTTTGAGAAGGTCAAGTGCTGGTTGAAACGGTTGTTTTCTGAAGAAGGCCAAGTACCGATTTCCATCAACTTACTTTTGGATTAGAAGGTCAAGTGCCGAAACAACTCAACACACAGTATTTCAGAAGCTCTTGTACCATCGTGTTAGCAGTGGAAGCAGTTCAGATGTGCCATCATCGTTGGAGCTTCGCTCTTTAGGACGTTGATTGACATCCGTTTTTTTCTGCTGTTCTACGATTGGAAGCCTTTAAGTTAAGTGGCCTGTTTGTATGTAAACTGTGCCCTTATACTTCTGCTGAGTCTTCTGTGTATCATCTCATTCTATATGTTATATGTTTATATGTTATTTGTATATTTATATGTTTATATTTCAGCGGGTTCTCGGTTGGGTGGTGTCCCCGTTAGATTATGCCACGTCATAGAGGTCGTCTATTGTGAGCGTTTTCTGTAGGGTTTGCAAATTTCCGATACTGGAATTTGCTAAGCGACTTCTGTTGCTATTTATGTTAGCTGTGATGACATGTTTTAATATTGTTTTCGTTATTATTTCACATTCTTTAGTTTTGTTGTGATTTGTTTGTATTTGTTAGCCTACTCTTGTCTATAATTTAGTTTCATACAACATTTTTGTTTATACACTGTGGTGTCATGTATTTTGTTTAATTCTATCGCAGATATCGTCACATTTTTTGTGATATTTCATTAATTTCTGCTTTATTTTTTGTTGATTTCTGCGAAAGTTTTTGTATTGTTGCTGATCTTTGTTATTGTTTACATTGTTATTGTTTACATTGTTTGTATTGTTTACATTTTCAATGTTTACATTCTGCATGTGTTTACATAGTCATTGGTTACAGTTATAGTAATTAGTTAATGGGCTATGCTAATGCACTGTTACTACTACACTGATGATAAATGAATGATGAATAGTGTCGTGCACTATTGAATGAGAAGTGCACTTATGATCAAGAGTTGATTGATGATATTTCAAAAAGGTCTATACACAAGTTCTTGGATATAAGACTTGTTTCCCACAGAGATTGGGATGATAATATAGGTTGTGAGTAAACAAGTGCTTCATTTAAGACTTGTTATAATTAAATTTGAAATAAGATAATTAATTATTTCAGGTTGTGGACTCATATTATTACTCATCATGGCTACATTTGAGCACTTTATTGAGCAGGGTAAATTGCTTGGGAAGACTGGTGATAAGTTAGAAGAATTTGCAACTGCTCAATATGATAAAGCAATGGAAGCTGAACAAAAGAAACTGCAGATGCAGGTGGATGAAAAAAGAATCCAGATGGAAATGGAAAAACAAAAAAGAGAAGCAGAAGCAAAAGCTGAAGAAAAAAGACTTGAGGCTGAAAATAAAAGACTTGAAATAGAGGCTGAAAATAAAAGACTTGAAAAAGAGGCTGAAAATAAAAGACTTGAAAAAGAGGCTGAAAATAAAAGACTTTAAATAGAGTCTGAAGAGAGAAAAGCAAAAATGGAGCATGAAGAAAAACTCTTAGCTTTGGAAGTTGAGAAATTAAAGGTGATGAACATGGGTAATGCTAATGATGCAAATAAGGTCTCAGATAAGACTAATGCCAGCACTTTCAAGCTTAATTTACCACCATTCAATGCTTCAATTGACGATATAACATTCTATCTGGACAGATTTGAAACTTCATGTAAAGTACATAACATAGATAAATCACTGCAGGTTTATCATTTGTCCAAAATACTTAGAGGTGATGCTTTGAGTATGTTAAGCATGGTAGATGAGCCTGACAAGAACAACTATGAGGTTGTCAGGGCTATATTGTTAAAAAAATACCAACTTGACGAAGACGGCTATCGTCTTCAATTTAAAAATATGTTGCCAGAAACTGGTGTGCAATTCTCTGAATTCATTTCAAAGACACGTCTTACTTTTTTACGTTGGGTGGAGCTGTCTAAGACAGAAAAAACTTATGAAGGACTTATGGACTTAATACTTAGAGACAAAATCATGTCTTCTGTCAATGAGTCTTTCCTTGCTTTCCTTCATGAGCGTAAACCTAAAACAATAAAAGAAATGGAAGATTTCTGTAGCCAGTATATAACTGCGCATCCTCACGTAACCATTGAAAACTCTAAAGTAAAAGAAGGTCTGCCAGTTGCTTCGGCAGCACCTTACGGTCAAAACTCTAGTCATAGATTCCAACAAAATTTTGATAGGAAAAGTAACCGTAGTTACGGTCAAAATTATGGAAATCAATTTCAGGGTGATTCTTCTTCGAAGAATTGGAGACGAGCTGACAGTCCTCGTTACTTCCAACCTAATAATTTTAAGCATTTCAGAAGAGGATATGGTAACAGAGGCTTTTCCTCGCGTAGACCCCAAAACCAAACAAATAGATGTTCACATCAATGTGGACATGATAATAATCATGGAAACTGTAATTCGAAACAGGATAACAGTTATAATAGAGACAATAATAACTACAGAGATAATAACAACAGTGATAACTTCAGAGGTAATGGTAGTCGCGGTAGATCTCAATACAAAAAAAAGAGATATCAGCAGGCTAACTCGGTTCAACAAGAATCTCAGGGAGCCTGTAATCAGGTTTCTGATAATAAAAACTCTGACGCTGTCACTTGTTCTTTTGACTTTGGGAGAGCAAACAAGTGCCCCCAATGCAGTACTTTGTTCGAACCAACTACAATATCGACTTTGAGTTGTGGTCACCCTCTCCCCGCTCTTCCTGCTTCGGTTGCACATGACGGGAGAGGTTCTCTAATCCTACATAAGGGTCTTGTTAATAATACTCCGGTCTCACTACTTTTCGATTCCGGATGCACCACTATTGGTGTTAGACAATCGCTTGTAGATCCATCCTGTGCGACAGGAAGGGTTATCAAATGTGTCACATTTGGCGGCACTCTAGAGAAATATCCTACTGCTGTAATTCACATTGCCACTCCTTTCTTTACGGGAGATGTGCATGCCTGTCTCTTACCTAATCCTATTGCGGACCTTATTATTGGTCGTATACACGGAGTTAGGGAATGTACCCCACAGCAGATTGCTGCTTGGGAAGATGATAATATGCAAGCTACCAATGCAGTGGTTACAAGAGCACAAGCTCTACAAACACCACAAACTTCATTGGATAATAATAATGAAGTTCATAGCCAAGATAGTACCTTGGTTATTTCTCGTGACTCGTTCATAAAATTACAAGAAGAAGATCCTACGCTAAAAAAATTCTTCACTCTTGCGAAGAAAGGTGATTCAAATAAGGATACACAAAGAAAATCTTGGATAGAAATGAAAAACGGCGTACTTGTACGTATGGTACAAGACTCGGCTACGTCAGCACATTCGCAAATTCTTGTTCCCAAGAGTATGAGAGTGCAAATATTGCAACATGCTCATGACTCGCAATGTGCTGGACACATGGGATTTTCCCGTACAAAGTCGAGAGTCCTTGCGGCTTTCTTTTGGCCCTTTGTTAACAAGGACATTCGTATATACTGCCGATCATGTCAGGTATGTCAGGAGGTCAAATCTAGAGGACCACGACATGCTGCGCCTATCCAGGCTGCTGACATCCCTATTCGGCCATTTCAGAAAATGGCCATAGATATTATTGGCCCTTTTAAGATAACGTCGGCCAGAGGACATCAGTTTATCCTTACATGTGTCGATATGTGCACACGTTGGCCAGAGGCTATCCCTCTAAAGAGCATATCTACTACAGATATCGCAGATGCTCTTTGGCTGATATTTTCTCGCTTGGGGTTCCCCAGAGAAATACTGTCAGACCATGGCACTCAACTCATATCTGATACTATGTCTCAAGTAATGTCTACCTTACACATTAAAAGATCTCTCAGTAGCATCTATCATCCTATGTCTAACGGGTTACTTGAGCGTCTGAATAGAACGCTCAAGACTTTGCTTGGTAAGATAACTGAAGATCATCCTCAAGATTGGGACAGGGTTTTACCCGCGGCTCTCTTTGCCTATAGAGAGGTCCCAAATGAGCACACAGGATTTTCTCCCTTTGAACTTGTCTTCGGCGCGCGTCCGCGCGGCCCTATGTCTTTATTACACGATCTCATCACTGCCGATGATATTAGTGATGACCCTCAATCTTCATATGAGTATGTCATTGCTCTTAGGCAAAAGATCATTGAGGCATGCAAACTAGCGACTGCTTCGTCAGAAATTGCTAAAGAAAAAGCAAGGCAGTTTGCTAACAAGAACAGATGTCTACGACAACTTTGTCCAGGGGACAAAGCATTCGTCCTACTCCCCAGTAGGGAAAATAGATTTCTGATTGCATGGAAAGGTCCATATGCAATAGTCTCACGTATTTCCGATGTTGACTATGTGGTCGATATAGATGGAAAGCATAAGACTTTCCATATCAACATGCTGACGGAATTTCATGAGCGTCCAGACTATTTGCTGCCTATTTTTCAGGCAACGGACGAATCTTCTGTACCTCATGGTCATTACTCATCCCTGTCTGTCATACAGGATGGGGAATCTGTTTTTTCTGATGTCGATCTTCCTCTTCCAGTGGTTCCACTACATTCTATGGAATCTTGGAAAGATGTCTCCATTTCTCCTAATCTTTCTGTTGATGAACATCGTCAAGTCTCGTCGATGTTACAGACATTTAAGGATGTTCTAACCGACATCCCTGGTCACACGCAGGTCATAGAACATGACATAATTCTTACCGACAATAATCCTATTAGGGTTAGGCCGTATCCTATCCCTATACACTTTCAGTCACAAGTGGAAAAGGAATTGGATGAAATGATCCAATTAAACATAATTGAACCATCGACTTCTCCATATTCTTCTTCCATGGTTATTGTTCGGAAGAAAGATAAGAACATACGAATTTGCGTTGATTATCGCAAATTAAATCAAGTCACAAAGTTCGATGCTGAACCTATGCCTTTACTAGAAGATCTACTTATTAGACTTTCTAATTCTAGATTCTTCACTAAACTTGACTTGTCAAAAGGTTATTGGCAAGTGCCTTTAGCAGATCATGCCAAACCTCTGACTGCTTTCTCTACACCTAGGGGTTTATTTCAATGGAATGTAATGCCCTTTGGTCTTATGAACGCCCTTGCTACTTTCGTACGCATGATGCGTCGAATTCTTTCTCATCTTTCAGATGTCATCGCATACTTAGATGATATCTGTCTCTTCAGTGATTCTTGGGAAGATCACTATCTGGGTTTATATGACCTACTGTCTACTCTACGTGAGTATAATCTGACAGCAAAACCTTCTAAAGCTTATATTGGTTTTGGTGAAATTTCTTTCTTGTGTCATCGTGTTGGTCATGGTCTCTTGAAGACAGAAGACCATAATACTTCAAAAATATTGAACATCTCTGTACCTAAGACGAACAAACAAGTCCGGAGTCTTTTGGGGTTAATTCAATTCTATGGGAGATTTATTCCGAATCTATCTTCGATAATGGCACCTCTGTCAACGTTGTTGAAGAAAGGGTCGCCTAATCTGATTCGTTGGTCTCAGGAATGTCAATCTTCCTTAGACCAGATTAAAGGTATATTTTCTTCTCCTCCCATCCTAAGATTACCCACTCTTGATAGAACTTTTGTTCTTCGAAGTGATGCTTCATCCACTGGGATCGGAGCAGCACTTATGCAGGAATATGCTGAAACTCTGCATCCTGTCATGTACATTTCTAGAAAACTAAATGCGGCAGAGAGGAACTACTCGGTTTTAGACCGTGAATTGTTGGCTATGGTTTGGTCTATTCTCAAACTACAAAGATTCCTCCTGGGCGCACATTTCATTCTAGAAACTGATCAGAAAGCTCTTACAGCTATTCAGACTAAGAACTTGAAGAGTTCGAGATCCACTCGATATGCTATTGCTCTTCAACCTTTTCACTTCACGGTACGAGCTATCCGTGGGTCGGATAATGTGATGGCTGACATTCTGTCTAGATGCCCACATGATTCCAACTAATACTTCTGTTCTATTTCTAGATATACGACAGAGCCATAACACACCTATATTACTACAATACATTAGCACATCTGTCCTCACTTTATGTGAACACATACTATTGTGCTTTGTTATCATCTTCTTCTGTTCCCATCTTTAATATAAGAAGAAGACTGAGTAGTTAATATAAGGGCCGAAAGTTCACTCGGTCACAATTGTTAATAATAATGTATTGTATAGTATGAAACTTAATGGCTATTAAATAGAATTATATTGGTTGTTTTTTCTCAGCATGTTATTGTTGATCGGAGAAGCTACCTTTCTGTTGTCAAACATGGAGAGTTCCACATTGTACACTTTCCTTGGAACGACAGGAGATGTGTCCTGGATCGTCATTTATGTTTAATTTCATTATGTAACGATATTAATTAAACATTTAGATAATGTACTATTTAACATTTTATATCAGATGTGTACATCCATTCTAAGCGATATTAGAGTATGACACTGCTATTTGATTATAATGATATGAACTTGCATATTTATATTGTATTCTCATGCAAGCGTAATGTGTGTTGATGGCACCTCCCCGATATATATTTTTTTTGAATAAGATTTTTTATCTGTTGAGAAATATTCTCACCAGACACTTTATGTGTCAATGTAGCCTCATATTAGGCAGTGCAATTAGTTATCCCCGCATAATTCGTGCGTTGTTAAACCGCTTTTGGTTTTACTCTTGGATATTTAAAAAAAAAAAATATTGCACATTTTTTTTAAATCGGGAGGTGGCGGTAATGTTGCGCTAAACTTGTCGCAACTTATTCTGACCATGCATTTTGACTATAGTTAATTTTTTAATGCATGGGAAGTAACTCATGGAATTGTAGTCACTTCTATTTCTTCAGTCGTCTAATCTTGATAGCTGTCGTCAAGAAGTTGTCTTATCTTGATAGTATAGTTGCCGATAGTTGTGTGAACGATTTTGAGTCATGTCCATATATGGAGCGCTCAGATCGCCAGTTCTTTGAAAACAGTTGGCAATCGCAATGTTTCAAGATTCATTTCCTTTTAAGGTTTGAGTCTTCAGTCGAACATCGTAGAACATTCTTCGTTTCGTAAGTTTAGCTGAGTTGTATTCGATTCGCGTTTTCTGCGCATGTCTCTGTTTGTGGCATTGTTTAAAATGATTTCCGCCCAGGTCAGTCTGAGCAGAGATGCTGGTAAGGCGAGACATAGCGATGTGCTAGTCTTCGCTTAGTTTATTCAGGAAGGAGTCCTCATCATTGTTGTTCCTTTTTTGAGATGATATATCTCTATGTTATTTCAAATGCCTGGAGGCATATGTGATTTATGTGATTTAATTCCTGATGACAGGTAACTGAATCCTTTTTCGCTGAGTAACTTTATCGCCATCTTGTCATGTTGACTTTTGCTTAGCCTGCCTTATTATAAAGTCTGTGATATGACAAGTTTGCTCAGCTCACGATCCACTTATATTGTCACGCATCGATTGATGCCTGTCCTACGGACTATTTGCTTCCTGACCTTTATTGACGGATCTAGGTTTGATACCTTTGCTGTATAAGGAACATAGAGGACGATAATGTGACGCTCAAAAGACATGCCTGTCTTGTTGAGGTCAAAAATAGGAGACTAGATTTAATCTCCAAGTTGATATCTACTAGCTCTTATGGAAAGGGGAAGTTTACTACCTGACTACATATACAGTTGACTACGATATCCTAAAAGGCATATGATTTACATTATTTGATGCTGTATGCTGTTCCTGTTGAATTGACTACGTCGATGATACAATGACTGTTGTACTATACCTGTGATGTTTCTGCATAACGATGTCCATGCATCTTGTCATTGTGGCGTACACAATATATACACAAAAAACATCACTGCTGTTAAAAGCTTTATTGACTTTCTACGTTGTATGGTCTGATGTGACGTCCATGTATGATACTGTAGCTATCTGACTCTATCCTTACGTCACACACTTAAACCAGACTAAAGACACCATGTTACCGTGCCTCATCATCCCTGGTGTCTGAGGGTGATACACTACTCTGCAAGTGCCAGCATTATCATACCTTTGGAAAGCAGATGAAATATAGCACCCTCAACATTGTGTGGCAAATGTGACATCATCCACGGAACATTTATACGCAACACACATTTTGCTACGCAACAATAATCTTATTTATTAATCACTATTTCCAGCGGGGTATTTAGCGTCCCATTCAAAAGTTGATTATAATTTTCCCATCAACATTGGGGGAATTTAAGCGTCCCAGTATCTCCATTATCCTCCAATCAAATCTACATCAATCCATAAGCTTCGGGGTATGTCGCTTCCCGGTATAACAATTCTATTAATTTTATTCCTATATCTTCGGGGAATGATACCTCCCGGAATAACAATTGTTCAATTATATTGGTTCATATAATTTTTGTTTAACATCCTTCTTTGTTTTGGGAATTATATTCCCGTATCACATTTACTTATAATCCTGGCATTTTCTCATGCCTTTCATTTAAGCATATAGCTTACCCCCCTTTTTTCCCCTCAGAAATATTTATTGAATACACAAATATACTGGCTGATACACAAGCCATTTTTGACACACATCTTGACGCTATGACGTCACATACCGATCTGTCTACATCATACCTCGATACTCATCTCACAGCGACCGCTTTCATATATTTCTTGCGTTCAGTTGAGGTACGACATGGTGTGACAAAACCCTGGCACTAATAATAAGTTGCCCTGATAAAAATCGCACCATGAAGCAGCCTCAACATTACCCCTCACGCTCCCGAGCGTTTACTTCAGGAAACGCGCAAGATCCTACAGGGTATAACCTTAAGTAATCTTACGTACGGATATACCTTACAGACAAGCAATCTAATGAGAAGTATCAGGAATTTAGACAGATATACATAAAACTGTGAAGAGCAATTATCAAATAAACAAAATTGCAATAAAATTTGAGTCCATATATCCGGACGAAATAGCAAGTCCAGAAGACATAATATGATGTCCAAACAAACTGGAACCATAAACCTGGATGCACAGTTCCATGTGAAATATATTAGTCCTGGTGAGTTGCAAATCGCGACAACAAGTCAGCTAACCAATTGTCCCCACCGCGTATATGCTTGATTTCAAAAGAAAACTGTTGCAGTAGCAGAAACCATCTGTAGATTCATGAGTTCTTAAATGCTTTAGGTTTCATTGACGTCAAAGGATGATGATCTACTTCAACGTAAAATTTTCGTCCGAGCAAGTAGCGAGAAAGTTGTGATATAGTCCAGACAAGAGCAAGGAGCTCTCTTTCTCCCGCCGAATATTTCTTCTCTGCTGCAGACAACTTCCGGCTCACAAAGAAGCAAGGATGGAGTACGTCATTGACAAGTTGCATCAAACTGCCACCGATTCCCATCTGAGAAGCGTCTGTGCGAATATAGAAGGGTTCATGGATATCTAGCAGAATCAAAATAGGATGATTCGCGAATAGTATTTTAATCTTATCCAATGCTAACTGACAAGTCTTTGACCACAATAATTTAAGAGGAGCACCATTGCGGGTCAAATCTGAAAGAGGACCAGAGATAGACGAAAAGTCCGGAATAAATTTATGATAATAGTTAATGAGCCCTAACAGACTACGGACCTCTTTCTTATTTTTCGGTATCTGAATGTTCAGGATTTTATTCACCAGACTATCTGAAGGATAAAGCCGATGATTACCGATTTTATGACCCAGGAAAGATATTTCCTGAAAACCTATCTGTACTTTCGAAGGTCTAACTGTCAAATGATGCTTTCTAAGCTGTTCTAGCAAAGAAATAAAACCTACAATATGTTCTTCCCATGTATTATGGAATAAACAAATGTCATCTATATATGTGATGATATCGGGTCTATCGCCAACCAAACGGCGCATCATGCGAAAAATGTCGCAGGTGCATTCACCAACCCGAAACACATATAGTTCCATTCCAATAAACCTCTTGGAGTGAAAATGCTGTCAAATGTCTAGAATTTTCGGACAAAGGAATTTGCCAGTATCCTTTTGCCAAATCTAGTTTAGTAAAGAATGTAGCGTTAGCCAGCTGTGGAAGAAGATCTTCCAAAATTGGAATTGGCTCAGCATCTGTGACTGTAACTTGATTTAGTTTTCGAAAATCAATACAGATGCGTAAAGATCTATCTGGTTTCTTCACCAATACCATTGGAGAAGAATATGAAGATGAAGAATGTGAGATGATACCAATTTTCAGCATATCTGAGATTTCTTTATCCACCTTATCTCTGTAGTGAATCGGAATAGGATATGGTCTGATTTTAATCGGAGTAGAATCAGTGATCACAATCTCGTGAGATATTAAGTCAGTATGACCTGGATGTTCTGAAAATACGTCAGAAAAAGAACGTAAAACATCACGGATCTGAGTTTGTTCAGAATGCGAAAGTGATGAAGAAATAGAAACATCCTGCCACGTTTCATGAGCAGAAATAGAAGGTAAAGTAAATTCCAAGGGGATATCAAATGTAGTATCTTCAGACTGAACAACAGCGCATGAGGATCGATGAACCTCATCCAAGACATCCACCAATTCAGCTGGTCTTGGCGTGTATAATTTCAACATATTTAGATGATACGTTTTAATTTTCCCTTTAATCTCAATTGAGTAATCAACATCTGTGATCTTTTTCACTACCTTGTATGGCCCCTGCCATGAAATTAACAACTTATTTTCCTTAATAGGTAAGAGCAGTAAGACTTCATCGCCTGGGATAAATGATCTTAGGGTAGGAGATTGGTTATGTAGCAACCTCGATCTTTGAGTTGCCGTTTGAATACTCTGTGATGCGATCTGACATGCATCCACTAATCTTTGTCGCAAATCAACAATGAACTCGTAACTACTGCGAGTTGCGTCATCCTGAGAAGTACCAAGGATTAGATCCTTCAATAGATACAACGGACCTCTCGGATTCGCGCCATACACGAGTTCAAAGGGAGAGAACCCAGTACTCTCCTGAGGGATCTCTCTGTAAGCAAAGAGAACCGATGGGAGAATCTTATCCCAATCCCGAGGGTGTGCATCAGTAACCTTCCCAAGCATTAACTTAAGAGAGCCGTTAAATCTTTCACAAACCCCATTTGCACTTGGTCTATAAGGACTTGTGAATGAATGTTTTATGGAATATAAGCTTTCTATCGCGCTCATAAGTTCCGACTTAAATTGTGTCCCTCTATCCGACAGTATTTCCTCAGGAAAACCTATCCTTGTAGAAATAAAGTTCAAAGCTTCCACAACTGATATGGTACTAATGTTTTTTAACGGTATGGCCTCAGGCCATCTAGTGCACAAATCGATGCACGTTAAAATATATTGAAAACCTCGATCCGACATTACAGACAATGGACCGATGATGTCTATAGCTAGTTTCTTAAATGCGCGCACAGGTACATCTGTGACTTGCAAGGGTGCAGTCTGGTTCTTACCCCTGCGTGCGACTTTTTGACAAATATGACAAGATCTACAATAACTTTTTACATCCGTGTTGATACCAGGCCAATACAAATTTGTAGTAATTCTAAACAAAGTCCGATTACGACCTAAGTGTCCTGACATAGGTACGTCATGACCTGTATTTAAAACTAAAGGTCTAAAACTTTTTGGTACCACAATCTGTTTCTTTACATGATAATCTCCCTTTTTAAAACATCTGATCAAAACCTTGTTGCGAAACTCAAACCAATATGATGATCTTTTAGTAATCTTAATTTGTTTTGTTTCAGCCAAAGTGAATAATTTCTTTAAAGATTCATCCTCATTTTGATTTTGTGTAAAGATAATCGGAGAAATGTTTTGAGCATTTCTCAGTGGCGTCTCCTCCATGACAGATGGAGATGTATCGGTCAAAATGCTTGCTTCATGCTGAGCTCTTGTAGTGACTGCATTCGCCATCAATGGGTGCTTGCTGACCCACTCTGTAATTTCCTCAGGTGAACAGTCTTTTACACCTGGAATGTTACCTAGTATCACGTCACTTACAGGGTTCTCCAAGCCACACACGAGTACAGTCCCTGAATAAAAAGGTGTGTCGATTTCCGCCTTTGCCATGGGAAACCATTCAATGTTACCTCCAAAAGTAACGCATTTCAGTGACTTTCCTGTAAATGATGATTTATCCAGTAACGATTTCCGTATCCCGACAATCGTACATCCCGTGTCACGAAGAATGGTGGCTGGTCTGTCACCTATAAAACCTTTGTGTAGTGTAAGGCGACCAATAAAATCGCAGACAGACATCGCTGGTAAAATATGCCCACACAAAAGTCTAGTTTTAGCACCTGGTTCATAAAGTGTATTACACTCAGTGCAATTGTTATCTTTGCTTGAGCGTACAATGAATGCATTAGCCTGTTCACCATGACTATCGTGACCACAAAGTTGGGTACAGACGTTAGCATGGTCTGCTTTCCTTTTTGCCAGTTTACAATCATTTTTGTGATCAGCTTTGTGATTGCATTGTTTACCGTGCTTATTAGTTGCATCACCAAAATGACACCTACCATTTCCATTGGATCGTTCACTTGAAGTTCTTCTATCAAATCTGTGATGTATATCATCACTGCTATTACCGTAGTGTTGTCCGCGACCTCGGTTAGAGTAATTAGAATATCTATACCCACCGAAGTGAGATGGTGACTGATGACGAGGAAAATTGTACCGTCCTCGAAAGGAAGATCGATAATCACTCTTATATCTGCCCTCTGTACTCCTTGGGCGAGAACGGTGGTCACCTACTCCTCCGTCGTGGTACGAAACACATACAGGTAATGCATTATCACAGGAAACCTTACGCATTTCCATGTTTGGATGTGCAGACATGTAGTTTCTCCCCAATTCTTGACATTCATTTATAGATTTTGGCTTTCTCTCCTGCAAAAAACTAACAAAATCTGCGCCACAGGTAGATAAAACTTTATCCCTGAGCATTAGGTCAAATAATTCATCAAAAGATTTATTGATACCCGATAAATCTATCCAGCGACCCAAGTACAATTTAATAGAAGATATGAACTCTCCAAAATCTGCATTCTTGGATGGAACTGCAGAGTGAAATCTGGATCGAAAACCCTCCTCAGTGAGCTGAAATTTTGCCATCAATGTATTGGCAACAATATTAAAATCAGATCTACTTGTTTCATCAATTGACTTAAAACAACGCATTGCTTCCCCTGTGAGGTAGTCTGAAAAGATAATAGGCCACCTATCTTTTGGGATCTTCAAATCTATAGCCCTCATTTTAAATCTCATAATAAACGAGTCCATGCAGTCCCGTTTATCATCAAAATTTGGTAATTTAATTTTTGGATAATTAAAATTATTACCCTGAGAACCTTGTGGATTAGCACCAGTATGTTGGGCATTAATCTTTGCAATCTCAATTTCTTTTTCTTTATCAGCCTGTAATTTCAATGACTGAAGTTCAATAGCATTTCTGTGTGCCTGATCCAACTGAAGAAGTTCCAACTTACGTAGTTCCATTTTCTGCCGTTCTAGTTCTCTAGATGCTTCTTGATCTCTTCGAACCAATTCTTTTTCTTTTCTAGCTGCCTCTAGTTGAACTAATTTCTTCTCTTCAAGTTCTTTTTCGTGAACTAATTTCTTCTCTTCCAATTCCTTTAATTCTTTTGCTTGAGCAAGTCTTTTCTCTTCCAATTCCCTTGCTTGATCACGCTCCTGCTTCTTTAAATCTCGTTGCTCCTTCCGTTCCATACGTTCCAAAAAGTCATGATAATTTTTGTCAGCATATGATTCCAACTCAAGTCCAGATTTGCCTAAACGGAAACCCATCTCAATAAATTCTGATAATGATGACATTTTGTGTTCTAATTCGTATCACCAAGTGTCAAAACTCCTCTTAATCTCAATTAATTAATTACAATAAATTATGTTGTTGACTGAATTTATACCTTATGAAGGAATGAACATACCAAGAATGAGAGACAAGCACAGTGAAAAAGAATGGTACAAGTCAATGATGATGATAATAAAGTGACATGTCGAATTACAGCACATTACTCGACAAATATAAAGGAAATAAAATAAACAAAGACATGTTGACAAGTAACAACAACTTGGTATAATCCCATGTACAATAGACAAGACACAAAAGAACGCACAATTACAGCAAATCGTCAAATTTCACAATGAGACAAGAGTGATAGAAAACAGCTGTACAGACACGTGACCCAATATGTAAATTAATGAATGAAAAAATATATAACGTAGACTGGACGGAACAATCTAAACAAATACTGATGTCTGTTATGCAGTCAAAGACTAAAATTCCACTGTTATTTTCTTTGACTGGACAACCAACAAACAATAACCTAATAGGACATCGTCATTTGCAAAATTTCCGAAGAAAATTTACAAATAGCGAGCATTTACTTTATACAAATAGACATGCAGATGAAATAACAAGTAGGACTAGATGTTAACTAGCAAACGTCTCCGAAATGGTCAAATACTGTCATTCATTAGACAATTTATAACTCTACTTATCTTTCTTGTATCTCAGAATCTTTCCAGATACGGAATCAGTGTGTTTGTGCCACACCTCGACTTCAAGAATACATAAATGGACGAAACCATCTCTTGATTCCCATTTCAGCGAACGGTCGTTTGCAAATTTTCCGGCTTTGATGACGTCATTGAGTAAAATGTGCCAGATTGTCCTTTATCGTTCAACATCGAAATTTGCGTGCTTTGCCAGTATTTAAAATCTTGAATGTAGAGCTGTAAAGGTCGAACCGAATTAATTTGATGTCGCAGTGTTGAATCTTGACAGTCCTCAAGGTCAGGTCAACGATTTTTGATACCTCTACAAGGAGCAGCCGTTACATGTCATACTCCATTGTGAAATTCAGTGTCTGTATAGTTTTTATCAACACTTTATACTCGTATAGTTTTTCAAATGTCAAAAGTCCTGCGTAAAAGTTCAGTGCAGTAGTCCAGCTTCTGTTGATTTCAGATTCGTAATATGAAGAAAAATTCGTTTCTTAATGTTCCAAGTAAACGAACCTGCCAGTTATCGTACAGGCTTCCAGCTATTTGACAGGACGTAACCAGTTATTTCCGTTATAGGACGACAGTTCCCAGTTATTTGACAGGACTGAGCCCCCAGTTATTCCTCACCTGTTAAGGGATGTAGGAATTGCCCGAATTCTTTGGTTGTCTAGAGTCTATTTGTATTATTGAAGAAGTGAGAATTCATTCTTCTTGCTTTGGTTTATATTGTTGAATATTCTGGCAACCACCCGTCTTGTATACACCTTTCCATATCAACGTCTCAAGTACTGCATGAAGTCAATAACGGTGTAAATTAACCTTGAGAGATTGAATAAACTACTGGGCTTGGACGATTTGGCAACAGTTTAATAACGAGTAAGTACACACTAACAAGGTCACAATTACGAACATGGCATGTATGCTCCCTCTCTGTTTTACAGTCTTACTTAAATCTGATTCGACTTTCTAAACATGTCACTCGACTTCTCCTGTCCACATATCTTGATAATCTTATTTATTAATCACTATTTCCAGCGGGGTATTTAGCGTCCCATTCAAAAGTTCATTATAATTTTCCCATCAACATTGGGGGAATTTAAGCGTCCCAGTATCTCCATTATCCTCCAATCAAATCCACATCAATCCATAAGCTTTGGGGTATGTCGCTTCCCGGTATAACAACAATAATAATAATAATAATAATAATAATAATAATAATAATAATAATAATAGCCCCTTCAGTCATAACTGACAATGGGAATGCGCCCCTGAGGTGACAGCCCTCAGCTGCTTATTTTCCTGGTGCTCCTTTCGACGTTTTCTCCTCACCTCTGCTTCTTGTGTGAGCCTCTCTTCGCCCAGTCTGAGGTGGCGCCGTAAATAGCATCGCCACTTAGTGCGATCGGCAGCTTCATCCTCCCATGTTGCTGGATCCATGTCCAGTGCCCTCATATCTCTCTTGCACACATCTTTGAACCTCAGCTGTGGTCGCCCAACTGTTCTCTTGCCATCTGCTAATTGTCCGTAGAAGATATCTTTTGGGATGCGACCATCTTCCATGCGGCGAACATGGCCAAGCCAGCGAAGTCTGCGCTGTCTAAGAAGCGTATACATACTTTGAAGGCCAGCACGTGACAACACCTCGACATTTGTCACTTTATCTTTCCACGAGATGCCGAGGATGCGGCGTAGACACCGCAAATGGAAGGTATTGAGCCTTCTTTCTTGCTTAGCATAGGTCGCCCAGGTCTCGCTGCCATATAGGAGTGTGCTGGTGACGCAGGCATTATATACCGCAGCTTTGGTCTTCATTGTGAGTTTAGAGTTTCCCCAAACACGCGATATGAGGCGGGCAAAGGTAGCTGCAGCTTTGCCAATGCGGCTGTCGATTTCTGTATCCAGTGAGAGTTTGTCATTGATGGTAGACCCTAGGTATGTAAAGTGGTGCACCACTGCCAATTCATAGTTATCGATAGTGATAACTGGTGCAGCACCCACATCCTGACTCAGCACATTCGTTTTCTTTAGACTTATTGTGAGGCCAAAGTCCTTGCATGCTTTAGTGAAGCGATTCATCAAGCTCTGAAGCTCCTCTTGGCTTTGAGTGACGACTGCAGCATCATCAGCGAACAACAAGTCTTTTATAGTGACCCTTCTGATTTTTGTTTTTGCCTTCAGCCTTGAAAGATTAAACAGACGGCCATCTGACCTAGTTTGAAGGCTTATTTCTATTTTTTCGATAATTGCTTGGTGCAAAATTTTCTGTCCACAGTTCGGGTTTGACCCTAATCCCCATGCACCCAATGGGGAAAGCAGACAGTGGCGGGACAACACCTTATTGACTGGGGGCTGCCCAGCTTGAAGCGGGCGGTAGCTGTCCAGTGAGATCCTAGAACCTCTCCCACTGTCGGAAGTAGCCCCTGGCGCCATGCCCTACGCCAATTGGGCAAAATGCTTATAACCGGTAACTGCTACTTCCCGTGTTTTGCCGACACCTATAGGGTGAAGCTGGAGTGTCCTCTCCAGGGCGCGAGCTTGGGCACAGTTATATGGAGATCAAGCTGTTGCCCATGCAGCATGTTCCCCCTCTCCACACAGCCGGTAGATCCAAAGGAACGGCAGTAGCCGATACAGTTTGGTGGGTGACGTCAGCGCTAAATATAGATTATCGGAAACAAGTTTATGTTCTTTTGAGTTTGTATTATTATTTTATTATACATAAACTTGTTTCAGATAATCTATATTTAGCGCTGACGTCACCCACCCTAACCGAAGTCATTTGACCCTCTATGCTAACGGAGTTTCACGCGGTCTACGCTCAATGGTTTCCTCGCAAAGTCTGCCCCGACCCTCGATCTGGTTTCATAACTAGCGGTAACACAGTTAGCGTCACTTCGGTGGACTTAACACCACGTGGCTCACACATTTCTTGTGTATATCATCAATGATAAACTCTCTCTGGGCACCGAAATTGATAGCCTCATTAACAAAGCTGCAGCTACCTTTACCCGCCTCACATCACGTGTTTGGGGAAACGCCAAACTCACAACGAAGACCAAAGCTGCGGTATATAACACCTGCATCACCAGTACACTTCTATATGTTAGTGAGAGCTGGACAATCTATGCTAAGCAAGAAAGAAGGCTCAATACCTGCCATCTACCGTGTATGCGCCACCTTCTCGGCCTTTCGTGGAAAGATAAAGTGCCAAATGTTGAGATGTTGTCACGTGCTGGCCTTCAAAACCTGTATAGCCGGCTGAGACAGGGAAGCCTACGCTGTCTTGTCCATATCCACCGCATGAAAGATGGTCGCCTTTGAAGAAATGTTTGCCAAGTGGAAGAAATATTTTAAGAAATATTTTGACAAGTGGAAGAAATTTTTTGACAACGGTAAGAAATATTTGACAAGTGGAAGACAATATTTTGACGAGTGGAAGGAATTTTTTGCCAAGTGGCAGAAATATTTTGACACCGGTAAGAAATATTTGACAAGTGGAAGAAATATTTTGACAAGTGGAAGAAATTTTTCTGCCAAGTGGAAAAATATTTTGACAACGGTAAGAAATATTTTGACAACGGTAAGAAAATATTTAACAAGGGGAAGAAATATTTTGATAAGTGGAAGAAATTGTTTTGCCAAGTGGCAGAAATATTTTGACAACGGTAAGAAATATTTTGAAACGGTAAGAAAATATTTGACAAGTGGAAGAAATTTTTTTGCCAAGTGGAAGAAATATTTTGACAACGGTAAGAAATATTTGACAAGTGGAAGAAATATTTAAAGAAGTATTTGACAGTTGATCTATTTACCTACAGGTTGGACCCTTTGCGCAGGCCTGGGAGAAAATTTTGGGACCATCTTTGCTGCTTGGAAGAAAAGTTTTTACTAAAGTTTGAAAATTGCAGGACAAAACGTAGATACCCGTTTGATAACTGGAACAAATACTTAGTTATAATTATTTAATGTGTTCTAAATTTCCGTGGTCGCCGCATGTTTGAACCGCTTGGGAGACAATATAAAACCTATCACCAGATGTCACCCGTGTGAAAAAAGTGAAACCTTAAGTCGCGGGGGTTCGAACACACGAACAAAGGAATGTTTCGTTTATAAATTTCTACTATTGATCGATTGTGTTTTGAACTTGTGACGTGAACAGAAATAAGCAGCAATGTTAGTCTTACAAAGGCAAATCCTGTTGCAGATAGGATTTTGTCGTCTACCAATACGCAAAACTCTGCCTGTTAGATTTTTTATTACGCTTTTCTAGATAGCTATATTTAGCCATAACGTCACCCTCTATGGTACCGGAATTTTATAAACGAGTCATGGTTTACGCGCGATGTTTTGCGCGGGCCATCGATCCGGTTCCAAAACTAGCGGTAACACAATTAGTCGTTGTAATAAGAACCAAATAAAAATACGTCAGCTCTTGTGGTATTTCCTGGAGAATACGGCTCTCTGTGTGTGTGTGTGTGTGGGGGGGGGGTTCACTTACATACAAACTAGCTGTGCTTTGGCCTGTGTAGACTTATTACTCGTGACATACTATAAATAATAAAGAAAACTACCCCATGGCCCAGCACGTGTATCAATATGTAATTACATTCACCCAACAACGGAAATTTCCTGTTCTATTTTTACATAAACAGACAGGAACATAACGATAACGTAACCACTACACCTCTTCCCATCTAAAAAAAATAGCTCTCTTCTATTATGTGTCCTGTTTGTATAATGTTTTTCTTAGATAAAGTATACGAGCAATGGTTTTCCGCGCGAAGTTTCGCGACGCCCATCGAGCCGAGTTTTCTTACTAGTTGTGGTGGATTTGATGTTATTAATTGTTGTAGGTATTATTATATTTGCATTAAATGAGATTAGCTATGAAGGTCCCTGAATATACCCAATAATATTGTGAACTTTTCAGGGTACCTTTCCACTACCACCTTTTTATCTCATTCAAAATGTATTTATATTAGTATGTTAATTGACTTCGTGTTGTGTCTAGGGTTATGGATGTAGAGTGTAATGTACAATAATCAACAAACATACAAACAAATAGTTTATTATTCACAACAGCACACAGTACTACCACAATAACATACAAACGACACTCTAAAAGGCTATCTTATTTAAGACTGTGGTTAAATTTTGTGTAAATAAGATTTTTACAGTTTTATTATCCTGATTCAAATTTATTTGTAATCAGGACTGACAATTTAAAAGTGAAATCAAATAATCAATTACATCAGTCAAATAGCACAATAGATCGTTTGTCCATATAGATAATATTTTTCTAATATATAAGTCTGTAGTGTTCTCCTACTTTAAGGTAATACTGGTGGTACTACTAGGTTTGTTGTTTTTAATCATGTCCTTCTGGAAATGTTTGTTTCTATTTTGTCACTTGTGAAACTATTAAATATTTGTCCCAGTTTTATTCGCTGTTATTGGATCGTTCTTTTAAAGTTCTGTAGTTGAGCTCTCAGGTGCTGAACGAGAACTTATCTTGGCCGTAGAATATATGTTGAAACCTTCCTCTGCTCGCTTGACAATCTGTTCCCTGTTTGATAGGCAATGGCCACTAGCATGGGCTCGCAGTAAACAGGCAGAGTAATGAATCAATCAATTTTCAAGCGTTTGGTACCACATTAACGTCAGTACGCAGGACCTCACAATTTTCAATGAAATATACACAGAGACGATGACTGACACAGTTTCGATCTGTTTTATTGCCCATGCTGCTTAGAACTTGTATTTTAAAGCACAGCCTGCTCTCATCTATCACTGTTGAAGAGTTTTTTAGAAATGGCGTTCCCTTAACGCCTATTCTGACAATATCGATTCAGTTAGCCAATCGCTATTAATTTTACAAGGGTAAACAGTCTTTCAAAAAATATCATTCAAACTTTTCCTACGTTACTTAGGCTATTTATGTTTATTCAAAGGTCAGCCAATAATATTTAGTCTTACTTCAAATGCCACCCAATCAGATTCACTGTACTATCCCAGCCTATCTGTCACCTACTTTTTTCCCCCCAAAATATGCGATCCAATCTAAGCAGATATGACTTGACCTGACAGTATCTCTGATCTCTATGTATTGTTTTATCAATATTTAATTAGTTAAGGGACTATTTATATAACTAATAACATATTCTTGGTCAGCAAGTCTTCAGGTACACGAATATACAATTTTTAAGGGGCTATGTGGTTTGGTTCAAAATTCTATCTTTTTTTCTATGTTGGTTGTTTACTTTTAAACTACCTCCTGTTCACTTCTTTTCTCATGTACTTACGAGATAATTACGAGAGCTTATGTCATTCATAATAAGAGCTTAGCATGTTTACATGACCGAGGTGTCCACAATTCTAACTTTTTCATTGCATTTGGGGAAACCCCTAAGGCAAAGCTTGCCCCTGTGCTATGGGTGCTTCTAGTTTAAAATTAATGCGAAACGAATTAGCATTTCATCTATCCTTTCCCCCTCCTCGTTCCACAATGCATTTTAGGCAAATATTTTCTTAGAACTAGGAAAAAGTGGGTGTTTATGTCAAGGACGAATTTGAAAAATAGGGTACCGTTTTGTTCGGCTATTCGTTAGCAAATAATCTGAAGGCGTAGGCGACAACAACCGTTCTAGCAGAAAATTCTTTTGTACTTTCTTATCTTTGCTTTTATGCCCTATATTGTTATATATTAATTTAGATATTGTATTTAGAAATCACTACACTAGTGAGGGAAAAACACGAATCGTTTGTCAGAAATGCCATGGTAGGAAGTTATACGAGAAGAGAACCTCTGGGTTGTTTCGGGGAGCACGATAAATCTAGTACTAAGGGGCTGAATAAAACATCACAACACAATAGACAAACACACGTTTTTGGCGGTTCTCACTAAAACAACAAGCGCGGGGCAGGACAACTGTACTAAGGAGCTCAATAAACATCACAATAAGCTAGACTTTTAGCTGTACTCATCCAACAACGGAAATTCCCTGTCCCATTTTTACATAAAAAGACAGGCACACGCCGACAATGTTACCACGTCGCCTCTTACCAGCTAAAAACAGCTCTCTTCCATTATGTCCCCTTTGTTACTGTTGTTTGAAAATAAATTTTTTTAAAAATTGCACACGCCTCCCTCTTTCCATCTAACCGTCTTCCAATATGTGACCCTCACATATAATGTTGTTTTAACTGCTGTTTGAAAATAAAATATACATATATACTTCTATTTATATAACCTTGATCTTTTGTTATCTATATTGTATAACTGTTGTCTACCTGTCTTTGTATATTGTATAAACAAACCCACCAACACACTGCTGACTTATATAAACCCGTTGGTTTTTCTCTCACCCCTCATCACCCCGCCTGCCAAAATCAATACCCCCGCGCCCTCCCCATACCCCACCTACCATCTAACGACAATAGTTATATCTATATTGTCTTATTCCCGTGTCCCCCGCTACACCCCAACACAGAAATTCCCTGTCATATTTTTACATAAAAAGACATGTCCACACCGATAACGGCCCCACAATCTTTCACAGATGTACTGCGCATGCGCGTACAATCCATAATTTCTTGGTTTTGTCACAAATGTTACGGTCGAAAAGTATGGAACCCCGCTAGTATCGATTATGTAATTACAGTCACCCAACAACGGAAATTCCCTGTCCTATTTTTACATAAAAAGACAGGTACACGGCGATAATGTCACCCCGGCACCTCTCACCCCAACACACAACAATTAAAATACCTACACCAAAAAACCCACACCCGCCAACTACACCCCAACATGCGTCGTCACCTCCGCCAGCATAAACCAAACCCCCACGCATTTAAAAATCAACACCACACTGCTATAAAATTTATACTAAGCGAATTTATCGCTTTTTTATATTTTCCTCTTTATCTCACTATTGCAGGTTTTTATCGCGTTTTATGTCTGTTGTCTACCTACTTGTATGAATAAACAACACAATACCCGCGCAATACAACAATTAAAATACCGACACAAAAAATGGTAAAGTCAAGTCTCTAACACTGCTTTCCCACCTCTAGGTGCTGGTCCTAGTATAGTGACGTCTCTTTCACTCCCACCTCTCGCTGTTGGTCCTAATATAGTCATGTCTCTAACACTAGATGTTAGACCTAGTATAGTCATGTCTCTAACACTTCACTCCCACCTCTCGCTGCTGGTCCTAGCATAGTCATGTCTCTAACACTTCACTCCCATATCTAGATGTTAGACCTAGTATAGTCAAGTCTCTATCACTTCACTCCCACCTCTTCATGCTAGACCTAATATAGTCACGTCTCTTTCACTCCCACTTCTTGATGCTAGACCTAGTGTAGTCATGTCTCTAACACTTTACTCCCACCTCTCGCATCTGGTCCTAGTATAGTCATGTCTCTAACACTTCACTCTCACCTCTCGATGCTGGTCCTAGTATAGTCATGTCTCTAACACTTCACTCCCACCTCTAGATGTTAGACCTAGTATAATAATAATAATAATAAATTCTTTAAGCGCCAAACACGGCGCATAAGGCAGAAACCAGTGCTCTCCAGGTTGTTCGTTGTGACGCCACTCCTCTTAGCTCTTGCACATTATTTAGGCCCAACGTTCTTCCTTCTCTTATTATTGTTCTTCTGAGTGTTTCTTTTGGTCTTCCTTTTTTCCGCTTACTCTCAGGAACCCAAGTGAGCGCCTGTAGTGGTATTCTGTTGTTTTGCATTCGTAGGACATGACCGATATATGACCATCGTCTTTTCCTTATATAGTCGGAGACATATTTCTGCCTACCTTCTCTTATTTGTCGATTAGTCTTGAATTCTTTCCAACTGATGTTCATGAGTTTTCTAAGACATTTGTTCTCGAATGTATTCAGCTTGTTCTCCAATGATTTTGTTATTTTCCAACTCTCACAGCCGTATGTTAACACTGAGATAACATTTGAATTAAACAGACGAAGCTTGGTATGTATATTCAATGATCGTAATTTCCAAATGTTAGATAATCTATTGAAGGCGCTAGCTGCCAAAGCAATTCTAGTATGGATTTCTCTTGTTGTGTCACCATCCTGAGTCATTTTACTGCCTAAATAATTGATAGTATAGTCAAGTCTCTATCAATTCACTCCCACCTCTTCATGCTAGACCTAATATAGTCACGTCTCTAACACTTCACTCCCACCTCTCGCTGCTGGTCCTAATCAAGTCTCTAACACTTCCCTCCCACCTCTCGCTGCTGGCCCTGGTAAAGTCTCTAACACTTCACTCCCACGCTGGCCCTAGTATAGTCTCTAACACTTCCCTCCCACCTCTCAATGGTGTCCCTGGTATAGGCAAGACTCTAACACTTCACTCCCACCTCTAGCTGCTAGCCCTGGTATAGTCATGTCTCTAAAACTTCACAACCGCCTTTTCATGCTAGCCCTAAAATAGTCACGTCTCTAACACTTCATTCCCACCTCTAGATGCTGGACCTAGTCAAAGCTCTAACACTTCACTCCCACCTCTTCATGCTGGACCTAGTCACGTCTCTAACACTTCACTCCCACCTCTTCATGCTGGACCTAGTCAAGTCTCTAACACTTCACTTTCACCACTCGATGCTAGACCTGGTATAGTCTCTAACACGTCACTCCCACCTCTCGATGCTAGACCTGGTATAGTCTCTAACACTTCACTCCCACCTCTAGATGCTGTCCCTAGTAAAGTCTCTAACACTTCACTCACACCTCTCGACGCTGGTCCTAGTCATGTCTCTAACACTTCACTCCCACCTCTCGATGCTGGTCCTGGTATAGTCATGTCTCTAACACTTCACTCCCACCTCTTGATGCTAGACCTGTTATAGTCTCTACCACGTCACTCCCACCTCTCGATGCTGGCCCTAGTATAGTCTCTAACACTTCACTCCTGAGTCATACACACACACAAAAAACCCCTAACCCACCCCGCCTGCTACACAGCAACATACGTCGTCACCCACGCCAGCACAAAAAGACTCCACTCGCTTCAAAAACCCTTTTAGTAACCTAATCCAACATTATCGATTTTTTACTTTTCATTTTCCGTCATTATCGATTTTTTATATTTTTTATATATATTGTATGTATATATGTATAAATAACACACCCAACATCACACAAAAATCGCCCCCTAACCTACACCCGCCAGCTACACCACATTACACCCATGCGTCGTCACCCTCGCCAGCACAAAAAGGCTCCACTCGCTTCAAAAACCCCCCTAGTAACCTACTAATCCGTCATTATTGATTTTTTATATTATCCGTCATTATCGACTTTTTATATTTTTTATATTTTTTATATATATTTTCTAAGTATTTTGTATAAACAACACGCCCGCCATTATCGAACAAATTTATTGCTATATAACAAATCATGTGTCTGATCGTCAGAGGAAGTCATCCCGGCTAAAATATATCGCTATATAAAAGTCACGCTCCAAACGCCTGACGCTCCGCCGCCTGAAATCGATCGAGTATTTCCTTATATAAAAGTCACGCCCCGCCGCCTGAATGATAATCGTTTTGCGCCTACCCTACTACTTCTTTCTGGTTAGCGAGTAATCACACAAACAACCCGACGTGGCTGCAAACCAGGTCAAGCGGTCCAGTACCGTATGGTGCGTGACGAAGTAGGACAAGATATGATAACGTAACCTAGGTCGAGGAGAGCGGGAAAATTCGAAAAGGAGAGAAAGGGGGGGGGGGGGGGGGAAGAGAAAAGGAAGGACAGAGAAGAGAGTTGGAGAAGATCATCGAAAAATGATGTAACGATCGAATATTTGACTTGTCACACATATCAGAGTGAGATAGTCAATATAAGAGAGAAGTGGAGAGAAACAGACAACATTAGCCAGAAATAAAACGAATGTAGAAGAAATAACAGAAGGTTAGTCAAATTAAAACAGAACTATAGAGAGACAGTAAATATACGATTTGTAGAGAAAGTGGCAGTCTGTGCGAGTGAGAAATGGAGGCAGAAACAGTCAATGAGAGACAAGAGTTTTTTTTTTTTTTTCAATTTTTATTTCAGACAGAAAAAGAGAGTCCGTGCTTGCATTAAAAAGATAAGATCCTTCAAAGTCATAAGAAGCATTAAAAAACGGTTGCATTTTAAGATCCATTTTCTTATCTCGTCCCGTCTGAAAACAGCTTCGTGACTTTTGTGTAAGCTTCGTCTGTGCCAGGAAAGTAGATAAACTTTTTGCACGGAATCGTTGATGCTTCAGCCATTGAGGTTTCGCTATAATTGTAGACGTAAATTGTAGAATTAGTTTTTTTTCCCCCCTGTCACGATTTAATCTAAAATTTTCAATTTGATGTCAAGGATGAATGTATTGATAAATAAATGGAACGGTTAAAAATAAATTTTAAAAAGCAGTGAGGTAGAGGAGAAATTACGATACAATTATCGTGTTGTCACCATGGTTACTCATAAACTTCCTAGGGGGCACAGCCCTTCTACAAACGCATATCAAGTTCCCCCCTGTAACGTGCCATCAGCTCAAGATCTCTGTGTGTCTTCCACAACATTTTAATTTCTGTCTTCAGCTGTCTTCTTCATGTGTTTGTCAGTCTGTCTCTGTTGTCTCTTACTTTTGGTATTCTAGAACAAGGCGCTGCCTGGCAATGTTATCGACATATTTTTTTCGAATTGTCTCCAAGGTGTCGTCCACAAATGACAATGCGGGTGTGGTTGGGTCAATATTTTGTGGCGAAGCGTGACTATACTTCGACAAATGTGAGGTCACACAAAAATACGAGTAAAGATCGTTGTTGTCATAAATTATATCGGAACAAAATAGATTTTGTAGCCTTCATCCACATTGTCTACTTTTATCCGCATTAGTAACTCCCTCGTTGATGACTTATATTAATATTATAATCTCAGTTAAAATATCTGATAATTGTTATAACCTTTAACTGGTTTAAATTGTTTATTTTTTTTTAAAATTACATGTTTCGTTTTTAAATATAATTTAACACGCACTTAGAAATAAAACAAAATACAGACAAAATAAACTGTACCGGTACTGCTAATTAGAATGAGATTTTAAGACAGAAAACAATAACATGTTATCACTATCCCGACAATAGTACAATGTGATCACAGACACAAACGTTTAGACGGTTTTCGGGCTGATGCAAACGTTTAAATTTGTGTGTATGGAAGAAACGTTAAAGCATTTAGTTTGGTAGATCAAAGGTTAGGACCTTTCCGTGATTGGATGCTGCGCGGAAAAGTGAAAATATGTGTGGAGGCCTGGTTAATTAAACATTATTTTACTTAAAATAAGGGGGAGTGTTCAGAAATTTGTGACGTTTCGTACAGGGGAGAAGGCTGTCTTTTTTTGTGTGACGAAATGTGACAAGGGGAGATGGAGTTTCGAAAAGACAAAAATTGCGTGACGTTATTTATGGTCAACACATTATCCATCGCCATCTTCTTCTCCTCATCTCCTGTTCCGTTGGGCCTTGTTCAGCCATTCTATATATGCACGCATCCATTTATGAACATCTAACTTCTTGGTTGTTTTTTTTTGTTTTTGGTTTTTTTTGTTCTCGATGTTTCAGATCCAGACAATAGGACAGATTTGACATTTGAGTTGAAGATTCTTATGTTTGTGCGGAACTTTATTACTTCTGATTTTTCTTACCTTACGATGCAGAGAAAGTTCTTCTTGTTATTTGTTCTCTTATTTTGATACCACTTCGTCCCTCCAACTTTGTATATACCGCTGCCAAATAATCAGTCAGAGACTGAGGAATCATGTGTACTCAACAAGGTGTATACATGAGTCCTAATCTAATGGGTGTGTTTCTCGAAGTGCAATTTTGAAATCAATTGTTCCCCCCCCATTTTGCAATCTGTTTATCTGTGCAATTGCAAACCCAGTTGCTATGGCCTCTGATTTAAAAAATGTTGGATTTCTGACAATTACATTTTGGAACCCTGTTACCTCCGTCAATAAAATCTATTTTTGAATAAAAAATATTTTTTTTTTAGTTTAAACGACTAACGCAAAGCTAACAGGAACGTTGGTAGTTCCTAAAGCTGTAGTTACACAAGACTCGCCAATCTAGTTGTTTGAAGTAATACATTGCTTTAATCGGCACATCACCATTCACCTTCCGACACCTGCCGTCGCAAACACAAAACGCAATTTATATTTGCCGTGCATTATTTATCTCACATTAAACCCCTTACTTTAATGACGTTATTTCCGTCTTATTTTGCATAGCTTTAGTTATTTTTTAAAATCGGCTGGCTCAAACTTAAGAGATTAAATTGAACCTAATAATAATAATAATAAAATAAGGGAGCTGTATGTAAAGTTTCAGCTCTCTGCGATGAGTGGAACACGAGAATACAGACCATCAAACATTTGAAACGCGACATATATACAAGTACAATGCGATTATTTTTATCTTAAATAAAAGTGGCTAAAAACAAATCTACTCTATATGTGACTCCAGTAGCAGTGATTCTCAATCCGTTTTTGAGGCCGTACGGAGACAAGCAAACTGTGTCTAATTGTTTCGAAGAGTTCTGTCCTTAAATATGACATGATTTAATATGTGAAGTTAAGAGTATTTTGTGACCATCACCATCATAAATCCGCTCCTCAAGGAGCATAGGCCTTCAAACAAATTAATGCTAAGTTTTCCTGTCCCGTGCCATTAGTTCAAGTTCTTTCAATGTCTTCTCCATGCCTGTCTCCAGTTCTCTTCTCCATGTACTCTTCGATCCCCTTCTACCTCTCTTACCATGGGGATTCCAGAACAAGGACTGCCTTGTAATGCTACCAACAGGTTTCCTCAATGTGGGTCATATCTATTGCCTGCATATTCTTCCGATTTGTCGTTTCACTGACACGTGTCTGCTTCTAGTCATCAGTTCACATTAGTGATCTTGTCAAACCACCTTAATCCTTCTATTCGATGCAAGTACCCATTTATGAATGTTTGTGGCTTTTCGGTTGTTGTTGTTGTTGTAATTGTTTCTCCATGTTTCAGAGCCATACAACAGTACTGAAATTGACATTTGAATTGAAGATTCAGATTTTTGTGTCATAATTTATTTGTTTTAATCTTCATACACTTCCCAAATGCAATTGAAGCTCTTCTAGCCATATATATTCTTCCAGAACAATGCAGGCCTTAATGACTTAAGAGTAGTACTCCTCAAAGTGAGCCACAGGATTAAAACGAGGTGTTGTACAGCGGATCCCATCTCATTTCAACATCTCCGGCAATGAAGAAGCTGACTGACTGGCAAAGGAAGGAAAGCTACCTCAGCCTGATACAAGTATAACTTTTGAAGAGGCAAAGAGTTTTATCAGAAGCAGATATAGGAACAAATGGGAAGCAGAACATCCAGGCCACACAAATAATGATGCACATAACCAGCTCAACAGAAGAGAACAAATGATAATCTTCAGACTCCGCACGGGCCACAACAGATTGGAATACCACCTATTCAACAAGCTAAAGATATGAACTAACTGTGGTACCGATAAAATGACTGCTGAACATCTGCTTCAAAGTTGCCCAGTATATGAGGAACAGAAAACGCACATGTAGCCACCACCAGCACCTTTCCTGGAAAATCTTTATGGAGATAAAAATAGCCTCAAACTGACTACTGCTTTCTTTGAACATATTCAAGTTGACGTCTGAGAGTGTACGAAGAAGAAGAAGAAGGAGAAGTATTCTTATTTTGATATCACTGTCAGTCTTCCAACTGAGCCTAAATTGCTGCCAAGATATTTGTATGATTCTACATCTTGTAGGGGTGCTACTTCAAGTGCAATCATTGTCGCATAGACATTTATGATCAATAAATTTTCTATATGCTTTTCTTTTCTACCCGTGTCTTCTACTTTATTATCGTTCTTTTATCCTTTTCCTGGGGTTTTTTTCGCATTCGTTCGTTTGCGAAAAATATTTACTTTCCCATTCTGACGTTTACCTGTTTCTTTTCTCTTACTGAGTACGCATTTGTTGCATCAGATGTCAGTCGCTGCAGGTAGACGGAATGAGTCTGTTACCAACAGATTACTGGGGACAATGAAGATAGAGATGTATGTATATAAGAAGATATTTATTTGTTTGTATACTTGTTATGTTGGAAATATTTGGTAATAATATTTTGAGTCTGAGATTAGAACTCTAGTCAAAGGGCGAATACTCATTTTTTGCTTCGAGTGAAAGTAAATATATAGTCGCCCCACTTGAATATAGTTGAAAGGTTAACATTAGCGCATGCCCAATGAGACGATTAGTCGTCGTTGGCGCTTCCGTGATGATGGACGGATCTTGAAGGCTGTCGGACATATGAGAGTCCGAAGTTTTTGATCATTGTGATTGATTCTGGAGAAGAGAGAAGTTTTCTCTCAGTATACTATGATGGTCGATACTTCTCCCAGAATATATATGTTAGTGTGCTAGTTACTAGTATTTCCTGAACCTAAGGTAAAGAAGAAACATTTTCTAAAACTTTACCTAGGCCTAACGACGCCATAGATGTTATATCATCTATCTATATATTTGATGGATCGTATGTAGACGATTCCTGTACTAGCAGCACTATGAGTGGACATATGTAACATTCCTTATGGGTATGGAAAACCCAAAGACATTAGATGAGCAAATGAACGGAACTTTCATTTGTAGTGAGGATATCTTTTGGATGAACACCGCTCACTGGGACCGGCGCCATTTTGAATCCCACTGTTGGTCTGTTTGAATTGTCAATCGGAGAACGGAGATATCTTATTACCTGATGACGATACCAGGACCTACATTGTATCGAGGTCTACTCTTTGTTATTTGAGATTGTCAACCTTAAAAGAAAGACCCTGTTGAAGTAAAGCCTAAACGACTTAGCCTGAAAGACGTAGTCAGCAGAGGGTCTGTAAGGGAGCATTGTGATGACCATTATTATTGTTAACTCAAACTGATGCGACTAGTCAGTGGAGGTATGAGACGATAGACTATCATAACTATATATTTGCTCCTATCGTCCGATTATATTTACATGCTATGAGATTGCCAAATTGCTGTTGCCACCCATTTGTCAAGTATCCAATGATTTGTTGTGTCAACCTGTTCCAATGACTGTCAACCATGCTGTCAGAGTGTGTATCATTAAACTGTCTAAAACGTCTACAGTAGTTCCAGTTATCATTGACTTCCAGCCGTGAGGGTATGAGTGCATTATTACCAACTTGTCAACTCTACAGAACCATTTATGCATTCGCGTGTTGACACTCATACTAACACTCATTGTCAACAATACATTCTTGTCGGGGCCTCATTACGTTCCGGGACAAGGTGACCTATATGACCAACACTGTGCCGGGTTTGAGTTGACCACTTAATCTCATCAAGCCCTTATTAACGTGATGACCTGAAAAAGGAGCATTATCAACGTGGTAGGCCAGCTTTCTGGGTCAACCTGCACAGTGGACATTTTGAGAAGTCAGCTACTGGGACCAGACCGTTTCCTGTGGCCTGTTACGACACACATGAACACCAGCGGTACAACTCTACAGTCGATGTCAGCATGACCTGTCCTGTCAGCGTATACGGTATCTAGGTCAGCGTTTGTTGACATTTCTGATAGAACAGACAGCGTTACACAGCAGGTTTGTTTACAAGAATTAACTGTGTTAGCAAGAAGTGCTATGGAACTGAGAGGTCTTAAACGTCAACGGTGGATCTTCTTGTGTTCTGCTACATATTGTTGAACTTTGTAATAGTTTAAGACATAAATATGATTTATTAAAGTGGCAGTTTATTTTGATTGGAAACTGACCCATAATACGGTGCTATTATAACTGAGCCTTCTATCTGCAACACATTACATAGCATTTATATGACATATATGTATTTATGTTTAATGTTTACATGTTATAGTGTTGTGTATATGTCTGTGGGCGGTTGGTGAGGTGACTAATATAGGGTATACCAAGTCATATAGGTCCTATATTAGTGTTCTGTAGGGAGCAATTTTCTTAATTGAAAATTTGCATGCAACATCTGTTGCTATTTTTTGTTAGCTGTGAAGACTGTGCTTATCGTTGTTTTTGTGATATTTGTTCTGTTCTTTAGTTTTGTTTTGGTTTGTTTGTATTTGTAGGTCTCATCTTTCCTATAATTCAGTTCTATACAACTTTATATTTATACACTGTGGCGTTATTTGTTTTGTTTATTACGGCGCAGATATCATCACAGGCTCTGTGATTATTTTCTTCTGTTTTTCTATTTAACTTATTTGATTTCTGCGAATGTTTTCGTATTGTCTTTCTTGATTGTCTGTTGTTTATGTTGTTGGTTGACATATACTATAAAATATACTTGATCATACACTACTAGCTGTGTAGTGAACTTATTAGAAAGAATCAACTGATGATTAATTGCTGTTATTAGAGGTACACAGTTGATTATACAAGACCTTATTTAAAGGCTTGTTTCCCACAGAGATTGGGATAAAGGGAGCTGATTATTCCATTTATTTGGAGATAGATTTCATTATTGCTATTTCAGGTATCTAGTCACATATTAGTATACATTATGTCGACTTTAGATTACTTTATTGAGCAAGGGAAATCCCTAGGCAAGACTGGTGATAAGTTGGAGGAGTTTGCTACCAGTCAATATGATAAAGCACAAAAAGCTGAGGCTGAAGAGAAAAAACAAAGATTGGAAATTGAGAAACTAAAAGATGAGTTGGAAAAATTAGACAAAGAAGCTGAACAGTGGCAGAGAGAAGTTGAAGATAAACTCTTAGATTTGGAGTTGAATGCATTAAAGGAAACAATAAATGAGCTTTAAAGTGATAAGAAAGCTCTTACTGATAAGTTATCAGCAATGAATTCTGAAAATACAATATTAAAGGATAAAATGATGATGTTGATAGAAGATAATAAGAAAGTCTATGACTCTTCTCTTAGTCAGAAGAAAGAGTTAGAGAATGAAGTGACCTCATTAAAAGAGATGTTGGATAGCCAGATAGATTAATTGAGCTCAATGAAGAACAATCATCTTTGTAAAGAACAGTCTCTTAATAATGAGCTAGACCAAGTCAACCTGGACTATGAGAAATTAAAAGCTCAGGCCAGTCAAGACAAGAAGTCTTATGAAGAAACAATTCTTGAGTTAAGAAGTGAGTTGAATCTTGTGCGAGAGATTACAATAAGGAGGAATATGGAATCTCGTGAAGAGATTAATAAGTTTAAGAATAGCAAGGATATTGAGATTCAGTCACTACAACTGGAGTTGACACAGTTGAGAGCGAATAAGGTAAAGGATGAGAAAGTGAATGAACCTATGACTACTCATCATAGTGCTATGGAAGCAATCAAACTTGAACATATTCAAGAAAAGGCTAAGGTTTTAGAAGCTACATCTCAGATGACAAAGTTGAGAAAAGATCTTAAAGATAGTATGGCTAAAGAGAAGACTCTTATTTCTCAGTTACAAGACATAAGGTTGGATTATGACAGAAAAATTAAAACCAACGAAAGAATATACAAAGCTGTTACTAGAGAGAAAGCTATGGCAGAGGTGGAAGTTACAAAACTTCGTAAGAGAGTTGACAGTTTATCAGATATTGTTTTGTACAATAACATGTTATCTACTACTAATGTGGATAGACTTAAACATAAACATGATGGTCAACATGTTACGAATGCAAAGAGCCAGCGACAGACACTCGATGCTAATAGTAACACTAAGCAATATGTGAACAAATCTTTTCGTGGAAAATATGGTTTCCCACGGAATAGCGATGCTGCCTCTAATGGGAGTAGGCGTAAGGCCAACAAAGGTAAATTAAGTTTGGATCATGGTGAGGACTTTGATAAGTGTCATGATAAGATTCCTCAGGGAAACCGTGCATCGAATTTTCAGACTCCTGATAAGTTGGTAAAAGAAAATAAAACTGTTAGTACCCATCGTACTCAGCTCAGACAGTACGATGTACCTATTAAGCACAGTGACACAGGCAAAAATAACAACAATTTTGCTAAGAGAGATTATCGTGATTGTGGACATTACCAAACGCGTCCATATGATAATAGTTCTTCTTCAAAGAACTGGAGGCAAGTTAATTGTCCTCAACATTATGGTCCTAGTGACTATAAGAACTTTCATAAAGGTTATCAGTATTGTAATAATTGTTCTCCAGGACAACAAAAACCATCAAATAGATATTTTGTTCAGAAGAAAAATAACAATCATAACTATGTTAACTGGAGTTCAAATAAGAGCAATGGGCTGAACAGAGATAAGAATTTTGATAGATCTCTTTGTGATGGTAGATCTCAACATGACTCTACTTAACTGTTAGGTCTTGGATTTCTTAACACATCTAAGTCTATAACAGTTCTTTCTCTATATCAAGATAGATACACATTGTAATTTGTAATAGAATTATTGTATCACTACTATCACTACGCTCATTGATATATATTCACCGCTGTTCTTTGATGATTTTTCTTCTTTGTCAATCATGTACTTATAATGCTTAAATATGAAATTGTTATATGCATTGTGTTGTTACCAGCATTGTGGTATACGTTGGTGGCACCTCCCTGGAAATATTTATACTTTAGAGAAATGCTTTCTCTGAGATGTTGAGATATATTCTCACGAGTCGATCTATGACTTTACCTTAATTTGACATTATAAATTACTCTTATTAGTCATCTGCGCATTATTTGTGCGTTGTGAGCCTATTGTATGTTGATCTCAGATGAAAAAAAAAAAATTTCATTTTTTTTCCCGGGGGTTGCGGTAGTCTGTTACCAACAGATTACTGGGGACAATGAAGATAGAGATGTATGTATATAAGAAGATATTTATTTGTTTGTATACTTGTTATCTTTGGAAATATTTGGTAATAATATTTTGAGTCTGAGATTAGAACTCTAGTCAAAGGGCGAATACTCATTTTTTGCTTCGAGTGAAAGTAAATATATAGTCGCCCCACTTGAATTAGTTGAAAGGTTAACATTAGCGCATGCCCAATGAGACGATTAGTCGTCGTTGGCGCTTCCGTGATGACGGACGGATCTTGAAGGCTGTCGGACATATGAGATTCCAAAGTTTTTGATCATTGTGATTGATTCTGGGGAAGAGAGGAGTTTTCTCTCAGTATACTATGATGGTCGATACTTCTCCCAGAATATATATGTTAGTGTGCTAGTATTTCCTGAACCTAAGGTAAAGAAGAAACATTTTCTAAAACTTTACCTAGGCCTAACGACGCCATAGATGTTATATCATCTATCTATATATTTGATGGATCGTATGTAGACGATTCCTGTACTAGCAGCACTATGAGTGGACATATGTAACATTCCTTATGGGTATGGAAAACCCAAAGACATTAGATGAGCAAATGAACGGAACTTTCATTTGTAGTGAGGATATCTTTTGGATGAACACCGCTCACTGGGACCGGCGCCATTTTGAATCCCACTGTTGGTCTGTTTGAATTGTCAATCGGAGAACGGAGATATCTTATTACCTGATGGCGATACCAGGACCTACATTGTATCGAGGTCTACTCTTTGTTATTTGAGATTGTCAACCTTAAAAGAAAGACCCTGTTGAAGTAAAACCTAAAAGACTTAGCCTGAAAGACGTAGTCAGCAGAGGGTCTGTAAGGGAGCATTGTGATGACCATTATTATTGTTAACTCAAACTGATGCGACTAGTCAGTGGAGGTATGAGACGATAGACTATCATAACTATATATTTGCTCCTATCGTCCGATTATATTTACATGCTATGAGATTGCCAAATTGCTGTTGCCACCCATTTCTCAAGTATCCAATGATTTGTTGTGTCAACCTGTTCCAATGACTGTCAACCGTGCTGTCAGAGTGTGTATCATTAAACTGTCTAAAACGTCTACAGTAGTTCCAGTTATCATTGACTTCCTGGTATGAGTGCATTATTACCAACTTGTCAACTCTACAGAACCATTTATGCATTCGCGTGTTGACACTCATACTAACACTCATTGTCAACAATACATTCTTGTCGGGGCCAAAAAAGGAGCGTTATCAGTGTGATAATTCGTTTCGCCAGACATAGATGTAGACAATTGTCTACATTTTCATCTGACACGGGCGTTTCTTCTGGCTAGTCGCTCGGCGATAAGTGTGATATGACACTCACGCAGCGTTCTAAAATGAGACATTCGTCTAGCATTTTTATCTGACACGGCACTCTACGGCCAGTTTCCTAGACGGAGGTGTCAGAGACGCGAAGTGGGAGTTTATGGCAATCTCTAGGTTTACGTAAGTGTTAAGACGAGCAGGGGAGACGATTTCGGGGTCTCGAAATAGTGTGCATCCTTTGTCAGGGTTTTAAGATATTAAAGAGAGTTTTAAACTTTATTTTATTCAGTCCTCAAGATTCGCAGTAGACAGGTCGCTCGTGTAAAAAATAAGCTGTACAGCGAAGTTTCTCAGTTTGTTTCGACAATTTGCCGAGTTCTAGACTTCAAATATATATATATCAGCGTATAATTCTAAGTTGCGCGATTGCCTGTAGTTCTGTGTTGAGGTAATATAATATATCTAGTATTTTGTGAGTGATTAAGTGTTAAATCGCCTATTTTATTTCCCTAGTTTCTTTTGTGCAGAAGAATTAAATATAAGTCTGTTATATTCTCTAGCTGACGTGTTTCAGTGGAAAGCAGAATAAATTATAATTTCTAGCTTAAACATCATGTAGCTAAATAAATTTAATTTAACTGCTAAATAATCAGACGAGAATATTTTTGTTTAAAACTAAACTTATAACTGCACAGATCCATCACTTAGTATTGACGAAATACGTATGTATTTCTAATTCAGGATAGTTGATTTTATGAATATAACTTATTTCACGGGAAAGTTTTAAACGTTAAGTCAAGCTCTCCGCTTGCCGTTTATAATGTAAGTTATAACCGAAGTACATAGTAGGTATAAGTATTTGATATGTTGTTTTTCTTTATTCAGTGAAAACTAGGGTGAACCAACTTTGCCAGCGTTTGAGTACACGAGAAATATCTGTGAAGAACTAAAACATTTTCCTTAAAGACTTGGTGTATAACCTTTACAAGAACTTTAAGATTTTAATGAAGTAACGGGCCCATCGAGCCTGATTTAACTCTTCCAGAGAAAAACTCTCACGTACATTTTCAGCCTTTGTGGCAAGTAAGATATTCCAATCAATAACTTTTCCGACACTGTTGACAAGTGGTGGTGTGACCAACTAAATTTCTATACTGAGATAAGGCACCCGACCTGACATTCCTCATTACTAGAAACCTAAGCTATTGACACTGTGCTCACTGTTAACGTACGTGCCTGGACAATTTTAATGTGACTTAAACAGAGATCCAAAAAATAAGAACAACCAAGAAAACGGTTCCCTGAAGAAGTGAATCCAACCTGTCTTTTTTGGAACTGGGGTTCTCTTGGCCAAGTCTTCCATCTGAGAGTCTGTATGTGCATGTCCAAAAATTGTGTTTTTCCAGAAGTTGCTACCAAAGCTGTAAGTACGCATGAGAGACCGTGATCACGGCTGAATGAATAGAGTGAATGCAGGACTGAGTGATTCCTTTATTGTTGTATTTTGGCACCCATTTTGCTGTCTTAATTTCCTTTATGGAAGTTTTGTTGCTAACAATATCTGCCTTAGGATAGATCATACTACTATCAAAGTCTGTTCATACCCTCTTAAAAGGGAAAATCATTAGACTACAGCAGATGTATCCGTGACTCTTTGGGGCTATCATCTTTTCTTTTAACAGGACTGTGGGCTAAACATCGAGGGAAAGGATCATACTGTGGGTCTATCATTCTTGTGGCATTTTATTGATTTTATGACTATTTGTACATGCTCGATGTAATTTTTACGTGTTGTGATGATTTTTTTTTCTGATAAATTAAATCCACTAAAACTTAATCAGTGTGTCGGGTCAGCTCGTTCCAAAATATCTATACAATCATTGTTATAGTTTTCCCACGTGTGTGCGTCTACATTTCGTCAATTGTGTGTGTGTGCACGTGAGTGGTAATATATATATATATATCAGTAGTCTATTGACTACATATATTAATATATATATATATATATATATATATATATATATATATATATATTAATATATGTAGTCAATAGACTGTCTGACTCCTCTAGATCTGTTGTAGAAGATAGGCTAAAAGAGAGAAAAGATTCTCGATTTCAGAGACAGCCTCTATTGATTTCTACCATCTCACTCGTGGAAATCTATTTCTACTATTATCTCTCGCTGTGGCTATCACTCATTCTAATCTATTCAGAAGGGACCAACCCAAGTCTTAATTCCCCTATCAAAAATCTACGACAGAATGGTGGCTCGTTCTCCGGGAATTGAACTATAGTCCTCAGTAAATACGTATATCAGCTCGTGTGCAGGATTAATTTTCTTTATTCTGATATAACGTAAGAGTGTGATGTCTTGTGAGTTTCGTATCTTTTAATAATTTATCCCCTAGCCGAATCGATCTGTTTATGGGCGTGCTGACCACACAATTAATAATTGTTTTTCCACAGCATTTTGAGTAATATACATTGTAGTTACAGGTTGATTTTTGTCGGAATATATGTTAATTGTTGATTTTGTAATACTAAACGCTTTTAAAGTTTGTGATTGTCTAACAGTCACAGGGTTCTGAAGCAGAAAGGTGTTTGAACTAAGTTAAGGAGTGCGTTTCGGACTATTTCGTCCAGATTAATTGCCTCCCGTACTCTAACTGTCTTCAGGGGTGAACTTATAGTGGATTAAACATTAAGGGATTTTTTTCCTCAAAATTTTTGAAATAATTATTTTGTTTCCACAGTAGCATTTTATTTTTTTAGTGAGTATCTTTACTACCATTTATTTGGTTTAGTCGTCTGCATTAGGTGCTTTATTGCCGATTAATAGCAGCGAAAGTTAGATACTATATTTTTGGAGGAGGTATCCAAGGTTGAAGTATATCATCTTTTGTTTTGATATTTTCTCGTAAGTGGTAAGGAACCAGTGTATCTTTTTCTTTTTTCTTCTTCGACTTAGTCTCAGTCACTGACTTATTATGGCAGAAAGGGCAAAGCTTAGGCAGATGCTCAGGGACGAAGCGAGACAAGAAGATTTGGACGGAGACGAAGCGAAAACTTTTGTCAGGGACGAACTTGAGAGATATGACGCGGAAAAGAAAGAAGAACAACTTAGAAGAAAAGAAGAAGCAGCGGAAGCTAGAGAGCAGAGGAAGATTGAGGAAGAAATGGAAATTCGCAGGGCGAATGAAAGAGAGAAGGAGAGACAGCATGAGGAAAGAGAGAAGGAGAGACAGCAGGAGAAGGAGAGGGAGGAGAGACAGCTTGAGGAAAAAGAGAAACAGAGGCAGCACGAGTTGGCACTTAAGACTCTAGAGTTCCAAAGCCGTGGTTCTGCCTCTACCTCCAGCAATGGAGAGTCTTCTCCTCATTCCTCTTTAACTGATCCTTCTAACACACAATCTACTCATCTCATCGCTATGTCTTTCGCTCTAGAATCTTTCCCTTGTCCGAATGAGAAGATTGACACATGGTTAGAAAAATTTGAGAAAATTGCAACTCTGTACGGTTTAGAGAGGTCGCGTTGGAATATGAAGCTTTCCCAGGCTTTGAAAAGTTCTGCTTACGATGTGTATGCAAAACTAGAAAGCAGCCAACAAGACAATTACGACGTATTGAAGAAAGCGTTACTGGGGCGTTTTGAAATGAACGCGCGCAATATTTTGCAACTATTTCGCAACAGCAGGAAGGAGAGCTCTGAAAATTTTCAGCAGTTCTCGTCTCGTTTGAAGAGATACTTGACAAAGTGCCTTGAGCTTTCACTGCGCCCCTCTACCTATGAAGGTCTGGAGGAATTTGTTATAACAGAACAAATAAAGAACACTTTGTCTGCTGATACCCGGAGATTTCTAACTGAGTAGGGTGCAGAGAAGCTTGAAGACTTTTTGGAAAAGTCTGAGCGTTATCAAAATGCGCTGGCCGAACTGCCGGCTACAAAACGTAAACCGACAGAAGAGCATTTTCGAAAGAATAATCTAGACCAATCTTCTCATGCTTCTAATCAGAATAACCACAGAGAAACTGGACCTCAAAACCCCCCTCCTGAAAAATCCAAGTTCTACAAAAACAAATACCCCAACCACAGTAAACAGTCTGATCAACCCAACCGTCATACATGGCAGCGCGGTCAGAAAGGACAAGGTGACAAAGGGAAAACCCCTGAGCACGGGACATATGATCAGACCGAGCACACCGAGCTAAACGCATCGGATGCTTATTAGCAGTTTCGCAAGGCGGAATTGTTGATAGTGATTCACAACCTGAGGGAGAGAGACCCTCAACGCGAGGTAAAGTTATTTTGAACGGTTCTCAAACCTTTTGTTTATTTGACACGGGGCTTTCTTATGATTGCATTGTTGCCAGAAACCTGGTTAAACCCGGTCAAGAGACAGGAGAGACCGTCCAACTTTGTGGAGTTTCTAAGAGTGAGGCACGTACAGCGCTTCCCATCGCACTGGTGGAGATCCACTCTGAGTTTGTCAGAGGCGTGATCAAAGCGGCTGTTATGGATGACCCCATCTATCCAGTCATACTTGGCGGTAGATACGTGTTTATTGGGAAACCGGAAGAGCCGATTGTGGCAGCAGTAACTACAAGAGGGCAAACCAAGAAGGAACGGGAGCCTGCGCCTAATTTGTTACCTATGGAACTCAAAGAAGCGCAACAAAAGGACCCTACTTTGGCACCCTCCTTTAGGAAACTGCCCATGGCTAAGGAACCCAGACAGCACGGGGACATTTTTTCTAAGGATGGCGTACTGTATCGCAGAACGGGCAAGCCTGAACAAGGTTACAACCAGCTCGTAGTACCGAAACAGTACAGAAGCCAAATCCTAGAAATGTGGCACTCTCTTCCCTTCAGCGGACATATGGGACAGAACGCCACAAACCAACGGATAACCACTCATTATTGGTGGCCAGGAGTAAATATTGATATTATCAGGTATGTCAAATCATGTGCCCATTGCCAACGGGTACCACCCAAGCAACGGACACCCCCAGTCTCTTTGGGTGAAATGCCAATAGTGGGAACACAATTCGAACGGGTAGTGATCGACATTTTAGGACCCCTCCAAAGGACTAAAAGAAGGAACAGGTTTATCCTGACCTTAGTCGACACATGCACTTTATGGGCAGAAGCTATCCCGCTAACATGCGCAGATGCCAAGCATGTCGCAGAAGCCCTCGTGCAGATTTTCACTCAGTTGGGATTCCCTCAGCAAGGGTTGACGGATAACGGATCTCCATACCAAAACCTGTTGATAGATGAGATCGTTAAGATCTTGAGGGACCAGCACATCTACACTAAGCCTTACACTCTGGCCAGAAGTGGGTTAGTAGAACGTGTTAACGGAAACCTCAACACGATGCTAAGTAAACTGGCACAAGTGAAACCTGACGATTGGGATCTTTGTATTCCTGCAGCTTTATTTGCCTACAGAGAATCTCCTCATACGTCCACAGGATTTCCGCCAGCTACGCTTTTATTTGGCAGACCCATTAAGGGCCCGCTCGAAGCCTTACTTTGTTCGCTGACAGACCAGAAGGCTGATGAGACAGTTGTCTCAGCAAGTAAATATGTGTCGGATTTAAAGGAAAGGTTGAAACTAGGATGGGATCTAGCAACGACCAACTTTAAGCGAGCACGCACAAAGCACGCTAACCGATACAGGAAAGTCGCGAAAGAAAGAGAACTGGAAGCAGGAGAGAAAGTTTTGGTGTTACTCTCTACCGGAAACAACCAACTGAGGATCGGATGGCAAGGGCCGTTTACCGTCCTGAAAAAGATTTCTAAGGCTAACTACCAGATCTCTATTGAAGGAAAGGAGAAGGTTTTCCATTTAAATCTGTTAAAGAAATTCTTGGAAAGACCGGTGCCGACCTCCGAACATCTCCTGACGATCGCCAAAATTGACGAAGATGACGTTAGTGGCAGGGAAATTCCACTGCAATCACACGGAATCTTTCAAAAATGTCAAAAGTGGCGACGCTCTTTCAAGCACGCATGGGAGACATTCCAGAAAAAAGAAACTTTGGGAGTAGACTTGAGTAGGAATTGGAGAGAGACGGAGGGGGGAGATGAGAGGGAAGAGGACAGACACCCTGAAGCTACGGATATAGGAAATTTATTTCCATAACGTAGACATGGAGTACTTCCATATCTTAAAGGGGGGACGTTCTGTCGCACAGACATTTATGATCAATAAATTTTCTATATGCTTTTCTTTTCTTCCCGTGTTCTCTACTTTATTGTCGCTCTTTTATCCTTTTCCTGGGTTTTTTTCGCATTCGTTCGTTTGCGAAAAATATTTACTTTCCCATTCTGACGTTTACCTGTTTCTTTTCTCTTACTGAGTACGCATTTGTTGCATCAGATGTCAGTCGCTGCAGGTAGACGGAATGTGTGATAATTCGTTTCGCCAGACATAGATGTAGACAATTGTCTACATTTTCATCTGACACGGGCGTTTCTTCTGGCTAGTCGCTCGGCGATAAATGTGATATGACACTCACGCAGCGTTCTAAAATGAAACATTCGTCTAGCATTTTCATCTGACACGGCACTCTACGGCCAATTTCCTAGACGGAGGTGTCAGAGACGCGAAGTGGGAGTTTATGGCAATCTCTTGGTTTACGTAAGTGTTAAGACGAGCAGGGGAGACGATTTCGGGGTCTCGAAATAGCGTGCATCCTTTGTCAGGGTTTTAAGATATTAACGAGAGTTTTAAACTTTATTTCATTCAGTCCTCAAGATTCGCAGTAGACAGGTCGCTCGTGTAAAGAATAAGCTGTATAGCGAAGTTTCTCAGTTTGTTTCGACAATTTGCCGAGCTTCTAGACTTCAAATATATATATCAGCGTATAATTATAAGTTGCGCGATTGCCTGTAGTTCTGTGTTGAGGTAATATAATATATCTAGTATTTTGTGAGTGATTAAGTGTTAAATCGCCTATTTTATTTCCCTAGTTTCTTTTGTGCAGAAGAATTAAATATAAGTCTGTTATATTCTCTAGCTGACGTGTTTCGGTGGAAAGCAGAATAAATTATAATTTCTAGCTTAAACATCATGTAGCTAAATAAATTTAATTTAACTGCTAAATAATCAGACGAGAATATTTTTGTTTAAAACTAAACTTATAACTGCACAGATTCATCATTGAGTATTAACAATAATACCATACTAGCAAGCTCAGTTGCAAAGAAAATCCCAACAAGCTCAACTATCCCACTGTGGAAAATAAGATGCTTTTCTAAGTTAAAATCTGATATTCCAGGCATTGAAGGTAAGGGAACACAGACAGAAACACAAAGAAAGTGTATAGCAACCAAGTATATTGACCAAACATTACCAGCAAAGCTTTGGACACATGCATATACTGATGGTTCGGCAACAAATGCAGTTGAAAATGGGGGTGCCGGCATCCTCATAAAATTAAAGAATAGAATTCCCTCTATGGCAATTGCCACTGGAAAATACTGCAATAACTTCTGTGCTGAAGCAGAAGCCCTGAAACAGGCAGCTGAAACTCTTATTGAATGCAAAGCACAGGCAGAAAAACAGATAGTAATCTTTTCAGATGCCCTCTCAATAATATCAGCGCTGAAGAGCCACCAAACTAAAGGATTGAAAGATCTGATAATCTCCCTTGAAAGACTAGCCGAATGCTTCAAGAAGTGCACTATCCAGTGGATACCAGCCCATTGCAACATACCAGGAAATGAGGAGGCAGATAGACTTGCTAAGGAAGGAGGTGCCTTACAACAAAATGATATAGAGACAGCTTACGCAACGGCAAAGACTACTATAAAGGCTACATTCAAGTCCAAATGGGAAAGAGAGCACCCGGGACATTTGAAAAATGATGCATATCATCAACTTTAAAGAAAAGAACAGGTCATCATTTTTTCGGCTACGCACTGGTCACAACAGATTGAGATACCATCTGTACCACAAATACAAAATTGGTGCAACAGATCTCTGCACCTGCGGTACCAGCTCAATGACAGTCGAACACCTGCTGCAATACTGCCCAACCTACAGTAATGAACGGAGCAGCATATGGCAACAACCCACTTCTGTCAACGAAAAACTGTTTGGAGATGTTGGGAGCCTTGGGTTGACTACTGCCTTTATTAGAGTCATAAATGTGGAAGTCTGAAGGCGAACGAGGAAGAAGAAGAAGAAGAGTATTGACGAAATACGTATGTATTTCTAATTCAGGATGGTTGATTTTATGAAAATAACTTATTTCACGGGAAAGTTTTAAACGTTAAGTCAAGCTCTCCGCTTGCCGTTTATAATGTAAGTTATAACCGAAGTACATAGTAGGTATAAGTATTTGATATGTTGTTTTTCTTTATTCAGTGAAAACTAGGGTGACCCAACTTTGCCAGCGTTTGAGAACACGAGAAATATCTGTGAAGAACTAAAACATTTTCCTTAAAGACTTGCTGTATAACCTTTACAAGAACTTTAAGATTTTAGTGAAGTAACGGGCCCATCGAGCCTGATTTAACTCTTCCAGAGAAAAATTCTCACGTACATTTTCAGCCTTTGTGGCAAGTAAGATATTCCAATCAATAACTTTTCCGACACTGTTGACAAGTGGTGGTGTGACCAACTAAATTTCTATACTGAGATAAGGCATCCGACCTGACATTCCTCATTACTAGAAACCTAAGCTATTGACACTGTGCTCGCTGTTAACGTACGTGCCTAGACAATTTTAATGTGACTTAAACAGAGATCCAAAAATAAGAACAACCAAGAAAACGGTTCCCTGAAGAAGTGAATCCAACCTGTCTTTTTGGAACTGGGGTTCTCTTGGCCATGTCTTCCATCTGAGAGTCTGTATGTGCATGTCCAAAAATTGTGTTTTTCCAGAAGTTGCTACCAAAGCTGTAAGTACGCATGAGAGACCGTGATCACGGCTGAATGAATAGAGTGAATGCAGGACTGAGTGATTCCTTTATTGTTGTATTTTGGCACCCATTTTGCTGTCTTAATTTCCTTTATGGAAGTTTTGTTGCTAACAATATCTGCCTTAGGATAGATCATACTACTATCAAAGTCTGTTCATACCCTCTTAAAAGGGAAAATCATTAGACTACAGCAGATGTATCCGTGACTCTTTGGGGCTATCATCTTTTCTTTTAACAGGACTGTGGGCTAAACATCGAGGGAAAGGATCATACTGTGGGTCTATCATTCTTGTGGCATTTTATTGATTTTATGACTATTTGTACATGCTCGATGTAATTTTTACGTGTTGTGATGATTTTTTTTTCTGATAAATTAAATCCACTAAAACTTAATCAGTGTGTCGGGTCAGCTCGTTCCAAAATATCTATACAATCATTGTTATAGTTTTCCCACGTGTGTGCGTCTACATGTCGTCAATTGTGTGTGTGTGCACGTGAGTGGTAATATATATATATATATATATATATATATATATATATATATATATATATATATATATATATATATTAATATATGTAGTCAATAGACTGTCTGACTCCTCTAGATCTGTTGTAGAAGATAGGCTAAAAGAGAGAAAAGATTCTCGATTTCAGAGACAGCCTCTATTGATTTCTACCATCTCACTCGTGGAAATCTATTTCTACTATTATCTCTCGCTGTGGCTATCACTCATTCTAATCTATTCAGAAGGGACCAACCCAAGTCTTAATTCCCCTATCAAAAATCTACGACAATCATGTTATCATTTCTTGCATTTATTCTCATAATCTTCCTCTTGTCCATGTGTATTTTTAGACATACTTGCTGTGACCTGTCATCAAGTATTTTCATTTGATCGTGCATCTAATTATTTAGTGACTTCCTTTCATGTATTTCTATTTCAATCGTTCTATATTCTATTTTTAGCATCATTTTAAAAGACAGAACGTTTCTTGATATTCAAATATCCTAATTCTCTTTCTGTACCATAAGAAAACAAATTCCCCCAAATTCACAATCTCCTCGTAGTCCATTTCGGGAAATTGCGGAAAAAAGGGTGCTTTGCGGCCCGGAATCTATTAAGATAACTTGTATTTATTTTCATCTAATTGAGGTACGGTACCAGTGTTTTTTTTAAAAAGAAATGTTAATACCTGTGTGTGTTTTTTTAAATCGCAAATTGATGGAATGTTCCCCATGTATGTTAATCATTTCGGGTAACTACTAACAAATATCTCTATCTTATATTTATATACAGTACTGTCCACATAAGCCGAACTCGCTAAAGTCAGTTTTCGCTTAATTAGAAGCATTCTGGAAGTCCCGCCAATTGACTTCTTTAGCTTGTTAAAAAAAAAAAAAAACACAAACAAACAAAAACCCCCGGTTAAGTGGACTTCTGATAACTAGAATTTTCGGATACTTCGAGGTAATTATTCTGTGACAGGGGCTAGGTGTCCACACCCAAGACCCGTGCACTAAGAAAATTTATAAGGCATCGTTTGACAGGGGCTGCAATTATTGGTATCTTGCAACCCTCTCAGTAGCAGACTTAGCAATTCAAGCAACACAAAGCCTTATACAGATCAACATTTAATACTACCGAACACCCAGACAGTGTTCGTAGACTTTCTGAAAAACAATATATAAAAACAATGTCTAATTGAAATTTAAAAGCATAAGTAATAACACTTACCATTCAGAAAACATGCGCCCGCCCCATTCAGCCATGATCAATCAGCTACAGGTACCCATTCATACCACGCGCTCTATGGCTTTCTTTACACCGCGACAGTAACGAGACTACGCGGTTGAGATATGAAGATCAGCAAAGTGAAACTTGAGGCGCGCGAATAATAAATATTAAATATAAACAATTATACAGCTGGCACTCGAGAGAAAGAAAGAATTAAAACACTAGACAGCAGGTAACAAAAAAAAAAGCGGAATAGATCCTGAATCGAGGGACAGGATTCTCTTACCTGTCCTTTAGTGGTTAACGCTCTAACAATCCGTGTAAGAACCGCCAATAGAGTACACAAAAATACTAAGACAAAACGCTGAGCGTAGTGCCCAAAGTCGCCACCTGCGTACAAGACCTGCATTAAAAAAAATTCTTGACTTCGTTTCTCTTGTGATAATTTTATAGCCGAGTTGATTATATACGATCTATTACGAAACATATTTTCCATTAATTATGATATGCTCTGAATTAGTACAGGATTTGAGATTATTCATTTAGACATTAGATTTTCGAACGTTTTTACACTTGCAACTATGCTACTAGTAAATAACTTGACACTACACTTAAAGATTCGTTAAATTGCTTTTGAAAACTTTAAAAGATGCAGAAATGAAAATTAAACATCGAAATGCTTGTTTCCTAATGATAAAATAATTGTTTCATGGCTTCTGGTTCTGACCGTAAATGTTCATCACTGAGCAAACTTCCGATAAGCAGAATTTCTCTTAAGAAGAAGTATTTTAGATGGCCCCAGAGATTTCTATTTATCCAGGCTGCACTGTATTTTGCGAGAGAGGCATCATTTCTCATCATAAATGAAGTTCACATGCTTTTGTGCCACTCTCTGCGTGTCATTGATTTACGCAACAAAATACTTCCCACCATGTTTTCGCGGGTTACGCACACACAGACAAACAGACAGACAGACACACACACACACGCATATATATATATATATATATATATATATATATATATATATATATATATATATATATATATATATATATATATATATATATATATATATATATATATATATATATATATATATATATATACACTCGTATATATCATGTGAAATATTATATTCTTAGCATCATTTTGGGCGGAATACCGCCTTTCTATATTTCTATTTAAATTATTCAATGCCCTATTCTTGGCAAATGTCTGTCTGGGAGAGCGCGTCCCACAAGCTTGAGAAACGCTGATATATGGGTTTGTATAAAACAGTTTTGGCATACGACAATGATTCATTATCTTAGACGTCTGCTTGTGTCACTTACAGAACTTCACCAGCGATGTTCAATATGTGTAACTTGTACACCGTTAGTTTGGTGACTCTGGTCTTCTTATTTCGATTCTCAGTTGGTAAGTAGTAATCGCAATAAAGTGAAAAATAGGCCTACTACATCCTCTTGCATGTCGTATAAGGCGACTTATGTTAGGTTGTGCTTGGGGCTGGCAACCTCACCATGTAAAACAAATTGTCACATAAACCACCAGCACAAGAGAATGTGATTGCTTGGCGCAGGCTTTCTGAAGGGGACCAGCTACATGCTCCGTAAGAAGCGCAAAATAAAATTGTAGAACTAGTATTGTAGTATCAGTCTGCTATTGAATGTGTAGGAAATCCATGTTTTTCGCCCAGAATTAGTCTGCTAGGTGCAAAGACCATCAGTTGCTTTTTTCCTGGTGTTTCTTTCGGCGCGTTATTTTCTTGTCTCCTTGTTGTGAGAGTTTCTTTTCGCTCAACTTGAGGTGGCGCTCTAGGGGCATTTATACTTGGTGCGATTGGCAGCTTCATCCTACCAGTTTTCTGGTTTATGTCCAGTGCCTTCAGGTCTCGCTTGCACACATCTTTGAACCTCGGCTATGGACGACGGGCTGTTCTTTTGCCATCTGCCAGTTGTCCATATAAAATATCTTTGGAAATGCGACCATCATGCATGCGGCGGACATGTCCAAGCCAGCGTAGTATGCGCTGGGTAAGCATTGTATACATGCTTTGAAGCTAGCACGTGACAGCGCCTCGACATTTACCACTTTGTCCTTCCACGAAATACCAAGGATGTGGCGTAGACACCGTAGATGGAAGGTATTGAGCCTTCTGTCTTACTCAGCTTAGGTTGCCCATTGTCTCACTGCCATATAGAAGTGTGCTGGTGACGCAGGCGTTATTTACTGCAGCTTTTACAATTAAATTTTACAATTTTATGACACTACAAAAACGGGACGTTTCAGGATCTACTCTTCATCAGCAACAGTCATAAACATGAGACAATCTATCTATCTATCTATCTATCTATCTATCTATCTATCTATCTATCTATCTATCTATCTATCTATCTATCTATCTATCTATCTATCTATCTATCTATCTATCTATCTATCTATCTATCTATCTATCTATCTACCTGTCTGTCCGTCCGTCCGTCCGTCCGTCCGTCCGTCCCTCCCTCCCTCCCTCCCTCCATCCATCTATCTATCTATCTATCTATCTATCAATCTAT